>JAZKJV010000738.1:924540-1499965 GCA_037367405.1 Ottelia alismoides | reverse complement strand
TTACCTTCTTGCTTCCTATGGTTTCTCTTGTACGTCTCTCAGAGGAGTTTCAGAGGTTTGTTGTTGGACTATCTGCCGTGTACATACCACAAGCATATCAGGAGGCACTATAGATTAGTCAGTGGTACCTTGCTATGGAGGAAAAGATGGATGCATTACAGTCTCATGGCATATGGAGTGTTGTTCCCACTCCAACTAGTGCATCCGTTGTGGAGAGCAAGTGGGTATTTACGGTGAAACACCGTGTCGATGGTAGTGTGGATAGATACAAGGCAAGGCTTGTTACTTGTGGGTTCACTCGGACATATGGTGTAGACTATCAAGATACGTTTTCTCCCGTAGCTCGACACTTTACACTGTGGATTCTTATTTTTGTTGTTGTGGTACGTGATTGCCCTATCTTTTAGCTAGATGCCAAGAATGCCTTCTTGTATGGTGACTTACAGGAGGAAGTCTACATGCAATAGCCATCATGTTTTGCTGCTGAGGGGGAGTCTCATATGGTTTGTAGACTTCACAAGGCCATTTATAGCCTTAAGCAGAGTCTGGGGGCTTGGTTCCAGAAGCTCTCTCAGGTGATTGAGCAGCATGGATTTCTCAGATTGACTGCAGATCACTCTCTTTTCGTTCAGAGATCCCAGAGAGGAATTGCTATTATTTTGGTTTATGTTGATGATGTCACGGGAGATGATGAACAGTGTATTCAAGCGGCTAAGGATTTCCTTCGACAGTAGTTTGTGATCAAGGATCATGGAAATCTTCGTTACTTTCTTAACACTGAATTTGCAAGGAATAATAGGGGAATGGACATGATGCAAAGGAAGTTTGTTATTGATCTCCTAGCTGAGACGGGCATGACAGGATGTAGGCCTGCTACTATTCCTATGGATCTGAATGTTAAAGTCTATGATGATGACACTGAGGAGGCTGATAAGAGATGATACAGAGAGCTTGTGGAGTTACTTCTATATGTCACCATTACCAGACCTGGTATATCCTTCACAGTGAGCAATGTTAATCAGTTTATGGATCAGCCCAGGCATGTGTATATGGATGATGTACAAATGATATTGAGATATAGATTTCTCCAGGTACAGAACTCTTGTTTAGTAGAGATGCATCCCTTACAGTTACAGCATGTGTTGATGCAGATTATGCAGGATGCCCAAAGACAAGAAATCTACCTCAGGCTTCGCTATCTTTGTAGGGAGTTTACTTGTTTCATGGAAGAATAAGAAACAGATGGTTGTTGCTAGATCTAGTGTTGAATCAGAATATAGAGCCAGCAAAAGGTCGCACTGAGATGATGTGGGCCAAATCCGTTATGAATGACCTAGCTTTTGAGGTGTCACTTCGCATGCACCTTCAATGCGACAACCAGGCAGCCCTTTTCGTAGACAATAATCCAGCCTTCCATGAAAGAACCATGCACGTCGAGGTAGATTGCCACTACACTCGAGATATGATTCAAAAGGGATTTATTTCCATTTCTCATACTACTTCAGGACATCATACTATGGCTATATTCACCAAAGCACTTACTGGAGGCTCACTCCATCGTTGTTGTTCCGAGCTGAGCATGATAGGCATATATGCTCCAGTTTGAGGAGGCGTGTTGAGATAGATAGATGTATTTGTTCTTTATTTATGTTTCTTATTCTTCCGTCTACTCTATGTAATTTCCCGTAGGGCTTTTCTCTGATATAAGAGAGCCCTAAGGCATAATGTGCATCAATTGTTTTTCCCATTCCGCACTCATTGTAAAGACTCCATCTCGCCATATCCAGTGATCCTGGCCTCCTAACATGCCTCCAAAGGTGTTGATGGCCTCCGATAGCTCAAGGCACTTCTAAACCATTCCTCTAAAAAATCCGAGCAGAACATTGGGAGCCAAATACCATCCACCCAAGCTTCCAAGACCAGCATACCATGGTCTGATGTCAGTGAAAATTAGCACGAAAACGTTCCACCGATGGCCTGCAGTCAGTCCAATCATCTGTCCAAAACTCAATCAAGCACCTATCTCCCAAGACTAGGCAAAAGAATGTCGGGAACTAAGGCAGTGCAGAGCATATCCCCTTCTAGAAAGCAGAGGATACAGAACTATGGATGACGATCAACATATCGTTGGAAACGAGTTCCATAGAAACCATGAATCAACCTACAACACAAATCTTCAATACCTCCCCAAATTTTCACAACCCACTTCAATAATAGAGACATGTTAATAGTCTCCAGGCCAGGTACCCCTAGGCATCCCATCTCCTTTGGGAGTGTAACTGACTCCTCATATACCAGGTGTATCCCAAGGGCATTCTGGTTGGAGGCTCCCATGATTCCTCGAATCAGCATACAACACAAATCTTCAATGTCTTCCCAAATTTTCACGACTCATTTCAACAATAGAGACAGGTTCAAGGTCTCCAAGAAGGGTACCTAGGCCTTCTACCTCCTTGGGAGTTTAATCGACTCCATGTCTACCAAGTGTATCCCGAGGGCATTCTGGTTAAAGGATCCCAGGAAAAATCTCTTCATAATCGTCTCCAGGAGACGACGAATCCCACCCAACAACAGTCTCGAAGCCATGAAGAACACTATTATAGCTACAAGGAGAACCTTCACTAATATCAAACAACCACCACATGGCACATACAATGCCGTCCATTGGAGCTTCCGCTCCGACTTCTCAATAACCAGTAGCCAATTCGTAAACGGATACGGCTACAACTTAGTAGCAGTACCAAATAACGAATTGGAAGTGAGCCACGAGCAATGCTCACTTCCAAATCACAATCAGTAGCCTTTGCCTCTGAGAGGATAAATGGGACCATTACAAACTTGTCTTGGTTCGTCCTCATGCCAAATAGCTCACCAAATACGTCTAAGACTGCACCAATTCCTTTTGCCTCTTCCTTATCCGCTTCAAATGAAGAAGATAGTGTCATTTACATATTGTAAGATGGAATGAACATCTTTTCTAGCATGTATCCCCCTGAGAACCCTCCCTTGGGCCATTTGTGAGTTACTTGTTGTTCTAAGATGGTCTTAATTTGTAATAAAATCACTTTTTTCGAGCCATTTTCGATATATTTTTGGAGACTACAAAAGGGGAAACACTCTATGGTGCCACCCCAGAATTATATTAAAAATAAAAGAAGGGAAAGGTAAAAGGTTACCTTACAAGATCCATGACTCAAGGAGAGATCGCATGGAAAGAATAAAACCGATCTAAAGAAAAATCTTCCCATTTCTCGCTAACTAGATCGCCCATATTGTTGCCAAAGGAAGAAATAGCTTAATGGAAGAACGGGTCTTCCTAATAAAACCTCGAGTCCTATAAAACCTCGCAATTGGTCTTGTCTACCCATTCAAGTTGAAGTTCTTGCCAGATGGCTTTGATCTTTTCACGAAGGAAGAACAGGTGGTTCATATCCTCCTCCAAGCCATTACAAGGCAGGCATAGGATCGAAATTGTAGTTAATAACCTAGAGCAATGATCTCTAGTTAGTATTCTCCGCCTTCTCAAGAGCCATAAAAAAACATTAATGTGCGAAGGGATCTTTAGGCCGCAAATAAAGATAGAGTCCCGCCTTAAGCACTCCGACGAGGTGGAGGGGGTGCATCTACTATTTTTGTAAGCTCTTCTAACTGAAAAGTCACCTTCTATCTAAAGCTAGTGGTCCCTTATTGTCGATGGACCATCCAGGGAGCTAAAAGAGTTCGGAAGCTTAAGAATTTCCCTCTACTCATTGCTCTGAGTGGTCAGTCACGAAAGAAGGCATCCGACTACCATTGTCCCAACAGTCAATCACATATGTCTTTCTATCAATAGCTAATGCAAAAATACAAGGAAAACGAGAGGCTAGTGGTCCATTATCAGTCCAATTGTCTGACCAAAACTTAAAGGAATGTCCATCTCCAATATAGGGACGAAACAGGGTCGTGAGCTACGACAATAGGAGAGCTAATGCCTTTCCAAAAGCAGCAATATGGAATGAAGACTGAAAAGATAGCTGCTCATGTACCTGAATACCATAAATCTTGCGAATAAGCTTGCAACCTAAGTCATCATTAGTGCCCCATATCCAAGCAATCGACTTCAAGATGAGTGTTTTGTTCACGGTTTCTAGATGTGGGACCCCACGACCTCCTTCTGACATTAGTAGAGTGACGGTAGCCCAATCGACCAGGTGAATTCTTGTCCATATTGTAACGAATTGCCCCGAAAATATTTGTGCATAATTATCTCCAAACGATGTTTTTGGAATTGAACTGAATGAATTGGAAAAAGGGGTCAAGCTCCTCTTAAATACAAGGGGGGACGTCCATGAAGAGTCTAACTCTTCACTGTGGATGGTCACATCATGGCCTTTACATTTATTTTAAATGGCTATTATAGATTCTTAAGCCTTTCAAATAGTTGGCCAGCCAATTACGACATTATCACCCAAAATAAAAACAACACATAAGGAGTCCTACTCCATAGAGGACGGCCACACGGCAAGTATGGTAGACGTCCACATGGCCTTTTCTCTCTTTAATTATTGTGAATATATATTCATATTAATTACTCAGTGCCCCATTAATGATCCAAAGAGTGATCGTCGACACACAGACGAATGGATTTACAAATACCTAGAGATCTAGATGGCAGCATTTGGATTTAGGGCTAGTGTTTGCGTGAATCTAGAAAGAGAGAGAGAGACGTACGAATGGAGAGCCTGGCGATCTTTTGGGCGGTTTCGTGGATGCCCAGTCCGATTCTGGAGGCTTTCTTGTTGAATTCCGATGAAGACGATCTGGAAGTATTGGCGTTGCCGTCGCCACCATTGCGATCTTCTCCTGCTGTTGTTGTGGATGTTTCCTGTTGTTGGTTCCGATTGCTGTGGTTATTATTGGGGATCCCCTGGATTCTCTTGAGGCTCTCTGATAGAGAGCAGAATTCTGAGGTTCGGTCTCTGTAGGATGACGAAGAGGAGGAGGAGGAGGAGGAGGAGGAGGAGCGGGGAGCATCAACCAAAGAAGCCATACTAACAATCTTTCTCCGTATATTAACACTCTCTATTTTCTTTCTCCACGAGAGGAAATAGGAACTGAAATTTACTTGTGCTGGGTCCCTACCCAATCTTTCTTTATGCAGGGAGGAAAAAAGAGAAGCAGTTTTACTTTTGAGTTAATCAACTTTCTCTTTGGAGGAAACAAGAATTGTAGTTATTTGTTGCTAAAAAAATACTTGATCTCGGTGTTGATTGATGGTTGAGACTCGATAGTAACAGCCAATAGTGTAGGGTTAAAAATTAACAAAAAAATATAAAACGAATTGCATCCAAAAAAATGATAATTGTATAATCACCTCTTCCAACCTTCACTCCATCACATGAACGAAATGAAGGATTTTTACGTCGAACCATGTTTGATTGTATCATAGCAACTATTTATCTCAGAATAAGAGATTTTATCGCAAGATAAGCTATCTCAATATAAGTAATCGTATCGTGACAACGTCATCCATTATGTTTCTGCTTATAGTATTCATCTATTCCTTATCTCTAAAACTTACCTGACAATAAGAATGGATAAATCCCATTTATCTCTTATCCTCACCTTATTTTTAACCTCGATCGAATGGGTACAAACACATGATGAACTTTGTTATATTCATAGTGGTGATATTTGACAAATTATGCCAATAACATATAAATCATCAATGAAAAAATTAATGTAGAAGTTTAAGTTTGTTACATGATCATGAAAAAGAACGTAAGAAAGAGACTAAAAGTTTATTGCGACTCAAAAATTAAAGTGAAACATGTAAAAAGGTGAAAGTGCGGGACAAATAATAATCATATAAGGTGTGGCTTAAATTTTTGGAAAGTATCACACGTTCTTATTGAAAATATTTAGGTTGTCCAATTTAACTAGAAAAAGTTAGGGTAAATTACAAAATGGGCCACAACTATGCCTTAAATCCCCTAGTAGTCAACTGTAATAAAGAAAGGTCTGATCTTATGTTTTTGTCTCAAATGCGGGCCTCTATAAACTTCAGCGACCCTTATATGTTGACATTAAAGTCTTAAGTTAAAAATTCAGACCCCTATTTGTTACAATCAAAAAATGAGACCCTTAATTGAGAATCGAGGTATAGTTGAAGCTCTTTTTTGTAATTTACCCATAAAATTAATAAAGAAGAAACCTGAAATGATTTAAGTCGGAGATAATTGTAGTGTTTTGATGGCAAACGACGGTAAAGTTATTTATATGACTTGGTTACTATTTTATTTCTAATAGAACTAAGGAGTGATACCAGTCGCGATAACTTTTTGTTAAGTTGAGTAGGTGGTGAACGTTGAGGCAGCATTATATTTATGTTTTTTATATACCAACATTAATTCTTTCGATAGAAGTGAAAAGGGGAGATTAATGAAGAACAGTAAGTGTGATAACTGCTAGAAATGCAATAACTCTTGTTATATAGGCGAAGGACACGTCTAATGAGAAGGTGGAAATCTTTATGCTTGAAATTGCTTATGGTTAATAACTTGTTATTCAGTAGAAATCACATAAAGATTGAGAATTTATGAGAGAGAAATTTTAAATTAGATATTTGAAGGGAGGTTTGACCTCGAACATTGCGGAAAAATAGAATAAATGAATCAAATTCATAAAGAAATATGTTCATCGTATGAAATTGATGCTATTGTAAAAAAAGAATTAATTATTGCAAATGCAAAGTCACATGGTATAAGAAAAAAATTCCAAAACTTTTCTCATAATCACAATAGTATTAAGAAATACCTATGAAGTGTGAGTTTCTAAAACAAGAGATCTCCTTAATAAAGTCTAATCCGACGAACGTTTGCTCTCACGGGCATGACGATGACCCGTGGTATTACTCAAAAACCTGAGACAACTTCTCCGTTGGGTTTCCACACAAGTAGAGATCTATATAATATCTACCTCACTATTTTGTTATACGAAATCAAGTCCTTCTACATGTACATGGAGCATGAGCAAGAAGGCAACCCCTCTTACAAATGGTCAAGCCAACAGGGAAAGATAAGGCAATAAATGGTGGACGACTAAGATTTGTGTAGACGTAGATGGGGATAACCAAGAAAGAATTACGAAGAGACTTCTCTTGTAATTTCTCTTAATTCTCAAGACAATAATGGATCTCAATGGAATTTATTCGAACTGAACTGAATGAATTGAAAAGAGGGGCCAGAGCCGTATTAAATATAGGGGGGATATCCATAAAGAGTCCAACTCTTCATTATGGATGGTCACATCTTGGCCCTTAGATTTATTTTAGATGGCTATGATGGATCTCCTGATCATTAAAGTAGTTGGCCAACCAAGTACCGATGTTATCACCAAAAATAAAAACAACACATAACGAGTCCTACTCCATAGAGGATGGCCACACGGTAAGCATGGTGGATGTCCAGATGGCTTTTTCTCTCTTAAAAATATTGAGAAACTTATAAAAATATTCCACCAACAATTGAATCCAATTCATTAGTCCAAATTTAAATATAAATCTAATTCACATTTATGTAAATCACATTCACAGATGTCTTGAATATATATATATATATATATATATATATATATTGTGAATATATGTTCATATTAATTACTACCCAATAAGGTGGATCATATTCACAATTCACATATCTCTGATAACAACAATTATTATCTTGATATTAATATCTCAGTATACGAGTCTTAGTTCAACTAGGATTTGTGAGCAGTATTCATGGATACTTGAAGATAATGTTAGGGGGATTATATTGGTTGGTGAAACAATGTCAAGTCTTTTGTAAATTATCCCCGCACCTAAGAAATTATTGCACCAGGATTATTTATCCCTTCATTAATTGGTCCAATCAAATTAGCATAGTGGATGGTCTCTCTGAATTTAGTAGTTGAAAAATATTCCCCCTATCTTTTCATATCTATAGATAATGTAGTTAAAATCACAATCTAATTGCCACATTTTGTCTTTAAGGTTCTCATCCACATTCTCCACATCATTCCATAATTGCATTCTTTCACAGTCATAGGGATGAGCATGGGCCGGGCCTGGGCCGGGCCCTACAGGGCTCAGGCCCAGGCCCATTTATGTTTGTGGGCTTTGGGCCGGGCCTAGGCCCACTAAAAATATTTTTTGAAGGTCCAGGCCCAAGCCCGACCCATAATGTCTCAAAAATCAATTGGGCTTGGACCGGCCCAAAACTTATGAGTCTCGACTTGGTGGGCCCGTAAACTTGGCGAACCATCATTTGGTTATTTTGATTGTAATCTTTATTATGAAGTATTTATTAGTTATTTAGGTCTTTATTATTTAGTTATCCTACTGTTTTGCACGGATTTGGTCATATATATGATTTTACAATATCTAATGGAAAGAGTTTCATAGAGATATTATATAAACATGTGCAAATAATAGTAAACAAACGGATCGAAAATGTACCTCAAGTGGATTAATTTGTCGACGTCGTTAACTCCCTCATTAAATCTAGATGAATATATCAAAGTGAGAGATCAAAGTCTAGACACATATGGTCTGTATGTGGGCCAGGCTATCGGGCCTAACGGGCCTAATTTTGGGCTTATATGCGGGCCAGGTATCGGGCCTAACGGGCTGGGCCGGGCTAGGCCCAAGCCCGGCCCAATTATTAAATGGACCTACATCTTTGGCCCAGGCCCGGCCCATAAATAATTCGGGTTCGGGCTGGGCCGGGCTATGCGGGCCGGGCTTCGGGCCGGGCTGGGCCGGCCTAGCCCAATGCTCATCCCTATTCACAGATATATACAATCAACATAGACACTATAAATATAGCATTTATTAGAGGGAAGTCCCTCGACACCACGGGTTAACATCTGCTCGGATTCATCAACCTTATCGATGATAGTATGAGACTTAGGAAGAAGCCATTTTTTTTTGAAGTTTTGAAGTTAACTATAACATGAAACATATTCAGGGAAAGGACCACCTACTTTACTTTGTCTTCTTTAAGCATTGATTCAATTTTGCCTACTAAGACAATATCATCCAATCTATTTTTTTTGTTCAGTTGTGCTAAGGTGTAATCATTGGAGATTCCTTGACACTCAAGATACCTATTAACTAGTTTTGGGGGATTTTGGAATGTTACTAGCATGCCTTGCAGCTCTAATATTCTTTTCCAACTGATCTTTCATTTTCAATTATCTCTTATGTTTTTTTGATGTGTGAACTTCATCGATCTTGCTATACTTGATTATTTCCTTAACTTCATTGTTATCTTGATTTATAAGGAATTCATCTTATATAAATCTAACATCTTTAGAAATAAATAACTTTCTCTCGAGATCATAACCATTCTTTACATATGCAATGAAGTAGCACTCTCTAGTGCGAGATTCCAACTTCCTTGCATCCACATTTTTAGCGTCGACCAAAGAACCCCAAATTCTTATGTGCCGTACACTTGGCTCGGTACCATATCAAAGCCCGTGAGGGGTTTTAGGTACATATTTAGTTGGTATCTTGTTTAGTACATAAGCTACAATCTCTACTACATGTCCCCAGAAACTAAGAGGTAAATTTGCATTACTCATCATTGATCTTACCATGTCCAACATGGATTCGTTGTAACTCTCTGCAACTCCGTTGAGTTGAGGAGTATTGGAGGAGTGGGATTGGAATTAATTCCTCTCACCTTAAGGTATTCTTTGAATATATCTGAGAGATATTCGGTACCTCGGTTAGATTGAATTAATCAAAACTTACAATCTATTCTTATAGAGAAATTATTAGTCGGAAGAAACCCTAATAAAGGTTGTGAGAAAAATCTAATGCCATAATGGATATAATCCTCCCATAAAAAATATCTAGAAGTACTTATCTCATTTCTAGAAATAATCGATAAAAGATAAAATTAAATACATATAAAGTGAAATTGAAAAATATTATGTAAACTGCCAATTGAATTACCAAAGACAATGCTTGATTTTATATACCATAAACTTGTACAAAATATGAATATCCATGCTCCTATCTGTGCACCTATAGTATATATTAAAACTATATTAAAACTATATAAAAATTACATGTTAAGTTCCTTGTCAACTATTCTAAATATTGAAATACAAAACAGGATACAAACATCTCAAATCTAAAGAATGCCATTGAAATAAAAAGTGGCCTACTAGAAGCTCAAATATGAAAATTCTTATGCATCCATAGAATGTGCACCTTTCTTCATCCTGAGTTGATGAATACTAACTTGGGTTTGAGAAAATTTACATGTTCAAAGAACTTCAGAACCTAATCAATCGGATCTGAATTATCCACCTTAAGTTTTTAAAGGTATCATTTGGGGTTCCAGAGCAAAGTTTCATCCAAATCTTATAAAATTCACAAACCATGGGAAGGGATCACTATTGAAGATGGATGTTGTGAGCTCTATCACCTATCTTTACTAACAACATTCTCGACATACTTTATAGTATTATTTTCAAGGAAATGCCGACAAATTTACTAACAACATTGCAGATCTTTGAGGGAGGGGTAAGCGTCACACAGGACATTGGCTCGGTAGCAGAGTGTTGTGGTGCTTGTAGCAGTATGAGCAGAGCGAGTACAGACAACAGTGCAAGACATGACGGTGGATGCACACAACAGATACGTACACGAGCATAGAAGGGCGGTATGTAGTGAAGCAGTATGTACTGAGGAGAAATGTGGTACTATCACATAGGTGTACACACGAAGGCGTACAATATCGGTATTGATGCATAGCGATCTAAGGAGGCATGGAGCGTTGCAGGTGCTGAGTACGAGCATGCTCGGTAGTATACGTACAAGAATGGTCTAGAGGCCATGATAGTGAAGTTCTGGAGGACATCCCCTTAGCATGCGTAATGCTAAGGAATGGTTTACCACACAAGGGTCTAGAGGCTGCGGGTTCCCTTTGGCACAAGATCGAGTGTTCGGTGGCACTCGGTGAATTACAGCAAAGCCGCATCAGCAAGTGTTGGAGCGTGAGTGTGTTGATGACTGGGCAGTTGATGTGGCGTCAACCGTGCGGGAAGACGAAAGGACAAAGAGGGAGTTGAAGAGATGAGAAGACGAAGAGTTGCTGTGGAACGCAAAGGGTTGTCGAAGAACTCAAATGGTCTCTTGTGCCTTTATTATCATTATTGTAAATGTAATAATGAGTATCTCTTGGGTTGCCTTGAGTATTGTATAAAAGGAGAGGTGGTGGCTCATTTGTAAACACACAGTATATACACAAGTGTAGAGTGTCAACACCCACTACAGAGCGAGTTCCCCTTCTAATAAGAGGAGAGCTTTGTGCACGTGCCTTGTGTGATTGCTTTTTTGAGTTCTTGAGCATTCTTGAGAGTGTTCTAGAGAGTGTTCTTGAGTGATCTAGAGTTTCATGTTTGTGTGAGCAAGCAAGGGTTCGAGGAGAGTTGGAGTACTTATGTGACCTTCTACTCAGGAAGACTGGTTAGCTAACGCCGCACAGGTTAGGTCGAAAATTGATAGCGGGGTTTTGACCCTATGATAATTGGTATCAAAGCTTGAAGATGATACCATTCGTTGGTATGAATTGATATCGGAGCAAAGGAGAGGATCAGAAAACTTGGTTGGTGCCAAGAAAGCGGGCAAAGTGATGAATCTGCGAGTCATCGTCTCAATATAGTGATCTTAGCAAAATCCCTAAGTAAAATATCAAATAAATGTCCATAAAATCAATAAATTAACAAAATGACTCTTGTAAATAAAATACACTAATTATTGTATATTATATTATACAAAATAAATTAACAATAAAAAGTTGTAAAATAAAGGAGTTTTCACCTGTAAATAGCCCAAAACTTCATGTATTTTTAATAATTTTATTTTGACTCCTTTTTGGCTAATTCTTTCTCTGACTTATTCATAAATATATATATATATACAAAAATATAAAATAAATTTCACCTCAAATAAATACTCGTAGATCCTAAAGAGAAAAAGTTGTAAAGTCCAACTTTCCGGCCAAATTCCCGCTCCGTATGAATTCCAAATTCACCAAACTCACTTTTAAAGTTTAAGTTACAAAATTATCTATCCAATGAAAGTGATTTCATTAAAATCAGAGTTCGTTTGCAAAATTTGAGTTTTGGGACCTAGGTGTACATTGTATATATTGTATATATTTTTCTTTTCTCATTTTTTATTTACTTTTCCTAATTACTAAAAAATCCAAAAAAATCATTTTTGTGTTTTATTTTATTTTTAATATTTTATTTTTTTATATATCTTTCATCGAAAATACAAAAAAAAAGTTAAAATAGGAAAGTAAAAAAATCCATGTACAAAGTATTTTTGTGGACCTACTTTTGTAAATCTCCCATTTTATTTTCTTTTTTAGTTAATTTTCTTATTTAAAGTAGGATACTATTTATTTTTTTATTTAATTTTCATTCTCTACAATAACCACCCATTCAACTCCAACATTCCACCATTCTTTCTAACTTCTAATTCAACCCCGCCATTTTATTAACCTCCCCTCCACCACTTTCATAACTTCTCATTTTTTTTCTTCTTTCTTTATATACATCGCATCCTCCTCATTTTGCACTTGATCCATCTTCATTGAATCGATGACAGCGACGCAACCATGGTCGAGCGACGACAACCCTCTCTCCGGTGAGATCTGTTAGCTTATTGGCCAACATCGCAGCCGCATCCGCACGCTGCTCGAGCTCATCGCTCGCCGACGATTCGAGTGAAGATCGTGCTTTCCATGAGCACATCATAGGTGACTGCTTCTATTGTAGGTAATTTCTCTTTTTATCGTTTGATATCGTTTATATTTTTGCATCTTTTATCACATCACATTCACCTCCCCTACTCCATTTGTTCTACTTCATCATATTACCATCATCACCACACCATTTTTTTGCATCATTGGTGATTTCCTGATTAAGAAAAATTTTAAAATTTAAACAAATAATAGCAGAAATTAAAAAATAAAAAATAAAAAAAAGAAACAAGAGGAGGCAGCCGCCCGCTGCCCCCTCCAGTAGCCAGTCGGCCGTCCGCCGACGGCGCCCCTCCTCCGTGCAATCGTGCCTGCCTTACTGTCGCCTTTAGTCGTCGCGGCCATGCGCCCCGACCCCTCCTCGGCTGCAGGTCCTCCTCCCGCACGAGCCGCGCACTCCCTCTGCCTGAGGCGCGACAGCCCGTGCTTCTTCCTGCGCGATGCCCGCTCCGCCGCCCTCCAGCCATCGGGTCGCGTGCCATAGTGCGCAGTCTCAATCCAACCACCGCGCAGCCATGACCCCTCCCTCTTGCCCTAGTCGCCTGATCGCTAGAGAAGAAGGTTCCTTTTTCATTTTTTTATTATTGTAAAAATTACATTTTATTTTCATTAAGTTTATGTAATTACAAACAAGTCCCTATGCATGTTTGAATTTGTTCATTTTTATTTTCTTTGTTGCATGGATACCCATGTATTTACATATTGGGATATTTACCCAGCAGACCTTGAAATCTTTGTAAATTACCTCTACGACCTTTGAAACATCCTAATTCCTCCCACGACCCCGTAATCTTGCTCCGTCTTACCCAACAAACCCTGCCGTCAATTTTAACTCTATTTGAGTCAAACACTTGGGTTAGTCTTGAGTTAATCTAACCAATTTACCATCAAACGGTTAGGATTAACCAACAATTTAAAAAAAATCCAGTGAATCGTTCTTGTCGTAGCAGCGGCAGCGGCCACAGGGGGTGCAGGAGCATCGTCGCCGGGGGCCGAGGGGGGAGGGGCACTCCATCGGCTACATCATCCATCCGAGGGGGAAGGGGGACTCCACTGGCAGGTGGGGGAGAGCAGGGTGCAGCGGCGGGTGAGGGGGGGCGAGGAGCTTGGGCGGCGGCCGGGGGAAGGGGGGTACTCCATCGTCAGGGGGGGCGGGGGAGGGGGGCGAGGGTGCTGGGAGTTTGGGCGGCGGTCGGGGGAAGGGGGGCACTCCATCGGCAGGGGGGGAGGGGGCGAGGGTGCTGGGAGCTTGGACGGCGGCCGGGGGAAGGGGGGCACTCCATCGGCAGGGGGGGCGGGGGAGGGGGTGAGGGTGCTGGGAGCTTGGGCGGCGGCCGGGGGAAGGGGGGGCACTCCATCAACAGGGGGGGTGCTGGGAGCTTGGGCGGCGGCCGGGGGAAGGGGGGCACTCCATCGGCAGGGGGGGCGGGGGAGCCCAGCACCCGAGTCTGGTCGGCGGCGAGTGGTAGCAGGGAGCTTGGTCGGCGGGGGTGCACTCCATCGATGGCAGAGGGACAGGGACCTTGGGCGGCCGGGAGGGGGGAGGGGGGCAGCGAGCTTGGGTTGCAGGGAGCAGCATCGCCGGTTGCAGGGATCATCGAGTGGCATTCAACGTAAATTTAATAAACAAAATGGGTATAATGTAAAAGAACATAACGGAATCTGGTTAAGTTTAACGGGTAAACGAACGGGGTTTAACCTCAGGGTCTGTAGGGTAAGAGTTAGCAAGATTACGGGGTCGTGGGAGGAATTAGGATGTTTCAAAGGTCGTAGAGGTAATTTACAAAGATTTCAGGGTTTGCTGGGTAAATATCCCTTACATATTAATTTGGATATTGTTTTTACATCGTTTTATTCAATGAAAAATATCATGATGTGGAGCAACTAATTATCTATCATCTGATTATTTATTTATATTTATCTGATCTTTGAGTAATTAACTAAAATTGTTTTATTGAAAACTTGCATATTTTACCCAATCTATGGTCTTAAATTCATAATTCACTCTCAGTTTCTCTAAAAATTCCAAAAAATAGAAATGATGCTTTGCAATGTACTTTAATTAGTCTCCAAATGTCATCTTAGTTGCAGTTATTTTGTGCCTTAAATAAATTGTAGAGTGATTTTTGTAATTATAATTTTTGATTAAATTCATATATCATTTTTGCGAAATTTCAACTCTCATGGATTGCTTGTTTAAATATCTTCTTGAGATAATTCCCAGTCTAGATAAATTGAATTTATGGGTTTATTAGGAATTAATTACTCACAGTCACTCTGTTTTCATTAAAAAAATCCGAAAAAATCATATATTCTCCAAAAAATCTAAAGAAATTATTGTAGTCTCATTGCATCACGTTTTAGTTCTGGTAAAATTTTCATAATTTCTTCATTCTATTTGTATGAAAATTTACGTAAAAACCCATAAAGATTGTGCATTTTTCATTGTTGCATTTTAACCCATAAAATTCCAAAAAAATATTTTTTGCAATCATCATTGGATTAGATTTTTAGAAAAAAATATAATTTGGGTAAATTGAATTAATTTCATATTAAAAGTAATTTGACTAAATTAGATGCTTTCTTATTAACTTAATTCACCCGCATTTGCATTTTTCTTTATTTTTTCATAAATAAAATAAAAAAATCGCATTGGAAACCTAGACCTAAGTTTTCTGAATTAACCTGAAGTTGTTCCTTTGCCTCCCTGTTTTCGACCTTGGACTTGTCCAGGATATAAATTAAAGCCGAGACACTCTTCATGGAGGTCTTTTCTTGGTTCTGACTGATTCGCTAAGTAACCGTATTACAACGAGTGCAAATTACACCATGTATTTAGCGGACCGATCACAAAGCTAGAAGCGACTGTTAGTGCAGTTGATCGCATGAGCAAAGGACACTTGTTGGTACAAGTATATCTTCAATTAATAGAACGAAGATGGTGGGTGTCACCGAGCGTATGGCAGCACTAGAGCAAGCGTTGATAGAAGTGGAGTACACCATTGGGACTCATGCCAACCATATCACCATCTTGGAGGATCGTTCTTCAAAAGGATCAGATGTCGGGACGGGACCCAACGCTCACCGTAGCAGATCGTCCCTAGAGAACAAACTGGAGGCATTCAGATCGATGATGGAGGATCTACGCAGCGAGATCTCCCTCATCAAGAGGGCAATGGCGAATGGCTGGAGCTCCACGGAGGTGCAACGATGACCAAAGGTACCCGAACCCAAACCCTTCATGTGCGGAGTGCTAAGGATTTGGAAAACTTCCTATGGGATATGGAAGTTTACTTCAAGGCGACTAAGACAAGGAAAGCCGAGAAGGTCTATTTTGGCATCAACGTACATGTCGAGTGACGCCAAGCTATGGTGGAGGAGTCGTGTAGCAGACGAGGCGAGACCGAAGATATCCTGATGGGATGATCTAGTTACGGAACTGAAGGCGTAGCTCCTGCCGAAGAATACTGCATGGGTTGCACGAAAGGCTCTTCGATGCCTGAAGCAGACAGGACCTATTCGTGAATACGTGAAGCAGTTCACGTTTTTACTGCTGGACATCAAGGGCATGTCAGAGGAGGACAAGTTGTTCAACTTCATGATAGGGTTGCAGAGCTGGGCACAAGCCAAATTGCAGAGGCAGGGCATGAAGGACCTTAGATCAGCGATCATGGTGGAGGAAGTGTTGTCGACTACGGTGTCCAACCAGGCCACAACACTAAAGAGAATGAGTTCTCCAGCAAGCCGAAGGTGCGGTCGAAGGACAAAGTCAAAGGCATTGCCCAAGATCCACCTATGGAGGAACATGAGTACTCCAAGAAGAGGGAGCAACCCAAGAACAATGGGTGCTTCATATGCGACACACTGCATCGGGCACGGGAGTGCCCAAAGAAGGAGAAGTTGAACTCTCTTCGTACGGACAAGGATGAAGAAGAAGAAGGTGAGGTACGCTTGGGAGCGATCGACTCTATGCGCAAGGTACGCCTCACGACACTTGGAGGGAACTCCACAACAAGAGCTTTGTAGGCGCCAAGGCTCGATCAAGGATGCACAGGAGTGCGAAGGTGCGTGCTGAGCACCAACATGTGTGCTAGAGTCAAACAACCGAAGCCGCGGATAGGAGAACATCCGTACATGAGAAGGTAATGCAGAACTCATTAGGTCAATGCAACATAGACAAGGCGTTGAATGTTTATGGGGGTGGAGTGGTGACGAATCACACCACCAACAATCTTGCAGGAGGTAAGATACCGAAGATACTCAAAGCGCAGGAGGTGCTTACTTCCTAGGATACGGGTACGTCCACAGGGAACTATCGAGATCGACAACGAGCAAGCGTGGAGATGAGTACTCCACATGTGTAGCTGGAGCTGCCACACATCAGCAAGGGAACTGCTGTATCCAGGAGGGATACACCAAGAATATGAGCTGATGAGGAAGCTCCATTTCTCACGATGAAGGTCAAGTCATGGAGGGACGTGATTACTGGTGAGATCAAGTGCAGGAAGGGAGGTGGTGCATGCTTGCACCACCCTTCCAACTGAGCAGCATCAAGAGGTGCATAGCGGATAGAGGATCGTGATGGGACGCCAGCTGAAGGAGTGCTCAGTGAAGACAACCGATTCTTCAGGTGGGGGAGTCTTGTCACATCCTCAAATTCCATGATCGAGAGTGATCGTGCAGACACGATAGGGGATGCTCGAGAATTATCGATAAAGCTAACTTCAAGAAAAGTCTAAATATACGTGGGTGTTTTGGAGGTTATCCACAAGATTCTGGAGACTCTACCGTACGTGACAATGGAGAAGCTTCATACAGGACACTGGCTCGATGGTAGAGAGTCGTGGTGCTTGTAGCAGTACGAGCAGAGCGAGTACAAACAGCAGTGCAAAACATGATGGTGGACGCATGCAACAGATACGTATGTGAGCGCAGAAAGATGGTATGCAGTGAAGCAGTATGCATCGAGGAGAAATGCGGTACAGTCACATAGGCATACGCACGAAGGCGCATAATATCAGTATTGATGTGTGGTGATCCAAGGAGGCATGGAGTATTGCATGTGCTGAGTACGAGCATTATCGAGAATGCTCGGTAGTACATGTACGAGAATGGTCTGGAGGCCACGATAGTGAAGTTCTGGAGGGCATCTCCTTAGCATGCAGAATGCTAAGGAAGGGTTTACCGCACAAGGGTCTGGAGGCTGTGGGTTCCCTTTGGCACAAGACCGAGTGTTCGGTGGCACTCGGTGAATTACAGCAAAGTTGCATCAGCAAGCGTTGGAGCGTGAGTGTGCTGATGACTAGGCAGTTGATGTGGTGTCAACCGTGCAGGAAGATGAAAGGACAACAAGGGAGTTGAAGAGACGAGAAGATGAAGAGTTGCTGTGGAACGTGAAGGGTTGCTGAAGAGTTCGAAGGATCTCTTGTATCTTTATTGTCATTATTGTAAATGTAATAATGAGTGTCCCATGGGTTGCCTTGAGTCTTGTATAAAAGGAGAGATGGTAGCTCATTTGTAAACACACAGTGTACACACAAGTGTAGAGTGTCAACACCCACTTCGGAGCGAGTTCCCCTTCTAATAAGAGAAGAGCTTTGTGCATGTGCCTTGTGTGATTGCTTAGTTGAGTTCTTGAGCGCGTTCTTGAGAGTGTTCTTGAGCGATCCGGGGTTTCGTGCTCGTGTTTGTGTTGGAGCATCGACACGTAAGCAAGCAAGGGTTCGAGGGGAGTTGGAGCGCATCTGTGACCGTTCTACTCGGGAAAGTTGGTTAGCTATGGGTTAGCTAACGCCGTACAGGTTAGGTCGAAATCGATAGTGAGATTTTGACCATGTGATAGTTGAACAGGTGAGGGATCCCTCAACTATCGCTTCCCTCGATTGTTTGCCCTCTTTGTCAATCTAGCGATTATGGTGGCTCAGGTGGTATCAAATGGTACATGGACATCCCATCTCATTGTTATGTTCTTAGAGCATGTATTCAGGATTACATGCTGATGCTTGTGGATTTAGAAGAACATGAGGCCTGACAGATAAGAGAGATCATTGGGTATGGAGGTGTAGGAACTTCTCCGTGAAGAAGGCATATAGGGAGTTCTCTCACACTCAGAATGTGGTCTATGGGGATCTACAACATGACTGTCAGGTGATTGGAATAGTAAGACTCTACAATGAATCAAGGTTTTCTTATGGATTTTGAGATAGGGTCATTTTCTTATGAAAACTCCGAGAGATAATATTTAGAACATGAGATTGACTCTGCCAAATATGTGGAGACGATGTAGAGCATGGCTATGACAAATTTTCTCAAAATTTTCATTTCTCTAGGTCAGCAAAATAGCAACACTGCCTTATTTCCTTTTCAGGATTTTGGATAAATGTCAGCAAATTTTCATTGAAATTATATGTGCTTTCAACAAAATGTCAAAAATAAGGAATCGACCCTCTTCTTTCATCGAATCCGCCCATATCAATGAATGTTTATTCATTTCTCCGTTAATGAGTTGAGTTCCTTAAAGAGTTTTATATTCTTTGAAGAAGTTTCTTTAACTAGTTTTTAGGTCTAAATTTGAACCAAATAAAAGTTAGTAATGATATTCACAAGTTAAATTTGAAGTTTTAGATGAAGAGTTATATGTATTTTTTATTCTTTATTTATTCATATATATGTTATATAGTAGTTATATATATTATATGACTTGCTAAAGAGGTGTTCATCATGGTTTTTGCTTCCAGTTCTAGATCTAGTTCTGACTCAAGGCATCGCATTGCTATTATATGTTAGTATATGTGGTAATTATGAAGATAATACTACTTTAAAACTTATTTAAAACATCTATTTTATAAATAAGTGTGCATTTCTATTCTATTTATTTGTCTAAGAACATAACCTTATATTTGAAAAAAAATCAAGTTTAGAGTCATTTTCATGATTTTCGATGATTTGAATGAAATTTCAGGACGTGTGACGAAACAAAATCAAAATCCAAAATTTTAAGGCCTTGATGCAGAGGATATGGACCACCTTTTTTTCACTGCAATGCTTCAACATACCTATGAGCCAAGCTAGGCCTTTCGAGGCTTAGGGCAGTCGACTGCTCCTCTTTTTGGACTTCCATATGGACTTTCTATGGCAACTCCCATGAAGACTGCATGGTCCCATTTGCGCTTCTTTGGACTATATGACGTGCTAGGAATGATCTCGACTTTTGTGATCAGTGCTTTTGTGAACATTGCCATGCTCTCCACATTGACTCGAGATATGTACTATAATTTCTTATTTTTATTAATAATTTTTTTGAGGTGGGCCCCAAGTTATACCCTTTTTTGTATTTTTTTATAAAAATACGTAAAATATAAAAAGAGGTAGAAAAGTTATCACCTTCAAACAAGCCCTAAAGAGAAGATCATGGCAAAAGGGTATCCCAATGGCAATTCAGGTTGGTAGGGTAGGAGAGGGCCAAGATATATTGTATTTATTTTATTCCTTATAAGCTTATCTATCAAGCATTCTTTTTCCCGTTAATAATCAATTAGGCATATCTTTGCGTGCGAGTGCAGTCGCAGTCACATGGGAGCATTTTCCCCGACAGGGCATGCTTCCCGAGCAAATGCCCCGTCAGGGCGTGACTTTATTTTTTTCCTATCATGGGCATCAATCGGTGTTCCATTCATCGATCGACGAACGGTTCGCTGATCGGGAAATGGTTTGTCGATCGACTAATGGAACGCCGATTGATGATATTTGCTCGCCAATCCGCCAAACTCATTATGAGTCTACCCTAATTACCATTTCTATTCAAACTAAAATAATGATTGTATGTAGTGAAAAAATATTATATTATTTAAATAATAATGTATACAATTTTATAATATATACATTTATAATGTATAAATTTAAAATATTTTAATATATTAAAAAAATTATAATATTGAAAATTTGGGTTTAAACCGTTCATATATTTGTACAACTTTTAATGTAATATTTTTTGCCTATTTATTTATTATTAAGCATACAATACCATTGTGATATTTTTAATTTCTGATAGAATTTAATAGTAACTGAGATAAATATTTTTTCTGAAAGAGATACACCATCCATATATAATGAAACAGAGAACATCATCGACAAAAATCAACATATAACTTCCAATTAAACATCGTCAAGAAGCAGATAATTCATCATATTTATTGCAACTAAACATGCAGTACCATTACACCCAATTACTTCTAACATTACATCAGTCTATAAATATATCGCATTCATTGCCTACCAATGTGCTCCCCGCGTAATACACTCAGACAAGCATATTTCAGTGCAATGGTGTAATGCAAATCCACTAAGTCGGCATAGAGATCTTCCTCATCATCACATGTATCCGTGTGTGGAGAAGTCTCGCTCTATGAACTATCGACCAAAGCAGGGGTCATGAACAGAGGCGAGTAGTTAGTGAATGGAGAGTCCTTCGACTGCACTGGTCGATCCAGCAATCGCTCCTCCTCCGAGGGGTTCTCTGTAGGGGCCTCAGATGGCCTAAACAAGGGAGGTAACTGATGCACAAAGTTTGTGTGTTACAGAAAGTGGTCGCCCGCAGTGACTGCGGTGAAGCGGCTGCTGCCCCATGAGATCCATTCATAGTGGATGGTAGACGTACTGCCAAGATTCCATTGTGTGGGGGTGGACGCACCGACTTATGTGCCGTGAAGTGAGTTTTTGCCATAACCTGCATGAATACAATTGCATATGAAATTATATATATTGAAAATATTTAAGCTCATTAAAAAACATCAACTGCATTATAGCAATCACTTGCCCAAAATTTCATCACGAAACAATTAATAGCAGAAAAATTAAAGAAAACATCACATTAATATCAAGACTTAATTACATTCATCAGAAAAATGTTACCGAGGATACAGTTATACTTTAGTCAAACATTTGTCGTGCCCTATGGATATTCCTAATAATCTAGCCCTACGACCTCTACTACCTCCACTAGAAGTACTTCCACTCTTCACACATGTCTCTCGTGTCTGTTCTCTAACTGAAGTTGTTCTATCAAGTTGTGGAGATTGTTGTTGATGCTGTAATGGATGTTGGTGAGGACCATGCTGCTGCTGATGTGGATACATCGGATCTGACTGCGGCGGATGTATACTATGGAATGGAGGTAGATGATCTTGGCTCGCATAGTATGAAAAACCAACACTAGGCCAAGGAGGAATAATATGGCTGATTAAGCACCCCGAGACTGTCTGCGTGGGGGGGGGGGGTTAGACCCCAAAAGTCATCAGCCTATGATGGTTGAGTAAGCTGAGTCTCTATTGCAGGCCTTGCCTGAGATGGTCCTGCCTCGACATCATGAGTACCAACAATTGTGGTGGGTCCAACAGCCGCGTAAGTTGTGGAGAAGAAAGGGACTACTGCTGGCTCATTGGAATACGAGTACCGTGGATGGTATTGTGTTATTTGATCCGTCAATCAAAAAGTATGCAATGATGAGTTCAGTAAACCTATAACATTCTGCAACTCTGAGATTCATTCGCAATACTCAAGAATCCCACGTGCTTCATATACGCTTTGTACCTGTGATATTAAAACCATCACATAGTATTCCTATATGAGACAAACGTAACTACCCAGTGAGTGAAAATAAAGCTCATACCCAAGGCTTGTATCTGGGAGCGTAAAGTTCATATGCAAGCTGTGGTGCATGGATTGATATCTGAATCCAACATCGGGTAATTTGCCAATATCATTGCATGTATCTTGTTATCCGTTGTTCGTAATTTTCCACCAATACTCTCTCCATCACAACTGTTTGTCATCTTCGATTCCAGTGAAGTACCTGCTCACGAAGTTGGTCAGCCCAATCGATCGGATCATTGTCCCTCTGTCTAGTCCGACACTCCGGAAAAATTATTCTTGGCATCGGCTCTGGGATATGGGGGCTCAGATCAATTTACCGCGTGACTCGATCGGCATGTGCATTACCACCACGTTAAAGAAAATCAAAACCGTTTCTGACATCCACACCTCCAGTCCTTCTCGGCAAATTACATGTAAGTAATTTACAATGTCCATGTCATATGGAGACCGCCGCATATGTTAAATATTTTCAAGTTTAGTCAGTAATTTTGCAGTGAACGTGATAATGCACGAGCAACATACCTGATGTTCATGCTGGGTATCTAACTCATTGCAGTAGAAGGGTAGATTCGTAGTTTGTACATTTTCTACGAAAGACCTCCTCCCCGATCTGTTCTCAATAATTTATGAGTATACAAAAGTACAATAGCATAATTTTTTGTATTTTACCTGAATACATAGGGTCCCCGATGCAAAATGTCCTGGTCCAGACGATATGGACGAGGAATACCAATGTGTATATGCTCCCACAACCAAGTCTGTAGCAAGGTCAAGAAGTCATAACATCTCTTTGATTTTCCCAATGAGCACTCGTCCAATTGTTGGTACAATTATGCTAGAACTGCAACCCCCATGCCAACTGTCCACTCTCTTGTAAGTTCTCAAGTAAACGAAGGTATCGATGTGGTACTTTATCTCCCATTGAGTTTGGGAAAAAGGACTCTCCAATTTGGTATAAAATGAATGCATGAACTATTCTCACCAGACGATTCGCATCTTGTTTAAAAAGATTTGCATCTATGAGAATATTTTTATTGATCTAAGTCAGCTTCAACCGTCCGCTCGATAAGTTCTACCCTCTTCCAGTGCTCGAATTTACGCCAAGCATTTGTTTGCAATAGTCTAACCATTGAAATCATGAGGGGTTCTCTAGGCCTGTTACATGGGCCCCATCAACACGAAGGCTTGTTAAAATGGAGACGTCTTTCAATGTTACGGTAACTTCACCTTATCGAAGATAAAGTGTGGGTCTCCGGCCTCCAACGTTCCAATAAGGCCACCGGAAGTGATTGATCGAGGTTGGCCCTTTTTAGGTTGGTGACACATCGCATGCCCGCTACTTCAAGCAGTTGGTCGAAAGCCTTGCTACATTGTTTCCGGAGAATCTTGTTAAATACACGACCATGTTCCACAAATCTGTAATGTTGTTACAATGATATATTGTAAATTTAAATACATTGTAATTTACACTGTACGTAGAATGGTTTGTAGTGCTTACTGAGGTATCATCATTCAATGGAAGGGCAGAGATGTGGTTGCTATGTTGGACCAAGACTGAGGTATCAACAGGTCTCAGTAATGAATCCATTCTTATTTCAACATAAGTATTATAGTATTTGCAATTTAAAAGGAAATATATATTCGAATGTAATATTAAAAATATGAACTATTTTCTCTGAAAATTGACAAGGTACATTTAGCATCCCGGACATGTAGTTCGGATATGACCGACCTGCCTACATAATCCACACCTAACATTTACTCGACACATTTCATCCATACTATTTTGAATCCTTACAGATTGTGGACGACCAAGTCCTACTAATTTGGAGGCATCAAAATAGATCTTGGGACATTTGCCGCCCAAAATCGACGATCATGAATTGGTGAGAATTCGGTCGTGTACGTCGCACGAGATGCAGCTGGCGTATAAAAACATGAACCGTTTTGTACATGCTCGATGCCTACGTTAACAGAACTACAAAACCACAATTACATGTGAGCAGGTGATATGCATGAACTGCATGACCCACATGTGCACTCGGAATCTGTTCCGTTGAGTATGACTCTATAATTTCCTCCTCTAGGCCTCACCTCGAATACAATCTGAGACAATTGCTCAACGTCATGGGTACGAGCTGTCGCAACATTTTCACTTAAAATTTGATTATATCTCAGCATTAATTCAGAAGTTGTCATCTGACCCTATCTGCGACGACTCAAATAATATGTATTCAATCGGTAGAAGATGGCAAGAATCATCGTCAATATGGGAAGTCCTCGCATGCCTTTCAAAATGCTATTGAATCATTCCGATAAATTGATTGTATTATTCCCGTACCGATGGCCTTCATCATAACTTATTGTCCAGTAAGTATGATCCCCGTCTTTTTGACGAACAATCCAATCATAAGCATCTGGATCTGCAGATCGGATTTGTTCCATAATTCTATTATGCGCGTGTGTATTGGTGACTACACCTACACTATAGAATTTTCCTGTTGCCCAAGTGTCATGTCCAACACGATGCATATTCGCCTGCATGTGTCACAGACAAAATCAAGGATAGTGTCCACGCTCTGCTGGAAAGTACTTTGGTAATAATTGCTTCAAACCTGAAAACCAAGCACTCAAAAAGCATATCCCCTCACGTTGAACCAAATATGCTAATTTGTGTAAGAAGAACTCTCACACAGCTATTGTCTCTTTCTTAACCACTGCAAAGACAACTGGAAATAGGTGTCCATTTCCGTCGACCGACGTAGCTATGAGTAGGTGTCCTTTGAATTTTCCATGCAAATGAGTAGCATCGATGCTCAACACTGAATGGCAATACTGAAAACCCTTCAAGGACGGTTTGAATGCCCAAACCAAACAAAAGAATGCAATTTTATCTGGAATAACTTGTTGACTCCGTGGATCTCGATATGGTTATGTTTCAAATTCATACCACGATTCAGGGTTGGTCTATTTCATCGTCCACATAAATATACGAATATCGGTGTAAGATGACTCCATGTCACCAAATATTGTAGCCAATGCATTCTTTCTACCAATCCACGTCTTTTTATATGACATCGTGACATGGTAGGTATCGAATATTAAACTCTTAATCATATTAGGCGTCAGCTTTAGGTTGGATCTCGATGTCTTCAAGATAAATCTACTAATAAATTTTACGTTGCACTGCGCGTTATCAGTAAGAAGGACTGTGTTTCAGCATGTATGTTCGTCTCGATACATCCAGACTTTCCAAATTTCACCCTTCTTACTACGACTCGCATGTAACCTCCACTTACAGTTTGGTAAAGCACGCCCAATGGTGTATATATCTTTCTTGGAAGCTATTACTTTGTATTGGACATACTTGGTCATACTCCACGTACTCACAACATCAATTAAATCTAACTTCGAGGGAAAAGTTCTATTATGTCAATTCTCAAGTCCACTACGATTGGGTAAGATGGTTTCTTGGGGCTTGCTCAGGAATGGTATCTCTTCAGCATATGTGTTCGTTATCCAGTCTTCATCTTAAAAGATATCAGGCAGTTGCGACATTAGATCCAATGTAATAGCGTAATCAATAGGAGGATCAAAAATAGGTTCATTGCTTGTTGAACCAATGAGTGATTCTTGCCCATGAATGTCCTCGTATGCAACATTCAGATCGGGGATAGCCTCCTCCTCCTCAATGCCAGTATCGTCATTAACATCGTTTAATTCGTCATTGTTCTCATCCTATGCAGTCAAATCTTGCTTTTCTATTCCTCCTCGAGATGATTGGGCAACATTGGATGCGTTGAATTGAGGATTTTCTATTTGATCGGCTTCGACCATCAATTGCATCATCCCGAGAGAACAAGCAATATTTAACATCAATCCATTAGTCTGATTATCAGAAACAACAACTGGACATAATGTGTCGATATTCAACGACCTTCTACACATCACTCGTACACTATATTGGTCTTGGTTATAACCATTTATGGCATATACACTCGATAAGAAATCTTCGAAGGTGGTGGCTAAGGGAAGGCCTATCATATGACTTCTACCCCCTTCGTAACTGACACTACCATTTTCATTGACGATTCTGCCATTCCAAGAGACATATAATGTAGCAAGATCGGCCATAGTCTATGAAAGAGCGAAGTCAATATATTTATTTAAGGGTTTTTATCAGTTGCGCCCCTTTGAGATATTGCAATTTCAGTTATGCCCCTCCCTTTTTTGGAATATTAGTTGTGCCCTTACCTTCTTGCAAAATTCGCAATTCTGCCCTTATGTTAAGGTAAAGTAGCGGTATAACTGATATTACAAAGGGTAGAACTGTGAATTTCACAAGAAGATATGGGCACAATTGATATTTCAAAAAAGAGAGGGGCACAACTGAAATTATAATATCTCAGAGGGGCACAACTGATAAAACCCTTTATTTAAATACACTTAGTAATTAAATTCGTTTATTTAAATACCCTTAACTAAATAAGAATAAATAAAAACACTTAATTAAGAGATTTAATCATATTAAACACATTTATTTTAATATAGTTAATAATTAAATAAATTTATTTCAATATACTTAATATTTAAATACATTTATTTAAAAATTCTTCATTATTAAATACGAGTAAATAAAAACACTTAATTATTACTTTTAATATAATTAAATGCATTTATTTAAATATACTTATTAGTTAAATACACTTACTTAAATACACTTACTTAAATACACTTAATATTTAGATACATTTATTTAAAATCACTTAGTAATTAAATACATTTATTTAAATATAGTTAATAATTAAATAAATTTATTTAAATATACTTACTATTTAAATATATTTATTTAAATATTCTTAATTATTAAATACGAATAAATAAAAATACTTAATTAATATTTTTAATCTAATTAAATGCAATTATTTAAATACACTTATTAGTTAAATACTACTTAAATACACTTAATATTTAAAAATATTTATTTAAAATCACTTAATAATTAAATATAATTTTCTTTAAAAATTCTTAATAGGAAAACACGTTTATTTAAATATACTTAGTAATTAAATAATTTATTAAAATTCCTAATAATAAAAAATGAATAAATAAAAACACTTAATTAAGATTTTAAATCTAATTAAATGCATTTATTTAAATACACTTATTACATAAATACACTTAATATTTTAATACATTTATTTAAAATCACTTAATAATTAAATACATTTATTTAAATACACTTAATAATTAAATACAATTATTTAAATATGCTTAATTAAATACAAATAAACAAAGGCACTTAATTAAGTGTTTTAATCTTATTAAATACCTTTATTTAAAAACACTTAATAATTAACTAAATTTATTTAAATACACTTAATATTTAAATAATTTATTTAAAAATTCTTAATAATTAAATACATTTATTTAAATATAATTAGTAATTAAATTAATTTATTTAAATACACTTAATTGAATACTAATAAATAAAAACACTAAATTATGATTTTTAATCTAATTAAATACATTTATTTAAATACACTTAATAATTTAATATGTTTACTTAAATACACATACTATTTAATTACATTTAATTAAAAACACTTAATAATTATATTCATTTATTGAAATAACTTAATAATTAATTACATTTACTTAAATAAATTTAATTAAATACGAATAAATAAAAAAACTTAATTATATGACACCTAATTACATTACATAAATATACCTAATTACGATTTTTGTGACCACTCCCTTTGACAGGGGCATATATGCGCAATTAAATGAAATGGCTTCGCATCTACGAGGAATAAATAATGCAAAAATAACATCTTTTCCTTAAAATGAGGGATATTATTTTATGTAAAATGACAGAGATTACTCTATGTAAAATGATAGAGATTATTTTCCATAAAAAATCACTACATTTACTAAATGAATACGAAACTTAACAACAATATAAATTTTAAATTATTTAAATATACCTGCTGCTGATGATAAGCATGAGATGGATAATGTGAGAAAAGAGGGAGACCACTGCGTAGTTGACGGGAGGAATTGAGAGGAAATGGAAGGAATTGAGATGAGTGTATGAAGAGAGGAGAAGTGAGGTGTGAAGAATGGTGAGGGGGCGGGGGGCTTTTATAAGCGGAGGAGGGTTTGATTCGGCGAACGGACGAACGGTTCGCCGATTCCAGTTCACCCCCATCAAAGACTGCGCCGTTTCACTCGAAGATCGTACTTCCTCAAAGACCGTGCGCACGTGCGTTGAATTTTAATATGTAGCGGTCTTAATCGACGAACCGTTCACTGATCGCCGAATGAAACGCCGATCAATGATCAATGCCCAAGACGGAAAAAAATATAAAATGATGCGTGATGGGGCATTTGGTCGAAGAGCATGCCTATCGGAGAAAATGCTCGTCGCAGGGTGAGGAAACGGAAACCAACTAAAAAAATCCCCTTCCAGGTCGATCGATCGATCGATCGAGAGAGAGAGAGAAAGAGAGAGAGAGAGAGAGACATCAATGGCCTCTCCTTCCCCTTCGCAACAACCGCAGCAGATGGAGACGGTGGAGATGACGATCGTGTCAGCGAAGCACCTGAAGAACGTCAACTGGAGGAACGACGGCGAGCTGAAGCCCTACGCCATTGCCTACCTCGACAAGGGCGACCACCGCCGATTCGCCACCAAACCCGACGACTGCGGCTCCACCCGCCCCGTCTGGAACGAGAAGTTCACCTTCCTCCTCCCCAGATCCACCGCCACCGACATCACTGTCGAGGTCTTCCACTCCAAGCCCTCCGAGACCCCGAAGCCCCTCGTCGGATTCGTCCGCGTCCCCTTACACGACCTCCTTCCCGCCGATCACTCCCCCGTCATCAGGACCCTCGATCTCCTCCGCTCCTCCGGTCGGCCCCAGGGCAAGCTCCGCCTCAAGCTCTCCATCCTCAAGCCCCCGCCGCCGCACTACTAC
The DNA here is from genome assembly GCA_037367405.1 of Ottelia alismoides. Lineage (NCBI taxonomy): Eukaryota > Viridiplantae > Streptophyta > Magnoliopsida > Alismatales > Hydrocharitaceae > Ottelia > Ottelia alismoides. The sequence continues at coordinate 1,470,525 of JAZKJV010000738.1, read as the reverse complement.
TCGCCACCGCCGCCCCCTGCCACGTCTCTATCACCACCTCCGCCTTCTTACTACTCTCAGCAGCAGCAGCAGCCGCCTCCTTCCCGTCTGCCATCCAACGTGCCCTCTCTTACATACCGCGATTACCCGAGCTACCATTACCCGAACGTAATGCCTCCTCGCTATCAGTACGGTGACTATTCCGATCCCTATTTCAACACTTATCCGACTGGGGGATACTACTCGGCTCCACCCGCTCCTTCCAGGACGATGCAGCTGATGCCCCCTGCCTACGAGAGGCCTTACATCTATGAAGGAGGACCCGGTGGGCCTTCCGCTCCTTACGACTACTTGTCCGGCTCTTCTTCTTCTGAGCAGAAGGCCAGGGGTGGTGGCAGGATGGGCTTTGGTACTGGATTGACCGTTGGAGCTGTTGCAGGGGCTATTGGTGGTTTGGCTCTGGAGGAAGGGATCACGAGCGAGGAGGAGAAAATTACCGAGAAGGTGGAGACTGATCTGGCAGCCAGAGATGCCTACAGTGATTATCGTGCCGAGTACTAATCATGATGTCGTTGTTCTCATGCGTGTTTAACGGATTGTGGACGTTTGAGGTATTCCCGCATCTCTAAGTTACGAGCGTTGTTTAAAGCACAGTTCTTGTGTTTGTAATCTGTGCTCCTGTATATCTGCTGTTATTAGTCAGTTTTTTCTTGGGCCTGTTACCTCCAGGACACTCATGTTTCATATCTAATGCTTTATCACTAGGGCCTTATGCATCATGCTTGATTTTTTTCTTGTATTCGTCATTTTTTGCTGCGATAAGTTTACTATGAGACAAAGTTAGACTCCAGTAGCTCTCTAACATGTAAGATACTGCACATACCTAGTCTGCTTGAATATACTACTTGAGCAACATATTTATGGTTTTAGAAAATAAAAATATTGCTTAATTATCTTCATTTTTTGTGCGTCCAGTTTTATTCCACTTACAAGTAAATAAGGATTGAGTGGGCAATGTAAGCATGCTCTTTTGGTTTAGCATGCTCTTTTGGTTGTCGGAGAGAGCGTAAGTGCCCACCTGGAAGGAGAGGTTGACCTGAGGTTGGACCATGGTGTGCAGTGCGTGGTCGTGTAGAGCAAGGGGCTTTACCGAGGGTGGAGCGTGGTTCTAAGGAGGGACGTGTGTTGGTGGCATTCCAACAGAGGCACAATGTAGAAGAAGCGGGGTGGGAGGCTTAGGATCTTGAGGTGAGTCTTTAGAGCTCACATGGACGGTGGAGATGGCTTCCACCTCATGCGGCCATGAACTTGGTGAGTCTCTTGCGTGGCTATTGGGTTGGTAGGGGCGATTCTCTAGTGCCTCATGAAGTTGTTTGGGTGTTGGGGCAACCCGATAAGTGGAGAGCTCTTGGTTCACTCATGGATGCCTAGTGTGTGGGTGTGGTCTATTAGTAAGGATGAAGTTGGAGGTATGGGACTTTTTTTGGGGTGGTCGGTCTCAGAGGTTAGGCAGTCCGAGTTCATAGAAGTTCCTTCTGTGGAGGTTTCTAGTGGCATTCATGTTGGGTAGAATGGTGATATTCTGGAGCTAATCGGTGCTTTCGAATCTTGACATTCGCTATATGTGGTCTTGCCTCATAAGTCGAATGATGTGCATATATTGTTCTACTCGATTTACTGTCCGGAGGGTGCTTTTGCCGGCTCGATTTTGTGGGGTGAACTACAATTAGCGTGTTCGTGTTTCTCGAATCCTTATTGGCTCGTTGGTGATGATTTCAACGTCGCCTTATTGGTTGGGATGTGGCCTTGGAATCAAGGAGGGTAAAATCCTGGTTCGTCAACTTTTTTGGATACTGTGGAAGACTTGTCCTTGGATATTTTGGACGTGCGAACTCTCCACAATAGTGTGTAAGATCAATTTGTACAAGTCAGTGTTCGGAAATGCAGTCCATGCGGTCACATATGCGTATACGGTTATCCTTCTGCATCACATATGTCATATGCGGCCATATGCGGTTAAAGTGCATATGCGGTTTGGGTAATCTGCAGATACGACCACATATGCGACCACATATACGTCATGATTTTTTTTTGAATTCTCATCAACAAAATTTTTACCTTTTGGAACCTTAGATTCTGGAATCATAAATATAAATCATTTAGTATTAGGCTTTATCCATTGACTTAGAAATTTTGCTGATGATCTATTTTACCAATGTCAATAATGTATTTGAATGTCTTATGCATAAATTGAATAACCATCACTGATTTTTCAATGGAGCATTTCTTTCTTTTATAATTTTTTGTATTCATGTCAACTATTTTTTTGTTATATTTTATTATTTTAAATTAAAATATAACACCCTCATATACTTCCACATATACTTTCGCCTATCTGCTTACTCACTTCAGACCAAAGTTCCATTAATGGAAGCATGAAATAATATGTTTAGTCCCATATTGCCTCTTGTGAGATTTGGGAGTGAGGACTATAGGTAGGATCTTGTACTACAAAATACAACTACTGATGCACTTTTCTTGTAGAGAAGACCGACCATCCTAATCATCTAGGATCACATAAATTCAAATCTTGATATTGTTGTTGTTTCCCCTTTATATCTAGAGTATTGCTCCTGATATAATTTTTAATCTGAAATCTTAGTAAGGAACCACTGACCGTATGTTGTGCCACAGTACGAGTATGATGGGAGAGGTTGTTTACATGGGATCATTGTTATAGGGAGATGGGTTGTTGGTAGGCGAGCACTTGGACGAGGATAACCACATATACTTGGAGGATTGCTTTGGCATTCTACTGCTGAAGGGGGGCTGCATGATGCCAAAATGAAAGCTTGGATATGGAATGTCATGGGACTAGGGAAGCCAGAAAGGAGAAGGGTTGTTCGGGAGCTTATAATGGGGTCCAAGCTAGAGGTTGTAATGCTAGAAACCAAGATCGTTCATGAGAGGGAACCAATTTGGGGGGGCATGTGAAATCTTTTACATATGTACATCTGCATAAATTACGTCGGTGGGGCAACAATAGGAATGTCTATTGGCTGGAAGAGGGATCTCTACATTCCTGGAGGGTCCGAGATTGAGGGAAACCACAGTCTCTATATTTGGTTGCTGTGGAATTCCGACGACATTGTGATGTTCAAAAGCATTTAGGATTTACCAGATGAAGGGAACCCCTCTCGTCTCCTTGATGATTTTACCAATCTACGCGATCAATTTCTTGAGGAGAGGTGGATACTGGATACTTGGAGGAGATTTCAACATAACATTGCATCCGGAGGACATGCTTGGTTTACTGGTGGTCTTGATGCGGGGTCAACGACCCTTTGTACTCTCATCTTCGAGCTTCAGTTGGACATCATTGATGTGAGGAAATGCCACTACATTTGGCAGAGCTCATGTTCGAGATCTCACACTGATAGATTTCTTATGTCTATGGAGGCGTTGGAGCCATTCCCCTGGTCAGGGCGGAGGTGTTGTCATGCGCACACTCTGATCACACATCGCTTCTCTGGTCTTTGGGTGCGGAGGACAAGTGATATTTCTTCTTTACATTTGAGCGCTCATGGCTTTGGAGGAGGGCTTTCAAGACACAGTCAGAGACTTTTGGGTCGAATGTAAGTCGTCGAGGTTGGCAACTACTCGGTTGGTATTGAAGTTGGAGGCGTTATGGGCTAATTTGATTGAATACAGAAGAAAGACTCGTGCATTTTGGCGTGTTCGGATGAATGCTGCCTAAAAGGAGGTATCCAAGTTGGACAAGATAGAGGACATTCACAAGGTTACTACATAGGAACATGTGGAGAGGTCACTACAGTTACATGCTATACAACTCGAGGACGACAATGTTAAAGTTGATTAGAAGCAGAGGTCCATGTATCTTTAGTGAAGGAGGGGTATGCCAACACATGAGTTTTCAATTTTGTGGCTTGTGAGAGAAGGAAGAGGAACTATTTACATTCGTTAGCAGTTGAGGGGATAGAGGTTCATGGAGATAGAGAGGTGGGTCAGGCATTTTTCTCGCATTATCACTTGCTCAATAGAAGGGTTGCCCGTGTTCGATAGGGTTGGAGTGGTAGAGGTGTTTCCATATCACACCGTACTGACACTTTGGTGTCACATTTTCGATTGGAGCATGGAGGAGCTTCGTAAGGTGGTTGATCAACTGAATGTGGGTCTCCCGGCTCGGACGATTTTTGGATGCGGTTCTACAAAGAATTCTGGGAGGTGGTGAAATACGACCTTTTGGCAGTTATGCAGGAGTTTAGTCTGGTGAACTTTATCTTTAAGCGACTGAATAAGGTGCTTCTCTTTCCTTTGCCGAAGCGAGAGGTAGTTGCGTGGATCGAAGACTTTAGACATATTGCTCTCTCGAATGCGGCCTATCATTGCTAAGATCCTAGCAAACTGCCTCTGCATGGTGATGGGCGACATCATTTCTCGGGAGCAGACTGTGTTTGTGTCAGGCAGATAGATTGTCAGGAAGAGTTTGGTGGAGGAGTGGGTGTTGTAATTGGTCGCTCCTTCGGCCGTAGTTTCTGTATTTCTTTCTTGTTTATGTTCTTGCTTTTTGAATAAAAGATGGGCGAACACCGTCGAGTGTCTCCCCCTATTTCAAGATTTCAAAAAAAAAGATAGATTGTAGATGGCCTTATGCTTGCGTCAGAGATCATCTTAGATTGGAAGAGGAATCATAAAGAAGGTTTCGTGTGGAAGGTAGACTTCTCCAAGGCGTACGACTTTTTTGACCGGCGGTTCCTTTGAGCCTCGTTGATTAAGAAAGGCTTCCCAACGACATGGGGAACATGGATGAAGAGGTGCATCACGATGACATCTTAGATGATCCTGGTTAATGGTCATCTGGGGGTTGGGGTTCTTTCAGCCTCGGAAAGGGGTACGACAGGGGTGTCCATTGACACCTCTCATCTTTGTGATTGTAGCAGATGCATTATATGTGACGATGAGATTGGCTTTAGATGGAGGTTTTTCCCCTCGTTACACCTGTGGGGAGGTTTTTGTCTCGATACTGCAGTATGCTGATGATAAGATCATGTTTGTTGAGGGTGGTGTGGAGCAGACGAGGAGAGCACATCTTGGATTATGGACTTTGGCGATTATTTGGGGTTGCGTGTTAGTAGGGAGAAGTCATCCTTTGTATCTTTCTAGTGGTCCCCTAATGAGGTTCAGAATGCCACACGCGTCATCCAATGCATGGAAGGGTTGCTTTCCGATCACCTGTGTAGGTCTTCCTTTGCCCGTTGGTAGAATGAGAGCTTTGGATTGGAGCCCGCTGATTAGCAAAAACAAGAAGTTGGCAAGCTGGAAAGCTGCGACGTTGTCAAAGTGTGGAAGATCAATCCTCCTCAAACATGTCTTGTCAACTATTCCTATTTTCTTATGCTCCACAAGGCTACTCTCAGTATTTGTTGGAGAGAAGGTTGAGTATAGATGCGGTCATTCTTCTAGGTTAAGGAAGGGCGAGACAAAAAAGGTATACATCTCATGGACTGGGAGACCATGACTCGAGGCAAAGATGGTAGACTGGTAGGGATGCAAACTGACGGATACATATACTGATATAGGTGTTACCATATCTTTATCCGTTTTCAAATACAAATACGATTGCGGATACAAATATTGACAGACATTAAAACTATGTTACCATGTACTTAAAAATGTATAGGGGTGTGAAACAGATATTGATCGCATCCAAGTAGTATTAGAAATACTCTATAAATAGGCTTAAATATATATGAATTGGATGGAAAGTATATCATATAAATTTACTAAATGTGCTTGTATCATAAAATATATATACCAAATATGGTGAAAGAAGGTATATAATTATGTTATATATGGTTAAAAATAAATCTACAACTATATGTATACATGAAAATGGATATACTGATATGGATACGAATGTTTGCTAATATCAAAGTGATATCCATACCCGTATCCATTTTAAAACGAATACGGCTGTCAAAATATTTATAAAATGGATATGGTGGTGGATTAGATATGGATATGTCTATCCGTTTGCGTCCCTATGAATTGAGCGTTGTGAAGCTGGAGTACATGAGTAAAGCATTGTTAACAAAGTGAATCATTCGACTTTAGGGTGATAAGGATGATGTGGTATGTCAGCTTTCGAGGAACATATATGGAATTAATGGGGCTCTATCTGTACGGCATGTTCGGTCGCCCTTGTCACTTATGCAGGGCATTTCCATGCTGATACATGAAGTGAGAAGTTTTCATAGACCTGTGGTAGGGAATGGAGCATCTTTTCAATTTTGATGTGATGGCTGGTCCTGTGCGGGGCCTTTTACTGACCGATACCCGAGGTTGTTCGCTATGGCAAATGAAAGACTTGCTATGGTTTCAGGTATGGCCTGTAGGTTCTTGGACCCCATCTTTCCTTTCGAAGTTTTCTGAGCAACGACTAGCAGATTTCATGCTTTGCTAGCAGACTTGGAGGACGTCGACGACCCCTCCTCTAGGAGAGATCATTGGAAATGAGCAGCTGGCAGATTCTCGATCAAGAAAGCGTACGTGGCCTTTAATTTGACTCATGGGGATATTTTGGAGGAACTTCACTGTAATTGTGTATTAATTTCTAGTAGTTGTGTTCCGCAGAGATTGAGGATCTTCCTTTGGCTGGTGAAACATGATCATCTTTTGACCAAGGAGCGCATGGATTTTTTTACTGAAAACTAGGGATCAAACTTGCCCATGGTGCAGTGGAGCGGCGGAAACTATGGATCACCTTGCTTTGGTTGCTAGATCTTCTGACGCTTGGGTGAGAATAGACATACTGTGGCTCGGGACATACAACTTCAATACAACCTGGACATCGATTATGAGATTTTGTGGCTACTCGCAGGAGGATTGTTCCCTCTCTTACCATGCTCTGGGCTATCTAGATCGCCAGGAACAACTCTATTTTCCATGGTCAGCGTTTTTATTCTGAGAATGTATTAGAGCATTACAAGGTTTTCCACTTACGATAACATTTTTTCAAATGAATGCATGAGGTGAATCTCATCTCGGAACTTCACCCTTTTTCTCCTAAAAAAAGATAGCCAACCCGTAAAATATGTTCATTGCGTTGATGTTGGGTATGACTTTCTCTAGTATTTGACAATAGTGTAGGATTGTAATTAGCACTGTCAATTTTCAAGTGTTTACAATTATTTTGAGCAAAATATTTATTATTTTTCAAATGATATATCATATTCTTACTACAAATGTTGATATGAAATAATTGTATCTTTATTTGCATTACAAATGTCTTCTTTTTTTTACAAGTAATTATTTTGTATTAATTTAAGATCTGTTTTTCTTTATAAAAATGATCATTTGTAATAAGAACGTGATATAACATGGAGTTCGTCTCCCCTTAACTGTCTTAAAAGTTCAACTCCTTGTTTCTATGGGGTAATCGTGGATGTCCAGAATCAAACATAGTGTATCGCCGATAAACCCTCCCATGAGACACAGTTAGTGATGGGACCCAAAAACAGCTTTTATACTGTAATGACATATGCATATACATTGCCTTTTTTTTTCGTGACGTGGGTCTATATGTTACTTCGAAGTTGGAAGGGAAGGGCAAAAATATGTAAGGCCGTCGGTGAAGAGTAGAGAACATTTTCAAAATCAAAGTCAATCAAGGTTGCAAAAAGGCAGGTATTCAATGTCCAAGTCTGGGAATAATTCATCTCGTAATCCATATTGGTTTAAATATAAATGTATATATTAAATTATATCTATAGGGGTCTTTACGAATGAGCACTAGGTTAATTAGGATTGTAATGAGATACCTCATTTTTACAAAGTGTTTACAATCATTTTGAGCAAAAGATTGTTTCTTCTACAATGTTATCTAAAGGGATGGTTGTAATGTCGCCTTCCCTTTCTATATACAAAGGGGAGGGTTGCCTTTGTATAATAAGTCCATGCTCATTTGGATGATAGTTGATCTCGCCTCGATTCCTTCCAATTTTCTGGTTGACTCTACCTTGAGTATTTCTTTCTTTGACTGGAGGGTCTCTTTCAGTTTCCAACAAGGTTTGATGCACATCCTTTTTCCAGAAAAGTTTGACGCGCATCTCCTAGACTGTACCTTTGTTGTATGATGAGATTTCTCTTGGGTTGCATGTCCTACTCGTGTTTGATATCTTAAGACTTTTTGCAAAGAGCCATCCCTTGTGTTTTTTTCCCTTTTGATTATGTAGAACATGCTTTGGTATATTTCATCCTGCTCACTTTGTTAGCGTTCTGTGGGGAAGGGATGAATAAGTCATCGAGGAGCCCCATGCATTCTTGAATCTCGAGAGCCTTATTAATGTCCATGGTCCCTCAAACCGACATCGGAGCCAGATTGTTGCGAATTCTCTTGAATCAATCATTGGAGTCAGATTGTTGCGGATTCTTGTAAGTCCAGGAAGTGTTCTTTTCATATTTATTTGAAATTTTCGACTTAATTCACTTTAAATTGGTATAAAGACCATCTCTCTTTTGGCTATTGGAAGATGAAACAACCATTTTCATTGAATTTGACAAAGTAAAAAAGGATTTTTTTCTTTGACAATTGTAAGAAGGATACCGCCCATTTCTCTGACTTTGACAAAGTAGAGCACTGTTTTCCTTCGGGCACTCGCAGGATGGATACCACCATTTTCTGTTATTTTGACGAAAGTGAATTTGGATATCAACGATGCCTGGTGTTGCTTTTCGTTGTTCAGGAGTAAACATGCAAAAAAAGGCTATAAAATTACTCTGGCGTTCTTGAGATGCAATGCATTCCCAAGGTCTTTTCATGCCCTTGGAACTAGAGATCTTTCTGTTAAAAGCAAGGGGATCTGGGCCCATTCCTAAGGTCTTCCACGCCTTTTTCTGTTTCAGCTCATCTGTCCTCTGTTTGACAGCAGATAAAGCTTGTGAGGGCAAATCGGAGCTCAAGGAGCCTGGTGCAACTCTTGCCTCGAGTTCCACATAAAACTTGGATTTACGATTTTGTCTGATTTCATTTCGTAGTCCTATTTTGTTTTTGTCTCAGCAAAACAGGATTGTCCGATCAATGCTTTTAGGTTGTTTCCGAGGCTATTTGGTAAAGTTGTACGCGAAGCAGCTTCTAAGGCGATGTCGGTGGCGGCAATGCACTTCCAACTAGTCAACCAGACAGATGATATGCTTGAATGAAACATAAGGCTATGCCAGGTAGACCTTGCAGATGTTCCTTATCGCTGGATTGTCAGGTTAACCTTATACATTTTGTCTATCCAGCCTTGATTCCGAGTCTTGATGTCAGGTAAGCGCTGACAAGAAACATAAGTAACTACTCCTTCCATCTTTGTCTTGCCATCACAAAAGAAGGCGAATGAGGAATAAACTCTCTTATTCTTCATTCTAACTTCCTTGTTTCCACAAGTGAATGTGGACTACACCTTGAATTGGATCCTTTGAACTACTCATAAACGATACAAGTTTTTTTTAGATTCAAGGTCATCATACACTTACCCCATCCTTTATTACTTTTTTTTTCAGGTAGAAGGGAGGGCAGTGGGTTTTGAACCTTGGTGTTTCCATTGTGGGAGCCACTGCTCTGCCACTAGACCAAATGTTTGGTTCATAAATGATACAAGTGTAAGGTCATAATGTGCAAATCGAATCAGAATAAGGGGTTCCGAAAAAAGGGCCTTAACGATGCGTCCGTTCTCAATTGGGATCCTCATTTTTTAATCTAACAAAGAGAATCCTAAACTTTCAACTTTAGGGTTTAACATTTACATATAAGGATTGCGGAAGCTTAGACAGATGACTGTATTTGAGACAACAAATATGATCAGCATCTCTTTATTACATTTCAAAAAATGTGGCTCCTAATTGGTAATCAATACAAAGGTGAGGCCTTTTTTTTGCAATTTGCCAAAAAAGTAAGTTCATGGACTTGACTTACTCTGAATCATATAGCCAATTGAATGTGCAATCAATATTTATCAATTTTGGAAAGAGAAAGGAAGTGATCTGATCATCTATTTCTTCATCCAAATGTATCAATAAGCCTATCTCCTCCGTTATCCACAGGGATTTCAACGGCATGAAAAGGTGCATGCAGGATCCTTTTCAAAATCGAAGCCGATGGATAAAGATACAAATAGTCCATGAAATTAAAATGTTCCAAAGACATTTTGAACATTTCATTTTAAACAAATCATTTTTGAGTAGCAATTTGATTGATTGAATATATAGAGAAATATATGTTGTAGGCCGATGATATATGTGTTATACATGTATTTATATGACGGACCATTATGCGATACTTATTTGTTGCAGTTATATCACTACGTATTTGAAATAAAACATAACTATGTTTGCATTACTAATCGGGCTCTGTTGTACGAATATCGACACATATTGTCGTTATTTTGGGTAAATTACATCCGTCGATCGACATAGTTAAAGTTAGGTAGTAATTGATCTAAGGAGTCAGATTAAGGACACAACTAGCATCGTATATTGATATTCAAAGAGGATCTTCCATTTGAGAATAAATGGTAATCTTCTCAAAAGATTGATATCCAACTAACAATCTTGATGGGGTCCTCTATGTAGGAATAAAGTTTTCTAGACAAGTCAAGATAAACAGTTAACTTGATGAGATTGATATACCAAGACTCGTATCATACAGTGCAATGAGATGTGCGCTCATCCTTTGGTCATAGATAGATTTGCAACTATATGTGTGTGTGTGTAAATTTGACATAGCATCAGTTTGGTTGCTCGAATGTTTATATACCAACGACTAGTGAACATAGAAAGGTATATGAGATACTTGATCTCTCAAAGAAATAATACATGCGTATATTAATAAACTCCAAAGGCATGAGTTCACTCATGAGATATTGGGACAGAACGAATTCCATCGGTGGTCAACCTATTTGGGAAACATAATACGAATTCGAGAAGATCAATACACACTTCTAGAGGGTGTATGATTGATGTCGTCGCTTTATAGTCAAATTGAGATATCTCCTGCGTAACCCTAGAAGGAGACACAAATATGGGAACACAAACTTCGAGTAAACAAGGTCTTCTAGGATGAAGGATGCATGCGTATTAGAGATACTTGAGGTCAATGAAAATATAATAGATTGTATACCATGGCCCTTTCACTTCATAGAATGATGAAACAAAATGTGATTTAGGGACTCTACTTGGAGATAAAATGAATGAGATTTAATTAGATTGAATCTATTACCTATTGGTGCCACACTCCTCTTACTCCTCTCCGTCTCCTATTCCTCTTAGACCGTCCACCCTTTTCTTCTCCCTCACCGTGGGGGCTCTCCTAGTTGATGGAGGAGGATCTAGCATTCCTACGGAGTGCATGGTGGGGAAACAGGCACTGTGAGACAATGTTCACAATGAGGAGGACAGTGATATCCTCCTGGACCACCTTAGGTGTAGATAAGAAGAGGAACAGGTTTCTCGAATCAGATTCATGTGTCTCGTTGCCTTGGCCTCAAGTGCAATGCTCATTGGATCAGACCTATTTTAGAAGGTCACTTTCTTTAGAGGCTGCACACATCATCAAAGTATAATATCTGATCTTGTATGATTTGCAGAATGCCATAAAAATCTTTTCTATTATCGTGTAGTGTTGTGCTCAATTTTTTTTGTTATATGCCAATACGGTGGGATTCCTCTTTTGGACTTGATATGTTTATTTTTGTTTTGCGTGAAGTATAAGCCTTCCTTCGGTATGTGAGGTGGAGAGATCTATGAGTGATGAGTGATCATAGATGAGATAAGATACGATGAGTGCATGCATATAAGGTGAGATGATAAATGGAATGTGTATTATATAAATGGAATGTGTATTATATTATATGATTATGCATGTTTTATGATATTAGCATGGATGCATGCCATATTTCACATTTGAATGCAAAAAAAATTCCATTAGTCTTTGTCAAGAAAAGCGTAGTTATGCCCAGTTGGTAAATGGAAATTTTGCCCGCATATTAATTCGATTTTGAGGTGAAACTATGAATTTTGGAGAGCAATTTGAGTTGACGAAGTTGGAAAAGATATATTGATCAATCTGACAAACAACGTTACTTCAATCAACTCAATTAAGAAGTTCAACGAACACAACTGCGTCTACTGAAAGATATGCATAAACTCCTTTCTTCATGCACACAGCCTCTGGGAAGTTGGTGGTAAGGACTAGATAATGTCAGTGTTACATCTCCGATTTATTGTGATAATACACTAGAGACTGGTTAGATACAACTTCGAATACCATGCATTTCGCGCATACATGTACCCATTCAAATATATACACAATACATGCGCTGAACTACATATATATTTGCATACACTCACTCATAAACATGCACAAGTATATACGTACACATGGATTCATCTACGGATGGATTCTAAATCGTGTTTGGATGTGCAAGCCCTCAGGAGGCAGTGTAGCCAAAACCGATTAACCGTAACCAAATCATTCAACTAAATACACCCTAACGTAACTCACGTCCAAGGATGCGGGAAACAGACCTTATGTACAACAACAAGAAGTGATAGTGGACATGGTGGGTTCAAATAATTCGCACACCATAACTTTAAAAAATGACACACGCACTTGTTGTGGATCCTTCTTTCATAGAGAATTAGCTAGAAGACAGACTGACTATGTAACAATGTTGGGGATGTTGCATGTGACCACAAGTTGCAAGGACCTAATTGAAAATTCCATGACACGGGCTTGCATTTGCGCTGCTAAAATCCAAGAGAACTTGCCAAGCCTATGAGAAGATAATTCTCTAAAAATGGGAGAATTAATGTAGAACCAGCTAGACTTCCATAGCCACCAACTACAGAACAGATCTACCAACCCCCGATCACACTAGATATATAAAATTAGTGACATGTATCAATAAATGAAGATGTTGAATGAGTCAATCGAATCACAATTTATTGAGTTGGAAATTCATTTAAAATCCTTCTTATACCATCATGATTCCAAACCATAAATATTCCACACCCTATAGATTCCTTACCAACCTCATGGTTGCATATTGTCCAAACTCCTTGCAGTCATGGGGCTGGGCCAGTCGCATGTGCTAATGCAATGACACTGAATAGTGGGAATCCGCACGCAAACCTGTGAGGTCAAGATGCAATGATGAAGACAAATACATAAACAAAGATATAGAAGAGGAAGTAGAGGGACACGAATAAGATCAATCATGCAGGAACGAAGACATACATATTTACAAGGTTCACCTATAACTGGGCTACGTCCTTGGACGACTGCGATCGTTTTTCACTATATGGAGAAGAAGAAGTACATAGGATACAATGAGTCCTAACATTAGGAGAGTTTATATACTACTCCCGTACAGACAAATCCCTAAAACAAACAGATCAATATACTTGAATACAAAGACAATCATACAACAAGACCCTCGTCTTGTTGGGGTATGGCACGACAGGAGGGGGTGCATACAACAACCTGAGTCAGATGGTTATTATTCAAGGCATATCAACACTTATAAATAATTTTACAAGTTCAAGACCCAGCTGAACAAGTTCGTAGAAAGGTGCAAAACTCAGTTGGTTGCCAGAGGATTATCTTAATAGGATGGGCTTGTAGCATCTCAAAGACAGTCCCACGTCTAGTAATCACAAAATGTGATAGTGGGTTAAAACTTATAACCAATGGGGACTACTACCACACAATTTGGGCTTAAGTATTTTGCGAGGGCCCAATTGAGCTCAAGTCCAACAAGTTGTAAAGGCTAGTTATCCTCAACAACGACTCGGGTCTTAGACCTAAAACATTACAAATGGTATCAGAGAAGGTTCTCGCTAATAGTGGAAAAGGTTTCCCACGAGGTAGAGTCATACCTATCAAAGAAATAGGCAGAAAGGGCTAACCGGAGCATGAAGCCACCACTATTACCAAGAATAATTGACGGGTCATAAACCAACGAGGGCTTTGCATATATTAGTGGGGGAGATTGTAGTACCCAAACATAGTCCCATACAAAGTATGTGTAATAGTGGATTACAAAAGTAGTGGGTGTTGGGAACATATTCCCCGTATAGATCAAATCGTAGAAAATTACTAAAGTTGATAAGCAGATCCTGCAAGATATATCACATCAGTTACAAAAAAATCTCAACAATAGAAAATCAACCACAGATGCACAAAGAATTTTTAACGTGGAAAATCCTCAATGTAAGGGGGGAAACCCACAGGTTGATCGCAACCCAAATTCAAGCACTATAGTCAAAATAATCCCTCGTGAGAGGCTTGCAAAAGGTCGATCCTTATACGGGCTAGAAATCACCAAACGATGGAGAATAGTAGAGAGGAGAAATATCATCAAATGATAAATCCATAGTCAAACTGTAGGAAGAATGCTGGATAAGAATTACTCTAAAGATTACTCCCTCCAAAGTTTGCGGCAACCACATGATGACAAGCAAATCGTGATCCGGGTAAAGGTGTAAATCAGGGTCGTTGCGACCCGAACCGTGAAGCTCAATCAACAAGAAAAAGAAAGACCACCAAATGAAAATAAAGCAAATAAAGCAAATAACGGTCTCGCTATTTTATTTTACATGGTATATCTATCGAGGTCGAACACAAGGAGCACGGATTGGGAAAACCTACGAAGTAGTCGGAACTCAAAAATAAAAGAAATAAAATATTTTTGGTGGATTTTTGTATTTTTAAAATTTTTTGTGATTTTTAAAAATTAAGAAAAAGAATAAAGGCAATCAAAAAGGTATAAACCAATAATTTTTTAACACCTCAGAACAGACCAAAAATTAAATTGAGTTTGCAAATATTCAAGTGTTTTTGGTATTTTTCTTAGATTTTTCTAATTTTTAGGGATTTTTCTAAAAATGAAATAAGGTTAAAAATCAAAGACAATGTGCAATCAGAATCTAAAGGCTATTTAAAAATATCTAAATAGCCTATAAAATTCAACAATAATTTTATGATAAAGTAAAAAAACCTAACTACAAGAAAAAAATGCATTTTTTTTGAAATTTTAGGATTTTTAATGATTTTTCTAAGTTTTTCAAGGTTTTTCCATTTTAGGGTTTTATAAATCTAAAAGTAATGAAATTCAGACAGAAGCAAAAACACACAAAAATAAACACACAGTAAAGTTTTTGGATTTTTAGAGGCTTTTTAATATTTTTAGTTGATTTTTCAAATTAGACAGAATCAAATTTCAAGGTTTTTGAATTTTTAAAAATAAAAAATGAAAACAAAAAGGGACCCAAAAATTCACGGAAATTTTTACACTTTGGCACTGACACTTGGGAGATCTAACAGTTATCCTACGGGCGCGAACTTGGGCGTACTGGGGCCGTTAATTACCAGATCTAACGGCCTGACAAGGCGCATGCAACAAACGATGGCGATCAAGTCTGGCGACTGGAGGTGATCCAACGGTGGAGAAGGCAGCTGGAAGAACTCCTCCCTGGCGAAGTTCGCCGGAGGACTGGTGGCGCTCCGGACGTCTGATGACCAATCAGGAGGAGGGGTTTGACTCGCGACGCTCCTCCGCGTCGGATGGCGGTGGTGGATGGAGCATCCATCGGTCGGATCTCCGGGAAGGTGGTGGTGACCTGGATAGCTCCGGCGAGGTGGTTAAGGGGCGCCCTGGGATGTATCTGCGCATGTTCCGACCTGCAAATTAAAGCTTCTGCTCGGAGGAGTGCTCCGATGAGGGTTATTTGATTAAGCACGAAGGGAAGCAATGGTGGAATGGGGTTTGAAGTTTCGGTGAGGCGGGGGAGGAACTTCGATCCTAATCTTGGCGATTTAAGCCAAGTCTAGGGTGATCAAGGTGTGGGGGAAAGGTGACGGTGAGCAGGGGAGTCTATCGGGGCGGCTAAGGGTGATCGATGGAGCTCCGACCACTGGGTCGGAGCCGGCGGAGCGACAGGTGCAAGATCGGAGATAAAAAAGACTAGGATCGATGAGAGGTCTACCTGAGGGTCCAAGAACGATCCTTAACTCCAGGGGGTCACGTCGATGGGGGTCGTTGCCTCGACCACGCTGCGGCAGGCGGGGAGGCTCGAACACGGCAAAGGTCCGGCCACGTGCGCCGAGCTTCGGCTACAACCACTCAATCCGGCCACCAATGGGTGCTTCCGAACGTTGTCACTGAGGGGAATGTCTTTAGGATAGAATGAGGGATTGCAGCGTGAGCTACTGAGCTGGGGATCGAAATGAAGGATTTATAGCTCTTCCCAGGAAGTGATGAAGAACGGGCACATGCATGCGATCCAAGAAAGATCTGACCTTCCTTAGAGATCCGCGAGGGTCGTGGATCCAAGGGGAAGGATCGGGCGAAGAAATCGGGGCGAAAGAGCCTCAGATTCTTTCCGAGAAATTGGGAGGAATCGGGCACAAAACTGGATCTGGGCGCTGACTGGTCCGGGAGGGGGAGTTGACCGGGGTCAACAAACCCTCCTGGACCAATTAGAAAATAAAAAATAGAAAAGATTTGGAAATTGAATTAAAAATAGAAAACGATTTTATCTTAAAATATTTACAAAATGAAAATTGTTTATTTATTTTTAAACTTTTTTAGTGATTTTATTTATTTTTATGAAAAATAAATTATGGTATATACATTATATTATATTATATGCAGGTATAAAATACCTATATATTTTATATTATTATTTTTATTTTCTTATTTTTGTATAAATACTTTAATTTTATACTTTATTTATTTACAACATAAAATTTAGAGTATAAAATAATTTTTATTTGACTTTTATTGTTTATTTACAAGGATGAAATAAATAGAAGTGTTATACATATATACATGGTAAGGTGGAGAGAGAGAGAGAGAAATTATTTTATTTTTATTTTATTTTTCTTATTTTTGTTTTATTTTTAGAAATATATACAAGATAATAGCAACACATATTTATTTTTATTTTTTTGTGAAAATAAAATATGTTCATCAAGAAGGAACATATACAAGGTTGACTGACCTTATCTCTCTCTACTTGTTTTTTGACGATCAGGCCCATATTGGACCCTCTCTTGGGTTTAGGCCACTCAATATTTATTCTAAATATTTCCTTCTTTTTCTTTATTTTTTATTCTTTTATTTTACACAAATACATGCTAATTATTAATATTTACAAAAGCATGCCTATTTAGTAACTTATTGTATTTACATCTATCTACATGATATTTTGCCAAGATATTTAGCTAAAATAAAAGAATAAAGAGTGATGAATGAGTATTCATCATCCCCTATACTTTACTTTTGCTAGTCCCTTAGCAAACACTTATTTCAAAAAGAAGCGAAAAAGAAAAAGGAAAAGAAAAAGAAGGTGAATCAATGCTGATTAATAAACTTATCTTTATTAAGTTGAAGTATGGAGCTCAGTCAGATCTTTGGATTACTAATTTGTCGGAACCTTATCCGGACTTAGGTTTAAAACTTAATAGCCTCTAAGTTCCACTAATCTATAGTCAAGACTCCTCAACAATCCAGATCAGAACAAGTCTACATACGCAAACTCTGATGCCCATGAATCTTTTCTTGTAATGTGTAAGTGATATAGCTCTCCACCTCAGAAATAGCGAAGTGACATCCCTCCCCAATAAGGTAACTCTAATACCCTATTCTAGAAATTCTTTCATCGAGAAGCGGGATATTCCCTTCTAAGTTCAAGTTCAACCGGCTCAAGAAGAGGAGGAAGAAGAGAATGGACCATGGCCAGTGTAGCCATGTATCCTTGGGAGCTCAACAAGTGTAGCTAAGTCTCCATGCTGCAAGCTTCATGAGATGGCATGGGTAACATAAGCTTTACTTTATTTGACTATATACACTCTGGTGGGCATTTCATTTTCTATCAGACCCACCACTTTTTTGGGGTTTTTCTTTTTGCACAATTTTTTTGATGTGTATATGTAAAACATATCTACATGGTGCACCATATATACATAAAGAGTTTTTCCTCTTGAGCCAGTAGACTATTCCTCTTTTGAAGCTTTATCGCAACCCACAACTCCTGTCTTTAGACCTCATTGCTACCAGATCAAGTTGAGACACACTTCCTTCACTAAAAGAAGAAGAGAGGTTCTGCCTAGAAGTACTACCCTCATATGCTACCCCAAGTCAAAAAAGACTGCCTCCTCACCACCTCATCCGTAGAGAGCTAGGTGTAAAGTGCTGGTCCAAGTAAAGCCATTGTCTGTGAGAGTCATGCATGTGTTGTTAAGTGTTCTACTTAGGATCATCAAGATGACATATGATCATAGCCTAGTGGACTCAAAGAATTAAGTCACCATGGACCTGAAAAGTCTCAACCCTAAGCCCTATAAGGTTCCTCTTAGAATTAGGTGGATTAAGATCTTAACCAAGCTCCATTTTTCAATTTAATTACAGGTTAGTTTAAATGTCAACTATGATTCAGAAAAACTGTACAAATATTTAGAAAAATGCAATTTTTACAAAATTTTTGAAAATGTGCAAAAATTTTGAAAAATGTTTGAAAACATGGATGTATGCATGAATGCAGAAGTTTTGCAAAATATTTACAAAAATTTACACAAGGATTTTTGCAAACCTTTCGTTTTTCAAATATTTTATAAAAATTTTGTACTATATACATAATTTTGATACCAAAATATTTACAAACTCTTTATACAAAAGATTTTTACAAACATTTTTAAAAAAATAATTTTTATAAATAGCTATGTATGTGCAATAAAGAATTTTATTTAAAAGAAAATTTTTTAATTTTTATGGATTTTAGCCATTTTATTCATTTACACACTCACACAAAGTACAAGTTATGGCTAAAGTATATATGAAGTATATACGACACCCCCTATACTTAGCTCGAACGATGTCATCAGAGTGAATCAAGAGCGATGAAGAAGACATAACTCGTACTTAGTATAGGGAAGTGAAAAGAAAACCTATACTACAAAGACGAATGAAAGAATAGAAATGAAAAGATCTCAGGGTCTCCCCCTATACTTAGGATCAAGTAATCCTAAGTATAGTAGGCTGTACACAAAGGGAAGTCCGAGTGAAGGATGTACAGGGTCTACCTCCCCTATACTTAGGGTGAAATATCCCTAAGTATAGGCAGCAAAATAGAGATAGAAAAGAATCAAAAGAAAATCAAAAGTCTCACACCTCCCTATATTTAGGGTAAAGTGCACCCTAAGTATAGCATAATCAAAGATGGAAATGGGATGTTGGACTAAAGAATAGTGTGATATAGACAACTGGATCTATACAAGTCGGGAGAACAGTGATAATCAGGTGTGAGATGCAATAAATGTAAGTCAAAAGACCACATCTCACACAAAATGAATAGGGGCAATGTCGACGAGCAGCGACTCATGATCTAGATATGGTTTTAGCCGCTGCCCGTTAACATGAAAGGTAGACTCAGATGACAACTCAGATATATCGATGCTTCCGTTGTTGTGTACCTTTCGGACCAGATAGGGTCCCTTCCATTTGCTCTGCAACTTCCCTGGAAATAATCAAAGCATGGCATCGAACAACCATACTCTCTGTCCTGGCTCAAACTGTTTGTGGCTGATATGAGAATCATGCCACTCCTTCACTCTCTCCTTATACTGTAGGCTGCTCAAAAAGGCTGCATCTCTAAGCTCCTCCAGAGCCGTCAACTCTGCCCTCCTCTGATCTCGAACACTCACTGGATCTAGAAGTATATCTGTGACTGCCCAAAGTGACCTATGTCTCAGCTCAACAGGTAAATGGTAGGGCTTACCATAAACGAAGCAAAAGGGAGATGTACCCAAAGGAGTCTTGGAGGACGTCCTATATGCCTACAAGACCGAGTCCAAAAGTTGCGACCAATCCTTTCGACCAGGGCGGACAACCTTATGCAATATAGTCTTGATCTCCCTGTTCGACACTTCAGCAAGACCATTGGTCTAAGGATGATATGGTGTGGCTACTCGATGGTCTATGCTGATCTCGCTAGCAAGGGCCTTTACCTTGTCGTTGACGAAATGAGACCCCCCGTCAGATATCAAAACTCTAGGTACCCCGAACCGTGAAATGATATTCTTCCTCAAAAATCGGCATACAGTCCTAGTATCTGCGGTTTGGGCAGGGATGACCTCAACCCAACGACTCACATACTCCAAGACCAACAGAATGTACTCGAATCCCTGCTTATTAGGGAATGGATCCATGAAATCGATGCTCCATGAGTCAAAAACCTCACAGAAGTGAATGTGTTGCATCAACATCATATCACGCTGTCCACAAGTGCCCATCCTCTGACAGTCAGTACACCTCTTCACGAATTCATCAGAATCCTTGAAGAGGGTAGGCCACCACAGGGCGGATTGGAGCACTTTTTGTGCCGTTCTCCTCTCAGAGTGATGCCCCCCTGCCTCAAGCTTGTGGCAGTAAGTGAGGACGCTATGGTGCTCCTTATGAGGAATGCACCGACGTCAGATGCTATCCCCTCCTTCATGATAAAGGACGGGATCCTCCCAATGGTAGAACTTGGCCTTCGTGAGGAAGGTCTCAAGTTGCTACCTGGGCCAACCTTGTGGAACTTTCTTGGCAACAAGATAGTTCACAATGTCGGCGTACCACGGGAGAGAGGCGATAGCAAGGATCGCGTCATCTGGGAAGGTCTCTGAAATAGGCTCAATCTGCTCAGAATCCTCAAGATGCTCTAATCGGGAGAGATGATCCGCCACCACTTTCTTGACTCCAGGCTTATCCTTAATCTCTATGTCAAACTCCTGGAGTAGAAGGATCCATCTGGTCAATCTAGATTTGGCATCCTTCTTGGCCATATAGTACCTGATGGCGGTGTGATCGGTGTAAATGGTCACCTTAGATCCAATGATGTACGATATGAACTTATCTAGGGCAAACACTACGGCTAGCATCTCCTTCTTAGTGACGGTGTAGTTCCGCTAAGCAGCATCCAAAGTCAGGCTAGCGTAGTGTATGACAAATGGTACTCCATCCCTCCTCTGTCCCAGCACGGCCCCTCGGTAAAATCAGAAGCATCCGTCATGATCTCGAATGGGAGAGACCAATCAGACGGTTGGAAGACATGAGCCTCTACAACTAGACTCTTGAGAGTCTCAAATGACACTAGACACTTATCACCCACAATGAACTCGGTGTTTTTCGTCAGTAATCAGTCAACGACCGGGCAATCCTACTGAAATCATGAATGAATCGCCGGTAGAAACTGACGTGCCCCAGAAAAGACCGTAACTGTCGCAAGTTGGACGGTGGACTGAGTTTCCTAATGATATCCACCTTTTTTTAATGGTCGCAGGATTTTTTGAATCGACCATGTTTGGATGGAGGCCGTAGGAGTCTCTGTTTCTGATGAAATTTTAATAGAATGTTAGAGGGATATAATGATGAATTTACAAATTTTTATTTTCCAAAGAAAATAAAAAAATGAGGGAAAAATAGGGGTAGGAGTAGCCAAGTTGGCTACTCCCAGGGGGCAGCCCCATTTAACCTATATATATATATATATATGTATGAGGATAGGGAGTATGCACCCAGGTGCATGCAATTTTACATGCACCCGGGCTTATAACTTCCACTTTTTTAACTTTTTTGAAAATTATCACCATGTATATTCATTTATATATCCCTCCAATATTCCATTTGAATTTCATCAGAAACAGAGACTCCTATGCCCTCCATCTAAAACATGTAATTTTAACGGTCTTGGAATTGTTGTAATCGACATGGTGTAGATGGAGAGCATAGAAGTTTCTGTTTCTGATAAAATTCGAATGGAATATTGGAGGGATATATAGATGAATATACCTGGTGATAATTTTCAAAAAAGTTAAAAAAGTGGATGTTATAAGCCCGGATGCATGTAAAATTACATGCACCTGGGTGCATACTCCCTATCCTCTCTCTCTCTCTCTCTCTCTCTCTATATATATATATATATATATATGGGTAAATGGGGCTGCCCCTATGGGGGAGCTAACTTGGCTCCCCCCGCCCCATTTCGCTTGTTTTTTTTATTTTTTTGAAAATTTCTTCCGTGGATTTTCATCAATATATCTTTATATTATGTCATTAATATTTCATGTGAAACAGAGACTCCTATGGCCTCCATCCAGACAGGGTCAATTTTAGCAATTCTGTTACCGTTAAAAAATGACTGTCTGGATGGAGGCCGTAGGAGTCTCTGTTTCGCACGAAATTTTAATGACATAATATATGGATATAGTGATGAAATTCCGCGGAAGAAATTTTCAAAATAAAAATAAAAAATCGGACGAAATGGGGCAGAGGAGCCAACTTAGCTCCCCCAAGGGGGCAACCCCATTTAACCCTATATATAGAGAATTTATCCAATGAGCTCTATGCCCATTTGAGATCAGATGAGCCCATGTTTTCATCCTTTAGATCATGATCCAATGATCATATTTTATCTCATCCATTCCCTTTTTCTAGCGTCAATCCTTACTATAACAAATTCCCTCCGCATTCTCCTCGTAATTGATTTTCTTTTTTGATTTGCAATTAAGTCTGCCCGACATTACATTGTCTTTATTTTTTATATTTCCAAAATCATCTCCGTCTTCCTCTTGCTGTGAAATCTCAAGATCTCCAACGATGAAAGAAGATCGTCTTCAAGTCCTCGATTTGTAAGTTTTTTTTGTTGCTTATTAGACATTTATTTATTGTTCTTTTGTAGAGTTTGATCATTTGTTTTTTATTTTCGATTTCAGTTTTGAACGTGATAGATCATATGTGACTGGAAATTGATCGTGGTTTCTAAGAAGCAACAATGAATGATGTATCATGGATGGATTTGAATCTTGAAAAGATCATATCAGAAGGAGAGAAGATGAATGTCTTGCAATTGGATTTGGATAGCGAAAATATTATTTTAGAAAAAATATACTTAGTTACTGATGGTTTTTGCATATGTTACTGACAATATATCATGTATTACTTTTCTATTTTATTATTCTTACTAAATAAATTCCATTCATAGTTACTTACGTATCTTAAGTTATTTATGTGTGGCTATCAGTAACACTTGACATATTACAAGTAATTAAATGGGCTACATAAGTAAAGAAGGTGTGATTCGACAGTAATTCAAAACAGAGAATATAATAAGTAAGATATAGAGAAGCATCAGTAACCTGTAACTAATTGTACTTAAAAGAAGACAAGGGAACCGGTAAGTTGGAATAATTATAGAAAACCATTCATGTGACCAGTAACTTATGTATTACTATCAGTAACTCTCGTTGCACTATAAGTAATTTAAAAGGTTATAAAAGTAAATAAGAAGCACGTCAGTAACATTCAAAGTATTAAGTAACTATAACAATAGTAACAATCAAAATGAGTTCAGTACCACTTGATTCATGATTTGTAGTCAGAATTGATTTTTTATTGAAGGCATTTTGATTTCATATAATTTAGTAATTTAGGCACGACTATCAGTAACACTTGTCATATTACAGGTAATAAAATAAGTTACCTAAGTAAAGATGGGGTAATTTGATAGTAATTAAAAATATAGAATAAGTAAGATTGAGAAAAGCATCTGTAACATATAACAAATTGTAAAGTAAGAGAAAACAATGGAATCAGTAACTTTGAATAGTTATGAAAAAACTCGAGACCAGTAACTTACGGATTGCTATCAGTAACACTCGACGCGTTGTAAGTAATTTAAAAGGTTATATAAGTAAATGGGGATGCCTCAGTAACACGTAAAGTATTAAGTAATTATAAAATTAGTAACAATCAAAATGAGTTCAGTAATATGGTTATTTGTAATCAATATTTGTTATATGGATATTAGTAATTTTTACCTTCATGTTTGAGTATAATACTTATCTCACAACAAAAATTACTTGATTTATGAATATGTATTACTTGAGTAACATGCATGAATTACTGATTTCTGTACAATGTAATATTACAAATGTAAATTACTGACAATTATTTTCAATATTACTGATCTCGTAACAAATAATTACTTGAGTAAACAAGTACATTACCGATCACTTTATAATGACTATTTCTTTGGTCCGAATTAAAGATTTGAATTTACTTTATAAAACCGTCTTCCTTTTTTTAAGGATTCAGCATAATTGGGAAAATTAAAGGCTCAAACATGTTAACACCCTTCCAAAACCGTGCTCCTTCGAAATAGGCAACCTTTAAAATAGAAGTACACGTGGAGAGCCTACATTTGATGCTCACCAAAACTCAAATGGGCACATGACTCACTGGATAAGCCCTATATATATGGGTAAAATGGGGATCCCCCCGTGCCATTTCGCCTCCTTTTTTATTTTTTTTCGAAATTTCTTCCGTTGATTTTCATCAATATATCTCTATATTATGTCATTCAAATTTCACGCGAAACAGAGACACCTACGGCCTCCATCCAGAAGGGTCGTTTTAGCAATTCTGTTACCGTTAAAAAAATGACTGTCTGGATGGAGGCCGTACGAGTCTCTGTTTCGCATGAAATTTTAATAGCATAATATAGGGATATAGTGATCAATATTCACAGAAGAAATTTTCAAAAAAAAATAAATAAAAACCGAACGAAATAGCGCGGGGGGAGCCAAGTTAGCTCCCCCAAGGGGGCAGCCCCATTTAACCATATATATATAGGGGAGGGAGGTTGTTTTGAGTAATAGCCAAGTTGGCTGTTACACAAGGCAGTTTCCCCCCCTTTTTTTATTTTTTTTTCAAAAATAAAATTGTGTGTATTCATATATATGTCCCAGGAGACTCCTATGCCCTCCATCTAGAACAGGTAGATTACAACAAATTTCAGACCGTTAAAATTTACTCGGGCTGATGGAGGGAATATGAGTCTCCGTTTCTCACGAAATTTGAATGACATGTAGGAGGGATATATAGATGAATATACATGGTGGAATTTTTGAAAAAAAAATAAAAAAGGGGGAGAAATTGCTCCGTGTAACAACCATTTTGGCTGTTACACAGAACAGCTTCCTTTTCCTCATATATATATATATATATATATATATATATATATATATATATATAGAGGGCTTATCCACTGCGCACAGGGCTCATTAGCGTTTCAATGAGCACTCATTTTAGGCCTTACACGTGTATTAACCATAACTATATTTCTAATTATAGGCTACGATGAGTTTGAAAAAATCCTATATTTCCTATTATACAACGTCCTTAAAAATTGGAAGACGGTTTTGGAAAGAAACAATTCAAATAAATGATTCCACGCGGATGATTAAGGATTCAAACACTATGATAGTAATAAATGTAAATTACTGATCATTTTTTTGATATTACTGATCTCATAGTAGCTATTACTGACAATTGGTTATGGTTTTACTGACATCACAACA
Source organism: Ottelia alismoides (assembly GCA_037367405.1). NCBI lineage: Eukaryota > Viridiplantae > Streptophyta > Magnoliopsida > Alismatales > Hydrocharitaceae > Ottelia > Ottelia alismoides. The sequence continues at coordinate 1,445,081 of JAZKJV010000738.1, read as the reverse complement.
AGCACTTACTTGAGCAATACCCATGACTTACTGACCATAACTTTGTTATTACTGATCTCATAGTAGCTATTACTGACCATTGGATATGCCCATGACTTACTTGAGCAATGCTCATGACTTACTGACCATAACTTTGTTATTACTGATCTCATATTAGCTATTACTGACCATTGGTTATGTAAATTACTGACTGTTGTTTGGATATTACTGATCTCACAACAACCATTTACGTGAGTATTGTGTCGAAATTACTGACTTCTATTCAAAGTAGTAATACATATAGAAATTACTGATCATTGGTTATGGTTTTACTGACATCACAACAAGCACTTACTTGTCCATTGTATATATATTACCGAATTCTGCACCATGTAATACAATGAATGTATATTACTAACCGTTGTTTTGGATATTACTGATCTCGCAACAACCATTTACTTGACTATTATATATATATTACTGACATGAGCATTTAGATCTCGATTTTCAGCAAGAAATAATCGATTCGAATGTTTTCTTTCCAAAACGATCTTCCTATTTTTTAGGACGCGATATAATTGGAATATCACTTATTGTTACATCGCTTTGCATATTAATCTCCTTCCAAAAACAACATCCTTCGAAATAGGTAACCACTAAATTGGTAATACACGTGTATGGCCAACAAATGGTGCGCATCGAAACTCAAATGGGCCCTGTGCGCATTGGATAAATTTCCTATATATATATATATATAGCCTCCACCCATGTGTAGGTCTTTCCTACACCTATATTTTCCCCCTCAATTTTTTTGATATTTTTGAATTGAATCCTTGGGGGATTTAGATCACAATATATCACCATCGCTCATTCAAATTTCAACTTAAGACTTCTAACTTATCCATCAAGACTGCCAAATTTTACCGTATCAGATTTGCTGAAATCTATCCCTTCCGATGGAGATGTTAGGAATGTTTGTTTTACATGAAATTGGAAACACATATTTCACTTAATATTCTAAGTAAATCCCTTAAGGATTCATTTAAAAAAATCGAAAACATTGAAGGGAAAAGATGTGAGTGTAGGAAAGTTACCTACACATGGGTGAAAACTCCCCAATACACACACACATGAGGAAAGAGATCCTACTTCACGGAGTAGGTAATTTACCTACTCCATTTTCATTTTTTTGCTATTTTTTTTGGAAAATTCTTCAATGCATTTTCATAACTATATCCCTCTAATATTTACTCAAATTTCATCAAAAATGGAGACTTCTATGCCCTCCATCCAGAACATGTAAATTACAACAAATCTAAGACTGTTAAAATTACCTGCTCTGGATGGAGGGCATAGGAGTCTGTTTCCAACGAAATTTGAATGACATATTAGAGGGATATAGTTATGAAAATCCATGAACATTTTTTTTTCAAAAAAAAGTGGAAAAAATGAAAATTGAGTAGGTAAGTGAGAGAGAGAGAGAGAGAGAAGTAGATGTGGAACTTGAGAGGCAGGTGCGGATGCGAGTTAGAGAGATCCATGAGTGCTGACTCGGTAGGCGAGAAAAACATGGCGAGTGCATACATCTAAGGTGAGAGGATGACCGGAGTTTCTGTATTGTAGTATGATTATGCGTGAGTTATAATGTTGGCATGAATGCATGACATATTTCACATTTGAGTTCATTATGAAATCTCATTAAATAGTGCATCAGCATCAAAATCTACCTATACAGCATTACCCTGATCAGGTACCAATGGACTTTCTCAGCATATGCCACTCTTCTTGGATCAGCCAAGATTTCTTTTAGCCCCTGCTGCTGATTTATATTTGTCCCTACTCGTAATCGAGCTCTCGCCAACATTGTACAACAGACAGTTTGTTTGTTCTCTTATAACCTTGGGAGAAGGGTACAAGAACATCAATTGAGCAACCGCCAAATAATACAAAACAAAGAGATGCTATTAACTGAACCCATGAGAAAATTTGATCAAGTTAAAAGCTCCATGTCAAGAAAATCAATGGCAAAATATGAGACCTGCTGAGGTGGAGAATTGCACAGAACTTTTACAATAATTATCATAAAAAGATAATGCAGTAGTTGATAAGAACAAGTGAACTGTACTTCTGACTAACCGGATCTTACTTGGTAAGAAGGATCGGTTAAGTGGGACTTAAACTAGTTGTCTGGTTTAGAGTTGGCCAGTGATCACCGCATCGCTATCATCAGGAAACTCGATAGACCATTTCATTTCCCAAAAAATAAGGTATTGCAAATAGTCCTGCGGCAAGAGGAGAAAACAAAACAAAAAGATGCACACTCCCTACGCAGGCATTATCCTGTTCAGGTGCAAAGGGACTTTCTCAGCCAGTTCTGCTTCAGTTCAAGCCAGTAATTTATGCTTGGACTGCAGATGAACAGGCACCCCCGGTGCATTCTTTTTCGATTAATCAACAGAAGAAGGAGGAGAAGAAACACAAACAATATTCTATCCATGTTGGATAAACAAGTCCAGATTTTTATAATTCACAGATAAGATTTCAAACCATGTTGGATTATGCTTAACATAACACAACAGATAGCCAATTATTCATCCATGGTTCCGTAAGATCACTTACCTATGAACTATCATCTCCCACCTATCCATGTTCTGCAGCTGCAAGGAAATTCAGAATATGGCTCTGATCAATGATGATCTTTTTATTTCCTGAGACCTGTCTACATGCCATAGCATCAGCATTCTTATCAAAAAACTTTTTTTGAGGGGAATTCATATAAAAGAAATCGAAATGAATATGAGGTCGTATCGCATGCTTTTACAGTTTTACGTAAACATCTGGATACGCTACCACGAACAACTGGGAATATGACAGTTTAAGTCAAAGCCACTGTTTATGAATATTTTTACTAATATCTCTATGAACAACATGAGCCGATCATTACTTCCGACGAGGAATTGGAAGCTAATCGATTTTCTAGGATAGTGAATTAAGAGGAAAACATTTTCTTTGGATCTTCGATGAGTATAAAAGCCAATTGTTCTTTTAATAAAAAATCATGTAGAATTAAAACAACTCACCTCGATCACTCTGTTAATTGTACTACATAACTTTCAGGTACATAGATTTCTCCACCGATCTCTCCATGCTGCTCCCCGCTGATGGTTTTCTTCACAGATAAAAATTCAGCACTCATGGCTTCCATTCCATGCTTAAGCGCTTCCTCAACATCTCCATATCCATGTTCCTCAGCATATTTTCTCACATCTTCGGTTATTTTCATCGAGCAAAACTTCGGGCCGCACATGGAACAGAAATGAGCAACCTTTGCTCCCTCCGACGGAAGGGTCTCGTCGTGGAAAGCCATGGCGGTCATAGGATCGAGAGACAATGCAAACTGATCCATCCATCTGAATTCAAATCTGGCCTTGCTCAGGGCATCATCCCATGCTTGAGCATGAGGATGACCCTTTGCAAGATCAGAAGCATGGGCAGCTATCTTATAAGCAATGACACCGGCCTTCACATCATCCCTGTTCGGTAGCCCGAGATGTTCTTTAGGCGTGACATAACAGAGGAGCGCGGTGCCAAGGGCCCCGATATTGGCCGCGCCTATAGCTGAAGTGATGTGATCGTAACCAGGAGCGATGTCTGTGGTTAACGGGCCGAGGGTGTAGAAAGGAGCTTCATTGCACCACTCCAGCTGCTTCGCCATATTTTCTGGAATCTTATGCATAGGAATATGACCGGGCCCTTCATTCATCACCTGAATTGTGGGAACATGATTTACCACATTCACAGACGGATTAATTCGTCATGTAAATTTTTGGTAAGAAAATAAGCAAGAACAACATTTTTATAGATCTATCACCTGCACATCCTTCTCCCAAGCACGCCTTGTGAGCTCTCCTTGGGTGAGAAGCTCCGCAAACTGAGCAGTATCATTGGCATCATAGATCGAGCCAGGTCTCAAGCCATCGCCGATCGACAGGGCTACGTCATACTGATTGCAGATATCAAGGATGTCATCCCAGTGCTCATATGCGAAATTCTCCTTGTGATAAGCCAGGCACCATTTGGCGTGGATCGAACCGCCACGAGAGACAATACCGGTCATCCTTTTCGCCGTTAAGGGGATGTAGCGCAGCAAGACACCGGCATGGATAGTGAAGTAATCCACACCCTGCTCTGCTTGCTCTATCAGAGTATCCCTGAAAATCTCCCAAGTAAGATTTTCAGCAATGCCGTTTGCCTTCTCCAATGCTTGGTAGATAGGAACCGTCCCCACCGGAACGGCGGAATTGCGAATGATCCATTCACGAGTCTCGTGGATGTGGCGGCCTGTTGAGAGATCCATGATGGTATCGGCACCCCACATGATTGCCCACTGAAGCTTGCTGACTTCCTCCTCGATGGAGCTCACCACCGCAGAATTGCCGATATTTGCATTCACTTTAACCAAGAAGTTCCTACCAACAATCATAGGTTCCAACTCCAAGTGCTTCTTGTTAGAAGGGATGATAGCTCGTCCACGCGCGACCTCCGACCGCACGAATTGAGGATCGAGCTTCTCACGAGCAGCGCAGAACAGCATCTCCTCGGTGATCATTCCTCGCTTGGCGTAGAACATCTGCGTCTGTCTTTCTAAACCCATTGCATCTCGTCGTTCAATCCAGCCTTTCCTGATCTCAGGAAGCCCTGTGCAAATTCGAACAGTTTCTTGCTCAGTAATAAATCAGACAAGAATATGGAACAGTATATATATTTCATGGTAATTTGTTCTTTATGATATTACTGTGCTTACCCAATATGGGGCTTATATCTTGGGGTCCGCTGGTGTCGTATGCGTCGAAGTGTTCTTGTCCTCCAGAGAGGTGAACGCGTCGAAATGGAACATGAAGAACATGGCCAGATTCCTCGTGGACGACTTCGCTGCAGCATAGGGAGATGGCAAAAAAAGTTCGGTTGGAGGAAGCTGGAGTGTGTGAGATGTCACAGACTCACAATGCGATTAGCAGACCTGTGTTCCTTTGTACTGTTGGGGAAGCACTTGTGGAAGGATGGTATGGGAAGGAAATCAGGCGCTGAATCGACTGTGTGCTTTCTGTGGTTGGCCTTCGTGGAGGAGGAACCGGGTGGCTCCAACGTCAATGTTGCGTAGGTCCTGGACTTGGAAAGATTGCTGCCCACTTCCCTTGGATGCACCGATGCTGCTTCAAATCTAGGCAAGAAGGAGGTAGTTGATGCCATGTTGATGCCTGAATCGATGGATGTACCGTACTGTTTTGCCTTGCTGCTCAGGAGGGGAGTTGATGCCAACTGAGAGGATGCCATGTCTGCCTGTAGAGATAATTGATCAAAACTGCAAAGTTGAAGCTATATATTTCTATCACATGCAACTGCAACTAATAAGAGAGGCAGGAGTACCGTGAAGAGGGAAAGGAAGCAGCGCGATCTGATTGCATGTATGTGAGGTGAAGGAAGATGATGATATTTAATAAGAAGCCATCCTTCTCTGCCAACTGCAGCTCAAAAATATCTCACTATGTGGCCGTCCGTCGCTTATCCATGCATCATTTTCTCCGTCCCAACTCTCATTAGGGACCGCTAAGAAATGCGTGTGGTGTGGTGCACCTGCACCGGGACTTCCAACACTATTGATTGTATTGACTAGATCTAGATTTTTTCCTCCTTCAAGTTCTAATGCCTCTTTTTCCTCCTTCAAGATTTTTTCCTCCTTTCTCTCCTAATTACTTTTCATTGAATCAAAAGTTCTAATGGTTAAAGGGATCCTTATTCGAATACAAGATGTGGGTTTCAAGCCGTGGGTGGTGATGCATGCAGCTGGTACACCCCTTGTGCAAGTGCTTGTACGTGATCCGAAAAGAGAGAACAGGAGAGATGGGACGGGGGAAGAGGAGAAAGCGAGATATTTGATGTATCGCACGCCCCCATCCTCCCTTCTCACTCTTTCACCGTAGAAGAACAAATCACCCCCACCTGTCTTGCTCAACCCCTTCCGCTCAAATATCTCCTTGCTCAAATATCTCACTGCCCATCCCTCTACTCATCATTTTTATATTTTCTTTGATACTCCCAAATGCAACCTTACCCCCGCAAAGTAAGATATTTTGCTTTGGAATTATCTTCTTGGTGGGGTCGTCGAGACACCAGTACGTTTCTAACTTTTTCTAGTAACATGGATATCTAAGTATCTGAGTAGTGAGCTAAATTAAGGATAGTAGTAACACTAAATCTTCAGTCTAGATGGCATCAAAAGCATCTATCACCATGGATCGATCATTTTTCTCCTACCCACCAAATAAAGTGCAAGCATTCATTGCCAAAAAAATTATTAAAATGAGCAGGAAAAAGATTCTAGACTCACAAATTTCAGGTTGGGATCCAAGTTTTGACTTCAATCTGCAATATGAAAGGTATTCCAATCAGACCAACTGTAAAATCACCACATGACTAGATGAATCAGAGATTAGGGTCAATCCCATATAGTTGTGAACGAAGCATTTGATGTAGCCTGTAATTGACCTCCATTCACAACAGATGGTAATGGGACAAGAGTGATCCCAGCTTATTTAGGAAGTAGAAAGGAAAGAAGACGAGGAGTTTGGAGATCAGATCGCAAGATCCGAATCAGGTTCTCGGGAATTGCCTCAATTTTATTGAAGATGTCAGAGTCATGGAATTGATGTAGGTGTCGGCGGAGTCCTGACTGAACCATCCATGAGTCGACATCTTGGAGGAACAAGAGGAAGATCGATGCAAGAAGAAAGATACAAAGGTCAACAAGGAATAAAAGGAGTGCAAAATAGTAGAAGGCTCGAAGTGAGCCGGGGAATCAAAGATTTTAAAAAACTTGAACAAAATTTACACAAGTGCGTGGGACGTGATCTTTGAACATTAATCTAGATCCATATAAGCACAATACAAAATTGGGTTCACCAACTCTACACGTGAAGTTGTAAAGGATTGAATATTTTTATCTTTTCATTTTTAGCGTTGTTATTTCAAGCATATCTTTTAGCAAGTCCTTAGATGCTAACCCTATAGGAGCGAGAGTACTGCCAGAAAAGTATTCGTACTTGTCCTTCTCCTTTGTAACAAGTAGTCTACTCTTTTTTAGGTCCCTGTAACCTTCATGAATCCCTACTCAGCCAAAGAATGAGAGTGAGGAAGATGACGGACCCGTAAATCACCCTCTTAATGTGTGGAATTAGCACTCCAGTCTCGTTGCAGTTGGACTAAATTGGATCTATCAAAAACCACTCTAATTAATTTGTCAATTAAATTCAAGCGGTCTAATTTATTTACTTGGGCAAGCCCAAGTTCGAACTCAGGGACACGAGCCTCTTAAGTGGTTATTCAGATTCTCATTAATCAGATTAAGTGATGAATAAAGAACTCATAGGTCAAAATACAAGGACACATGATGCAGACAGATGCGGACACTATTTATTTGATTTTTATAATGGAATGAGGTGCGAATGTACAAACTATGCAATTGTGCCCTACATGAATAAAACCAATGAGCAATAAAAATGTGCAATTAATTTCAGGATCAAATTATGAGGCAAGCTTAACCAATGAACGAGAAAATGACATTAAAATCCATTAAACATAAGACACATCATTACTAAAATTTATCACCTAAATTTAAGTGTCAAAATAAGGAACGAATAATGCCAAGTGATAGATAATGAAGCAAGCTTCGAAATGAATCTGAAACGGATATCATATGCTCAAGATATTCACAAAAGAGTCCAAAGGCATAAACGCAAAGAAAACATGAAAAATAAATAGAAAAGCATTGCAAACAGGTCCTTGGGAGGGCTTAATTGTAATAAAAATAAATCACATGCCCTTCCCTGTAATTTCCCATGCGTGCGGGGAATAAATTACAATTATTAAAACCCAGAGGGGCTCAAATGCAATTAGCCCCAAGCATGCATGCTCTGCACGTGCTAGGAGGACATATTTGCAATTTGGAGAAGTAGGCATGGCACCCCTGCAATTTTCCCAATCCTCACGTGACCTGAGCACATGAGGCTAGGCTCGGATTAAGGTTCAGGCTCGAGGCGAGGCTCGGGTGGAGGTTTGTCGCGACCCCGTTTCCCGGGCCACCGGATCCTCCCATATCCGGATCTGGTTACTCAGCAATAATTTATTCAGCAATCACAACTAACATTCAGAAATAGACTGCAAATAAAAATACTCAGAAGAAAGTATTTCAACACTTTTCTATTCACAAAATAAAGTTCAGATGATACATTGTCCCACTATAACCATTTACATGTACATCAGCTTGAAAGGAAAATATACAAAAGATTACTAACTACCTTAAAAAGTAAAGCTATTGTGGTTGGCTGGATGTCTAGTATGTAAGCTGGATGTATTTTTTAAAGTCCTTGCGGTGGCTCACCGATACCTGTTGGGTTTTCCATAAATCATAGGATAAAAATTAGCGAATGCTAAGTAACGAAGAGGAGAAAAGCAAACAAATTGTGTAATTTTTCAAAACTTGATATCACAAAAATTTTATTTCTTCTCATTAATTTATGTCATATTCCTTTCTATTCCACATCAGGGATTAGTCCAGGGGAACCCCACCATTCTTGGACTCCGAAGCTGTGGACACTTCGGGATTGGAGATTGTGTTGATCTTGGTAAGCTTATGCCGCCGCACGTCGCCTCAACCAATCCTCCAATACTATCCTGACAATTTCCTTTTCTTTTATTAAACGGGGTCTCAACCCTCATCCTGGAAAATCAAATGAGCACACCGTCCTCGAGGACTCGGTTGCTTAAAACCTCATGCTAACATTTAATCATATAACCTAGCGGCTTTAAATACATGTTATCGTGACCCAGCCGCTATTGAACCACCCGTACCTCTACATGGCACGACCACATCTTCCGTCGTTCAACCCGACGATATTGGCTCCCGGTACCACGCGTTGCAAAACATTCATTTCGTGCGCACTTATCTAACAGGGCAATCGTGTACCACCTAGATAGGGAAATGCCAATACGTGTTCCTTTCGACAAACCTAAAGATTGCATGCCCGACCTGTAGTTCTACTCCCAGTCATCCTTAACGTGACACACGATCCTTTTTACGATCTAACTCAAACTACATCAATTCCCATGATGTAATTCTTTCGTTAAGTATTCAATTTGCATAATCAACAACATTTAGTATAGACTCACATATATATTATTCATAACCATATATATACTCGTAATTATGCCTATTTTAACTCCCAAACCCTAACTTTCAGAGCCAACGCATCAATTTGATGCGTAAACCTTATTTTAGTGGGAATCACAAAACAACTCTTTATACCTTTTCAAAAATAGCCAAAAATAGGATTCTTCGTAGCAAAGAACACAAAATCAAGAATTTCAATAATTTCGTATGAAAACCCAACAACAAAAGGAAGGATTTCATTACATAATCGAGCTCTCTCTCGTGTATGCAAGGCTTTATCGTGTTTCATTTTTAGAAAGGCTATTTTAAGGCTCCTGAAAAGATCGAATTTCATTTTCGTATCAAAATGCTAAGAACATGTCAAGAACGCGAAGAACGAACGAAGAATGCAAAGAACACGAAGAACGTCAAGAACATATTTTCTCTTAAAATTTCGGCAGAGTTTCCCTTTGTATCGGGACATATTTCTCAGAAAAATTCGGCAGAGTTTCCCCTTATATCGGGACATATTTCTCGGAAAAATTCGGCAGAGTTTCCCCTTATATCGGGACATATTTCAAAATAAAAACGGAAAGAGTTTCCTTTATAAAATCAATCGAGAAGAAAATAACAACGAAACTGAAAGAATATACTCAAACAACAAGAGATGAAGAATCGGTAGACACAACGCATCTTAGATGAGTGAACGTGTGACGAATCACAGGGTCACTGACGTGCATAGCCTCCCGCACCTAAGTAGGGTATTACACAGATTTCTCCATGAAAATAACTATAAAATCATAATACGAAGAATAGGAACATAAACGATGGAGAATCGGTAGACACCACGTGCCTTAGATGAGTGAACGTATGAGGAATCACAGGATCACTGACGTGCATAGCCGCCCGCACCTAAGTAGGGTGTTATAGAGATTTCTCCTCGAACCACAATAGGAAAACGAATCGGAAAGAAAGATGAATCAAGAACAAAACTTGGAAGAACAAGAGGATGAATTGAAAGCCTAGCTTACGAAGCAAACTAAGAGAAGATCATACTTTTCTCCTCCTCGTTCTCCCAGCAACGCTTCGCTAGCACTCCTTCCTCGCCTCCCACTCCTCCTCCCGACCTCTCGACCCTAGCCCTTGGGGTGGTGGTGGTGGTAGTGGAAGTCGTAGAGAATGAATGGGTAGGGGGTCTATTTATAGGCCCCAGAAAACCACTAACCATGGTTAGAAAACCATGGTTTAGACCTTAACCATGGTTTAGCGGCCCATGGTTTTGGCCCATGGTTTTGGCCAAAACTTATCCCAAACTTGAGGCTTAAGCTAGAACATTCTAGAGGATTCTAGATTCGCTAATGACGCTTAATTAACACTAATCGTGATTAACTTTCACTAATCGCGATTTAACTCTCGCGACTTACGCTTATCTTTTGCTAACTATTGATTAGTGTTTGCTAATGATCATTAGCGGTTTTTAATCGATCATTAGTTTCTTTAATCATGTTTAATTAGTCTTAATGACAATCATTATGGATTAATAACATCTTAGCCTTCCTTATTTCTCTTTCTTCCGAAATTCATAACAAATCGAAACGAAGTCCGATTCACACGAAACAAATTCCGTTGGTTTTCTCTTGATGAGTCGGATCTTATGATATAGGATCTGAAGGATGCCAAGTTCATGGCTTTACAATTATAACAACCTTAGAGGAAGTCTCGTCCTCGAGACTAGAAATGCATGCATAACAACCTTAAAGAGGATTGAAACCATAACAACCTTAAAGAGAATGAACGACATTTCATTTATAAAGAAAATATACAATACACAGTATTCTTACTCAAATAAGTAGGGGTATTTCTCTCTCATTTCTGCCTCAGGTTCCCATGTGGCTTCTTCAAACTCTTGGTTCTGCCATAATATTTTAACTAGAGGCACCTCTTTGTTTCTCAACTTCTTGATATCCCTTTCAAGTATTTGCACATGTATCTCTTGGTATGTCAAGTCTGGCTCAACGTGTAAATCATAATAACTTATCTTATGCTCTGGATCCCTAATGTACTTTCTCAGATTTGATACATGAAATACATCATGTATTGCCGAAAAATGTGGAGGAAGTGCAAGTCTATATGCCACGTTTCCAATGCGCTGAATAATTTCAAAGGGACCCACGAACCTAGGTGCTAACTTCCCACGCAAGCCAAACCTCTGAACACCCTTCATAGGTAATACTTTGAGAAATACAAAGTCACCTACCTCAAATTCAAGGTCTCTTCGCCTGGTATCACTATAACTTTTCTGGCGACTCTGGGCAGTTAATAGTCTTTTTCTAGCAAGCTCTACAGCTTCCTGTGTCTCTTGAAGTCTATCTGAATCATAAAGGTTCTTTATTCCGACTTCTTCCCAACACAAAGGAGTAGTACACCTTCGTTCATATAGTGCTTCAAATGGTGTCATGCCAATACTTGTATGGTAACTATTATTGTAGGTGAATTCTGCAAGAGGTAATTGTTTAATCCTTGATCCCTTCCATTCTAAGGCACATGCTCGTAGCATATCCTCTAGTGTCTGAATTGTACGTTCTGACTGACCATCTGTTTGTGGATGATATGTTGTACTCAAGCATAGTTGTGTACCTAGGGCTTTCATGAAGTTCTCCCAATAGTGTGAGGTGAATCGTGAATCTCGATCAGAAACTACTTCCTTCGGGATACCATGGAGGCGAATCACATGTGTAATATATAACTCAGCAAGCTGGTCTGGAGTGAAAGATAAGCTTATCGGAATGAAGTGTGCTACCTTTGTCAGACGATCTATTATAACCCATATACTATCTTTACTACCAGTCATCTGAGGTAAGCCAGTAACGAAATCTATGGAAATGCTTTCCCATTTCCATTCAGGTATAGGGAGGGGTTGCAATAATCCCGGTGGATTTTGGTGTGAAGCCTTTACCTGTTGGCAAGTAAAACATGAATTCACACACTCAGCAACATCTTTCTTCATTCTTGGCCACCAAAAGTATGAATGAAGATCCTTATACATCTTTGTAATTCCTGCATGAATAGATAATCTTGAGCAGTGCGCTTCTCGTAAGATGTCTTTCCTTAGTTCAGGTCTGTTTGGTACACAAACTCTGTGATGGTTATACAGTAACCCATGTATCTGGAATCCCTCTATCTCATTTTTCTCAAGTTGTTGTTTCAAGTCTTTAAGGATTGGATCATCCTCCTGCCCTTTCTTTATTTTATCCCAGATCTCTGATTTGTATCGATGAGGAATAGTTATAGTATCAACACTACTATCAAATGATTTCCATTCACTCAATGTTGATAGTAAACCCCAGAAGTGGATAGTACTCACTAACCTAGGTGAATAAGTTCTTCTGCTAAGGGCATTGGCTACGACGTTCCCCTTACCTGGGTGGTAGGAGATAGTACAATCATAATCTTTCAACAACTCTAGCCACCGTCTTTGTCTCATATTGAGCTCCTTTTGATCAAACAGATATTTCAATCTTTTATGATCGGTGAAGATTTCAAAATTAATACCATACAGGTAGTGTCTCCATATCTTTAAAGTGAAAACTACGACAGCTAATTCAAGGTCATGTGTTGGGGTAGTTCTTCTCATGTGTCATGAGCTATCGTGATGCATACGCAACTACCTTACCATGTTGCATAAGAACCGCCCCAAGTCCTTCTTTAGATGCGTCAGTGTACACTGTAAACCCTTCACTCCCAGAGGGTAGAGTAAAGATTGGTGCAGATGTTAGGCATTCTTTCAGTGTCTGAAAACTAGCTTCACATGTATCAGACCATAAGAATGGGACCTCCTTCTGAGTTAGTCTAGTCATTGGCAATGCTATTCGTGAAAAGTCCTTCACGAATCTTCTATAATATCCAGCTAATCCCAAAAAAGATCGTATTTCTGTAACAGTCTTCGGGCGTTCCCAACTCATCACCGCACTAACCTTTGTAGGATCAACTGATATACCTTCCCCAGAAATAACATAGCCTAAGAAAGGTACTTCAGATAGCCAGAAGTCACATTTGCTATATTTAGCATACAGTTTGTTCTTCCTTAGAGTTTCAAGTGCCTTCCTGAGATGATGTTCATGCAGATACTTATCCTTGGAGTAAATAAGCACATCATCAATAAAGACTACTACAAAGTGATCTAAGAACTCCTTGAATACTCTATTCATGAGATCCATGAAGGCTACTGGGGCATTTGTTAGTCCAAAAGGCATAACTAAGAATTCATAATGCCCGTATCTAGGTTCGGAAAGCTGTCTTGGGAATATCTGTATCTTTAATTTTCAACTGATGGTATCCAGATCTTAAATCAATCTTGGAATACACAGTTGAACCATATAACTGATCAAAGAGATCATCTATTCTTGGTAGAGGATACTTGTTCTTTATTGTCCTCTTGTTTAGTTGTCTATAGTCAATGCACAACCGCATCGACCCATCCTTTTTCCTGACAAATAAGACAGTTGCACCCCATGGTGAAGTACTAGGATGAATGAATCCTTTATCTAACAGTTCTTGCAACTGTACCTTTAACTCTCGTAACTCAGCTGGTGCCATCCTATACGGAGGGATAGAGACAGACTGAGTATCAGGTATGAGAGAGATTTCAAATTCAATCTCTCGCTCAGGTGGTAATCCAGGTAGTTCCTCTGGAAATACATCAGGAAATTCGCACACTATAGGCACATCTTCTATCATTCTTTCTGACCCTGATGTAGTGGATACATAAGCTAAATAACCTTGACACCCTTGCTCTAACAACTGTTGTGCCTTCAATGTAGAGATATATTTGATATTATCATTGGATGTCTTTCCAATGAACTAGAACTCTATCGAGTTAGGAAGGTGAAACGTTACTGTCTTCTGGAAACAGTCAAGACATGCATGATGCCTTTCTAACCAATCCTTTCCTAGAATAAGATCAAAGTCCTCCATTTCTATCAGTAGTAGTGAAATAGGTAACTGATGTCCCGCTATCACTACTATGCAATTATCTAGGATTTCTCGGATTATAAGTACTTGTCCTCCTGGTCCCTTGATCAGATAGGACTGTTGTACTTCTATTGGTATCTTACCCAAAGTGGGTACTAACCGTCGAGCAATAAATGAATGTGAAGCACCAGAATCAAATAAGGCATGTACTGAAAATCCATGAATAGTAACGGTACCTCGTACAACTGTGCCTGAATTGTAGGCTTGTTCTTCAGTAATTGCATTGAGCTGGCCATTAGGAATAGGCAAGCTAGAACCCGTAACACTTTGTGGTGGTTGTTGTGTAGGAGACGCTCCTTGTGAGCCCCGACCTCTACCATGTCTTCCTCTGTGTGTTGCTCCATTGCTCGAGGTGGATGTTATACTATTAATTGGGGTTGATTTAAACCTTGATCCTCTCAACTTCGGAAAATATTTCTTGATGTGGTCTTCCTGATGACAGTAAAAACATACACGTGCTCCTATTTGAGCTGAAGATCCAGCCACATAGGTGCTAGATCCTGCTGCTGAGTTGCGAAGATATAGTGGAGATCTAGTGAAACCCCTTCTTCCTGATAATTCCTGACCCAAGGTCTGTGGTGAGCTTATATTGGAACCCGCTGGATGATAGCGACGATCTCTACGATTATAATGTGCCTTGCTTTTGGATGGTCCACCATTAAAGTGGAAACTTCTTCTTTGGCGATTTTCATCCCTCTCCATCTCAATACGAGAGGCAATGTCCATTGCTTCATCTATGGTTGTAGCTCTAAAACCAGCAAGCTTTTCTCGTAGATCTCCCTGAAGACGGCTAACAAATTTGGTAAGACACTGTTGTGGTGAAGCTTCTAGAGCTGGTGAGTACTATAGTAGCTCAGTAAAGTGGATATGATAATCTCGTACAGTCTTAGAACCTTGATTCAGAGAAGCCAACTCTCTCCTCTTTAATTCTTCCCAATGAGAGGGACAGAAGTGAGCTCGGAACCTCTCTTCGAAGATATCTCATGGAACAGGATCTGCTAACTTCTTGGAAATTGCTCTCCACCATCATCGTGCATAATCTGCTAGGGAGTAATCAGCAAAGTGCACCCAGGTGTCAACTAGTGCATGGATTATCCTCAACATCCTAATAACGTCATCAAGCCATAACTCAGCCTCGACAGGTGTCTCCACACCTTTGAATCGAGGAATTTTCTCTTTCGGTAATTATCTAGTAATGTTTGGTGTCTAAGAAGGGCCTTCTCCATTGCTCCTTCAGTTGGGGTAGGCGCAGACTCAGTTGAAAGATGGTAACTAGATTCTTCCTCAGAAAGATGGACAGAACCTTCAATCCTGGCATCCGCAAGCTTAGATGCCTCAGGTCTCTTAGCCTGTGCATTAAGCCTCTCCTCCAATGCTTGTTGCCTTTGCCCCATGTCTTGGAGCATTGCCATCATAGCCGCTAATTGTCTAGACACGTCTTGGTCTGCCATGATCCTAGGATGAGTCAAGGTCAAAGGTTAGATCCTATATGTCTTAGCATGATGTACATAAGGGACAATGACTTGTGAATGGTACTGTAGTCATTTATTAATATCAAAGGATCTTAATACAACCTTAGTTTTCTGAATACCGCTCATAGTTGTTAATTACTAAATAAATTACTGGAGCAACCGGGCTCTGATACCAATCTATCGCGACCCTGTTTTCTGGGTCGTCGGATCCTCCCATATCCGGATCTGGTTACTCAACAATAATTTATTCAGCAATCACAACTAACATTCAGAAATAGACTGCAAATAAAAATACTCAGAAGAAAGTATTTCAACACTTTTCCATTCACAAAATAAAGTTCAGATGATACACTGTTCCACTATAACCATTTACATGTACATCAGCTGGAAAGAAAAATATACAAAAGATTACTAACTACCTTAAAGAGTAAAGCTACTGTGGTTGGCTGGATGTCTAGTCTGTAAGCTGGATGTATTTTTTAAAGTCCTTGCGGTGCCTCATCGATACCTGTTGGGTTTTCCATAAATCATAGGATAAAAATTAGCGAATGTTAAGTAACGAAGAAGAGAAAAGCAAACAAATTGTGTAATTTTTCAAAAGTTGATATCACAAAAAATTTATTCCTTTTCATTAATTTAAGTCCTATTCCTTTCTATTCCACATCAGGGATTAGTCCAGGGGAACCCCACCATTCTTGGACTCCGAAGCTGTGGACACTTCGGGATTGGAGATTGTGTTGATCTTGGTAAGCTTATGCCGCCGCACGTCACCTCAACCAATCCTCCAATACTACCCTAACAATTTCCTTTTCTTTTATTAAACAGGATCTCAACCCTCAGCCTGGAAAATCAAATGAGCACACCGTCCTCGAGGACTCGGTTGCTTAAAACCTCAGGCTAACATTTAATCATATAACCTAGCGGCTTTAAATACATGTTATCGTGACCAAACTGCTATTGAACCACCCGTACCTCCACATGGCACGACCACATCTTCCATCGTTCAACCCGACGATATTGGCTCCCGGTACCACGCGTTGCAAAACATTCATTTCATGCACACTTATCATAACAGGGCAATCGTGTACCACCTAGGTAGGGAAACTCTAATACGGGTTCCTTCCGACAAACCTACAGGTTGAATGCCCGACCTGTAGTTCTACTCCCAGTCATCCTTAACGTGACACACGATCCTTTTTACGATCTAACTCAAACCACATCAATTCCCATGATGTAATTCTTTCGTTAAGTCTTCGATTTGCATAATCAACAACACTTAGTATAGACTCACATATATATTATTCATAACCATATATATACTCGTGTTTATGCCTATTTTAACTCCCAAACCCTAACTTTCAGAGCCAACGCATCAATTTTATGCGTAAACCTTATTTTAGTAGGAATCACAAAACAACTCTTCAGATCTTTTCAAAAATAGCCAAAATTAGGGTTCTTCGTAGCAAAGAAGACAAAATCAAGAATTTCAATAATTTCGTATGAAAACCCAACAGCAAAAGGAAGGATTCCATTACCTAATCGAGCTCTCTCTCGTGTATGCAAGGCTTTATCGTGTTTCGTTTTTAGAAAAGCTATTTTAAGGCTCCTGAAAAGATTGAATTTCATTTTTGTATCAAAACGCTAAGAACATGTCAAGAACGCGAAGAACGAACGAAGAACGCAAAGAACGCGAAGAACACGAAGAACGTCAAGAACATATTTTCTCTTAAAATTTCGGCAGAGTTTCCCCTTGTATCGGGACATATTTCTCGAAAACAATTCAGTAGAGTTTCCCCTTATATCGAGACATATTTCTCGAAATATTTCGGCAGAGTTTCCCCTTATATCGGGACATATTTCAAAATAAAAACGGAAAGAATTTCCTTTATAAAATCAATCAAGAGGAAAATAACAACGAAACTGAAAGAATATACTCAAACAACAAGAGATGGAGAATCGGTAGACACCACTCATCTTAGATGAGTGAACGTGTGACGAATTACAAGGTCACTGACATGCATAGCCGCATGCACCTAAGTAGGATATTACATAGATTTCTCCATCAAAATAACTATAAAAGCATAATATGAAGAATAGAAACATAAACGATGGAGAATCGGTAGACACCACGCGTCTTAGATGAGTGAACGTGTGACGAATCACAGGGTCACTGACGTGCATAGCCGCATGCACCTAAGTAGGATGTTAAACAGATTTCTCCTCGAACCACAACAGGAAAACGAATCGGAAAGAAAGATGAATCAAGAACAAAACTTGGAAGAACAAGAGGATGATTTGAAAGCCTAGCTTAAGAAGCAAACTAAGAGAGGATCATACCTTTCTCCTCCTCGTTCTCCTGGCAGCGCTTAGCTAGCGCTCCTCCCTCGCCTCCCACTCCTCCTCCCGACCTCTCAACCCTAGCCCTTGGGGTAGTGGTGGTAGTGGAAGTCGTAGAGAATGAATGGGTAGGGGTCTATTTATAGGTCCCAGAAAACCACTAACCATGGTTAGAAAACCATGGTTTAGACCTTAACCATGGTTTAGCGGCCCATGGTTTTAGCCAAAACTTATCCCAAACTTGGGGCTTAAGTTAGAACATTCTAGAGGATTATAGATTCGCTAATGATGCTTAATTAACATTAATCGTGATTACTTTCACTAATTACGATTTAACTTTCGTGGCTTACGCTTATCTTTTGCTAACTATTGATTAGTATTTGCTAATGATCATTAGCGGTTTTTAATCGATCATTAGTTTTTTAGTCATGTTTAATTAGTCTTAATGACAGTCATTATGGGTTAATGACATCTTAGCCTTCCTTACTTCTCTTTCTTCCGAAATTCATAACAAATTGAAACGAAGTCCGATTCACGTGAAACAAATTCCGTTGGTTTTCTCTTGATGAGTCGGATCTTATGATATAGGATTCGAGGGATGCCAAGTTCATGGCTTTACAAGGTTCGGGCCACGTGGCGTCTACTAGTGCTCTGGCTTGGCTTGGATGCTCCAAGCCTGGAAGCTATTTGTGGAGGCTTGGAGATGGACAGTGGCTCCCTATGGGTCGTTGGATAGGCACCAGGAGGGTGCCATTCAATGACACCTATACGCTCTGGAGCCTCCTCCTCCGTCGATGGCTGGTGACGATCTTGGGTCTCCAGTGGCCTGCACAAGCTCCACCACCATCTCCTGTGCTTGTTGAAGATCCAAGAGGATACCTGGACACATGGCGATCAAGTCCGTGGCATGGGGGAGACTCTAGATTGCCTGGAGGAGGCTGGTGACAGACCATTGCCGGAGGCGAAGCTCGAGAAATGAGCTCCGGCCCAAGTCCGTCCATTGAAGACGAACACCTGCAGAAAGGTTAGGGGAGATAGTCGAAGCGTGCAGGTGTTGTGTGCAGGTGTAGTGAAGTGAAGTGGAGGGACATACATGCGGAGAAGGGCGGAGGCCCTGGTTGTCTTCTCTGGCGAGGCAAAGAATACATGGGCGGAGCGACTTGGGGTTGGAAGATCGGGAGGTTGGGTGAAGTCCAGCGTGAGGATGAATGAAGTGCGGGAAAGCTCGGGCGGTGGTTAATCTAAGGGGAATGTGCGTAGAAGTGCCTACATAATTACGAGAAATCAAGAGGAAAGGAAAGAAGGATCGAATGACTTATCTGAAGAACTGGGCAGACGAGGTGACCTGGGCTCGAGCTCCAAGGAGGCTCTGGTCATCGCTGGACTCCGGAGACCATCTGGACAGCTTGCCGGCGGGTTTAAGGCTGGAGGCATGGCCTACCATGGCCAAGGGTCAACACTGGGACCACTGGTCATCTTCGCGACCTCGATCTGATCTCCCCCTATCACGGGGAGACGGAGAGGAGTTGGGCCAAGGTCCGTGTACAGGTGGACATGCATGAAATTGGGCAGCGCTGGTTTATTTGTAAGGGGAAGGTCGAATTGTAAGTTGTGAAGGACGTGGTTTGCGGGTGAGATATGGAGTGGAAGAGAAGAGGGCGTGGTTGGCCAAGTATCCCACGAGGATGCTGGAGGTATGGCTTGGTCGTGGCATGTTCAACGAATGTTGAGAGAGGCTGTCGTGGTCGGAGAAAAAGGAAGGGGGTGACGTACGCGATGTGGCGAACATGGGAGAGAGAAGGCAGACGGAGGTGGAAGACGAGGTGTTGACCGTTAGATCTTGCGATCCAACGGTCAGGGTGAAGGCGCTGCGGAGCGGCCCTGATCTAATCGATCAGGGTGCATCCAAAGGCTATGGGTGGGGTACGTGGCATTGTTGGATCTAAAGATCCAACGGTCTAGGATTGAGCGGGCGTGGATGCTCCATATGCAGTCTGGAGTCAGATCGAAGGGCAGAAGATGAAGCACATACGTGCGGGGAGATCGAAGTGTGTAGTAGTGGATCAAACGGTGCAGAGACGAGGTGGGTGGCGCGATGGGAGCGGGTCGCATGGCTCAACTAGAGGGAGCCACATGGCCCAACCAGAGTATTCAAAAAATAAAAATAAAAGAAAAATAAAAAATAAATAGAAGGGGGGTGAATTTGGAAAAACTCAAAACTTAAAAGTTGTAGATCTCGATGAGATCTACAAGTTTGATGTTGACCAAATACACAGAAGAATTTAAACAAAGGGAGAATTTTTTTAAGCATTTTTAAAGGTGTAAAAACACTACGATTTTTTGTTTTATCATTTTTTTGTATTTTTAATTTATTTTAAGACCAAGATAGATACAATAATTAATCTGATTTCTATTGACACTAATTTAAGCTAGGTGTTTAATATATGAAAATTAACATGATATAATCGAGGTTCATCAGAAGCCGATAGGCAAAACCACTATTTCAGACCATGCTTACAACGGAATCACCCGTGAGCGTGCAATGTTCTACTCGGATGTGAGATGATGAGATAGGCATACCCGTGAGGGTGTGGCCTACGCTCAGTACTTCTGACAAGGTCGATGTTCTACACAAGATGAGAACATCATCGTTGACCAGGTCCTACTCGTATGCGTACGATAGAAGCGTTAATACTTCGGAAATCCAGGCGATACACATGGTAGTTACAAACTGGATTTTGGGCTCTAATCCTTAGCGGGTCATGCCTCGCTCATGTGAGGGGTTTTGGTCCCCTCCTAATGTACCTGAAGACAATGAGGGCTTTATGAATCCCAAACAATGCAATCCATTACATATTTTAATTAAGATCAAAGTTTATTTTGCAGACCCCTTGTTTTAATTTTTTAGATTTTCACTTTTTTGGCTATTTTGCATACAAGCGTCTACCGATTGTAGATTTTCATTTAAGTCCTAGGTGCTCAAAATCAGAGGGACATAGCAAAAAAGCAGTGCAAGTCAATTTAATGATGGAAATCTCACCATAGAATCTAATGATGCATGCAGAGTTGGAAGACTTACAGTGCCTCCCATCTCTCTCCATGTGGTATGCAAAATAGGATTTTTAAACGTATCCATATGGTAGCGTGCAATCGATAATTTATCCTAATCATGAGTTGTTATTAGTCATGAAGAACCACATGTTAATCATTCAAAAAATGAACCCGCAAATCTGATCTTGGAGACACCTTGGTGCCATCCAGAATGAGCCCTGCTAGCGTTGTATGGTGCCTCTCTCGGTATGTGGGTTCACGTCTAAATAGTTAACAATTATTAATTTGATTAAATCCAAATGTAGAAGTCTATAGGAACATGATTCTTATTAGGGTTTGGACCTAATTACCGATACAAGCAGTCCTATAATATTGGAGCTTTATGCACACAAAACAAATAAAAGCAAAGGCGGAAAACTCAAACATCATAAAAAAATGAAAATAATGATAAAATAGGGAGAAATAAAGTGAGAAGGCGAAGAAAACTCTAAGAAAATCACGAGGACCCCCAATAAACATACACTTGGTAAAATAGGTCAGTGTAATGTCCAAGTCCCTGTATTATTATAAATAACAATGAATAATAAATCACTCTCTCGCCAAAAAAATAAAATCCTAATTAAGATCTATGCAAAGTATTCTCCTTGTTATGCTTGTTGCCTCTCCTACTAGCCAGGGCAAGAGGGCCAGTTTCCACCAAGCTTGGTTGCATCAACCTCCTAAAAAGGCATCCCCACGTGGTGGGCCCTCGCATATAACACAACAAAGAGAAGTATTAGCATGGATAATCAAATAATATGTTCAAAGAAATAAAAGCTGAAATATGTACAAGTCAGTAAAAAGGTAGAAGAATATGCACACGAAAATAAATTAAAAAGAAAAGATAGCTGTGTACAAATTAGGCTGCAACATGTTGCTTCCTGACAATAGCGCCATTAGATGGGAGCGATCTTGATAGAGGGTCGTACAACCTCACAAGGTAAGATTGCAGTCGCTAAGATGACCGCTCAAGAAGATCGCCCAATCAACAAGTTCCCAGAATATATGAATAAGCAATTAATACAAAAAATGCGAAGTACAAAATTTATTTTACTCTACAAACAAAGGTGTATAATGTGTAAGCATATAGAGGTCGAACCATTGAGAGCAATCATGGTAACCTAATGATTATTTCTAACCAAAGTAAAGTGCGTATACAAGTGTCTACTTAGTCTTTTTGTGTAGGTTTTTCGTTTTACAAATTTTTATTTTATTTTTACTTTTATTCTTCCTTATTTTTAAATTTTTTGATTTTTAATTCTTTTTTAATTTTAATATTATATAATGTTGTATAGATATATATATAAGGGTATATGAATATATATATATATGATATAAGGTTTATTTATATAATATATAATAAATATACAAAAATCAGATAAATACCCTAAGGTACAGTCCTTTTTTATTTTTAAAAGGTATTAAAAATATTTATAAGGTATTTATAATAGTTAACAATAATATAAACTATATCTAGGTATATAATACAAGATAGGGTATTATAATATAAATATACCTAAAAAATAATCAAAATTTGCATAATAAAATGTTTTTGGGGTTTTTAAATTTTTCTACATTTTTTTTATTTTTCATGTATTTTTACTAATTTTAGGTATTTTTAAAGTCCAAACTATACAAAATCAGGGACGTAATAAATAGGTCAGATTGTTTTGATATTTAAAAATACTAAATAAGTGTAAAATTATCAAAACTAATTTAATATGTAGCAACATATAAATAAAAATATTAAACAAGAACAAATATTTTTAGGTTTTTGAAGAGGTTTTCTAATTTTTATAAGGACTCTGGAGCTTTTTAATTTTTAGTGATTTTCTTTTTCTATTTTTAGGGATTTTTGATATGGGGTTAAAAATTATAATACTAAACACATATTAATTTTTTGGAATATTTAAAGATAACTTTATACTTTTTGTATTTTTAAAGAAAACATAAAATAAATCATGTTATTTTGATTTTTAATAAATAGGAAAAATGCCTAAGATGCAAGATAAAAATTATAGCGTGAAATATCAAGCAATCATGCAAAAAATCCTATTTTTATAATTTTGAAGCATACTTTATATTTTTAGAAAATAGAAAAAAGCACAAAAATTAATTGGACTAACATGGGTATATTTGTAATTAAAATAAAAGTTCGAGTGCAAAGTGCAAAATACCCAACCGTTTACAAATGAAAATCAAATTGTAAATACTAAATTACAATTCCAAAAACCTGCAATGGTAAAAGTGGAAAATGCCCTACTCACGTGGGGGGCTAGGTTAGCTGAGCTGGCAAGGACCAAAATAGCAATATCCAAATAGTACAGGGATGCATATGCAAATTTTATGAAAAATATTAAACTAAATTAAACAATTACAGAAGTAAAAAAATAATACAAAAGTTGGGAGTCGAATATGCAATTTACCCCCAAGGCAATGGATCGAGCGGCTGAGGATCTTCATTTGGATACGTGGCACGCTCCCCTTGCGTGATGATGCTTTGGCTTGGAGGTGTAGATTAACCCCTAGATGGGATCCAACGGGTATGGCCTAGCTTGATCTGTTGGCACATGTGCAATCTGGAGGTTGCTACTTGATCGGACAGTGGACATGAGTGGTGGTAGAACTGACGAAGAACTCACCGCTAGCGAGTTTGGATTCGATGATGCTCGAGCCTCCGACCACCTTAAACATCGAGGAAGCTTGCTCCTTTCTCTTGCAGCCTCCCTGCGTCTCCCAGATACTTCGAAAGGGTCCGGAGGCCACTTATAGGCCCCTGAAGCTCGGATGTTCCTGGAGGTTCAACCTATAGTCGAATAGGCCATGAATGGCCCCTATTCCACTGAGGACTTGTATGGTTAGAAAGAAGAAGCTCGGGCAAAGGTCCTCGGGCTGTTATATGGCGAAAGGGTCGAAGATGGAGGCGAGGCGAAGGTGCTCCAACGATGGGCGAAGGAGCGACACGAGTGGACTGAATCGAGGGCGATTCATGTGGTTTAATGGGTCGAGGAGGTGGAGAATACGTCGAGGGACGAGGTGAGGGTGTCAGGGGGATAGATACAGTCGGACACACGGTGGAACAGAGCCGGAGCTTTGTCAATCGATTTAATTGATATTTATCCAAATTATGGATCTCATTGTAAAGTAAATGACAGTAATGAAATTAAACTAACTAAAACTATCTAAAATTGAATAAAAGCGCAGCTCAAACCTGGTTTTCACCAAGGAACAGAGGCTTCGCCAGAGCGACACCTTGGATCGCCTCCTTTCCTACTTTGATCCGCCTGGCACTTGGGGATGCTCTCTTTGTCACTAGGAACACACACACACACAAGGCAAGGGGATTCTGGGCTCGAAGAGGGATCAAATATAGGAAGGAGGTGAGGAGGTTTATTCATAGACAAAATGGGGGAGGCTTTTTGAGCTAGGGTTTGGGACCGATCAGAGCTATGTATAAGAGGTCAAATGCTTAGGCGTGTATTAGCACGTAATTGCGCAGAGTTTGCGTGAGAAATCGATTGAAATGGGATGATGGATCATCCAGAAAAACGGATAAGATGGTGAAGTGATGGTTCTGACGCAGCAGAGGCGCCAAAGGACGTAGTTGACTAGAGGTCAACCAACGAAAGGCCCTGGTTGGTCCATGTGGACCAACCAGGAAAAGGATATTCTAAAATTATTTGTAAATTCAATAAAAATATCAAATGAATTAATTGATTTTTTGTTATCAAATGAAAAATGTTGATTATTTTATGTAGTATTTTAATATGATTTTTATTTATTTTTATGGATTAATCTATTATAAGTTATTATTTACAAGTATAGTTATAGGTATATTTACATATATATTGAAAATTTTTATTTTTATTTTATTAATTTATTCACATAATGTATATATTTATAACTTATTTAAATGCATTTAAATATATTTTTATTTTATTATTATGAAGTTATTTCTATACTTAAATAAATATATGAATTAATTACATAGGTATATGTATAGTGTATTCATCTTTGTATTTTGTATATTATTTTATTTTAATGTATTTTTTATGGTCTTATTATATTATAAATATGTACCTATACTATAAATAATATTTATAAAATTATAAAAAAAAATAAATTGTGAAAATATATAGAATAAATAAAATGAATATTTTATTCGTATATTGTACAATAGGGGCCAAAACCTAACTTTTTCATCTTAACTCCAAATTAAATGAAACCACCTTCAATACATATTGTTTACCCCAAAAAGTCAAGCGGTCGTATTGACTCACAAGGCGAGTCAACAGTCGATGCGGTGACCGCTCGAAAATCCGGATTAAAACAACAATTAACCCACGACAAATATATCAACAAATGAAAGTAAATGTGCGGAGTTAAAATTTATTATAACTCTACAACAAGATGTGTATAGTGCAAGTATGTGTAGAGGTCGAACACAGGGAGCAGACAGGTAGAACGGGGCACAAGTGCACAAAAATGGGTGAATGTGATCAAGAGTCTATTATGCTATTTTTTTGTGGGGTTTTAATTTTTATATTTTTTATTTAATTTTTAATTTTATATTTTTGTATTTTGATTTTAAATTTACTGATTTTGTATTTTCTTTTTATATTTTTTATTTTTTATTTTCTTTTTCAATATTGGAATATATGAACTATGTAATAAAAGGGAGAAAGATATATTTATAAAAATAGATAAAAATGTTCAACAATTAGGAAATAAAGTCTTTTTGGTCTTTTTATACTTTTCTACTGTTTTTGTGATTTTTGGGTATTTTTCAAGATGTTTTTGAAATTTTTTAAAGGGCTAAATAAAGAAAACAGTGAATAAAAGTTGCTGGCCGAAATTAAATTGAGGATGAAAAATAGTAAACAGTGTCAAAAATTCCTCAAATTAATTTTCCATAAAAGAGAATAAAATAGAGAAACTACAGGAACTGAGTTTATATTTTTAGGATTTTTCTAGGATTTTTTAGATTTTTAGGAAGGTTTTTGGGCTTTTCTAATTTTTAGGAGTTTTGTTTTGTATTTTTTAATGATTTTTGGACTGGAGTTAGAACACAATAAGATAACAAAATATATTTTTTTGGGAATTTTCTGTTGTGTTTTTATATTTTTTTGGTATTTTATGACGCAAACAGTGCTGAAAATGAGTGTTTTTGATTTTTTATAAATATTAAAATACAATAAATATGAAAAATAAAAATATGGAGAGATACTATAATGCAGCAGGAGCTTAACTCTATTTTTTGAGATTTTTTCGAATTTTCTAGATGCATGAAATAAATAGGGAAAGCATACAAAAAATACAAGGCCGAACAAGGGTATGAATGTAAATATAGCGAAGTTCAAGGGCCGATATGTAAATTATACAAAACAAAATAGGCTGCAAATGAATGCTTTGAGTCTTAAATAAACATTACACAAAATGGCGGGGAAATGGCGCAAAATACCCTCGCCCAAGGCGATCCGACGACGGGCAGGGGCGGTGAACGAACTGGGAGGAGACCACGGCGAGATGGTCCTCCGGAGATCTGATCTTCCTCTTCCGCCACCGAGTGCTGCTTCAAAGCAAGTCCAGCAGCTCCTGGAGGGATGCTCTACCTTCCGGCGGCGCCAAAATGGCCAGGAGGGCACGGGTGCGCCGCCACGAGGTCAAGAAACTGGCGCGGCTCCAGGTACCTGTTCTTTGGCAAAATCCGACTCTAGATGGAGTCTCTTGACTCCAGGAACCTGCAAAGAAGATGCACACACAACGAGAAGAAGGTTCCAGGAGCAAATGAAGGTTGAGGGAATAGTAAATGGCGTTAAATGAAGCTCGCCGGAGCAAGCTCCGACGAGGGTGTTCGATAATGGGATTAAACTAGAGACTTGATGAAATGCCAAGTTATATGCATGAAATAAACGCTAATGCTACAGATAATTAATCACACAAAGAAAACAAGGAAAAACGACCTCAAACAGTGGAGAAACTGCGAGATGAACCTCACGGCCAAGGGCCGGAGATGGGGGTGGATACGCCTCCGCACCGCTCCTCCTCTCCTCCTAACGGTGAGGTGAGGTTGCTGTCACCTTCCTCTAACCTCAGCACATGAAAGAAGGGAGGAAGAAGGGGGAAAAAGGAGTTCAAACTCGAAATGGAGGAGAAGGGTCGTTTTTGAAGATGTGGCTCTGGAGGCACAAAGAACGAGGTGTCGCGCGCGAATAGATGGTCCAAAGACCCGTCCAAGCCTAGGGCGTGTAACCTCAATATATGGTGAACAAAAGTCAAGAAGGAAGAATTGCCAAATGGTGAAAGACGCGCTCTCCAAAATTCGGAGAAAACGCCAAAAAAACGCAGTCTGACAAGCTTCAGAACATTGGGCAGAGAGTGGGCGAGGAGGCATGAAGATCGAGGTTTATCGAGCAAATCTTCGATCTAAAGACTAAACCAAGTACTGGGCGTGTATCATGGTTATATGGGGAGAAAAAGTGAAGAAGAACCCGAGGTCAAAATGTGAATGACGTGGCCTAGAAAAATAGGAGAAAATGACGAAAAACGCAGCTGGCAGGTTGCAGGTGCAGACCAGGGAGTTGACCAGCGGGTCAACTTCCACCTGGTTGGTCCACGTGGACCAACCACAAAAATCCCTGGGAAAAATATTTGTAAATTCAATTAAAAATAGCAAATCAATTTATTAAATTATGGTTACAAAATAAAAAATGTTTATTATTTTATAAAGTATTTTATTATGATTTTTATTTATTTTTATGAAATGTATTTTGACAAGTTTACATTTATGCCCTTTATAGGTATATTATTCTATATATTGTATTCTTTTATTTTTATTGTATGTATTTAGTTTATTTATTTTTTATTATTAATTTATATAATTATAACATACTTTTATACACATAATTATATTTTTATTTTATTTTTCTGATATGTTTTGCATAATTACTAAAATACAAATATGTTTTGTATAAGTATATGTACAGGTAATGTATCTATGTATTTTATTTTTAAGTATTTTATTTTTGTTTTTATTTAGGTTTTTATTCTTATTTTAATGCACATTATTATTATAAGTATTATTTACCACATTATAAAAATATAAAAATGAATAAATAATTAATAAAGAATAAATTGAATATTTTAATCAGTATAGCTATACAACGGGGGTCCAAAACTCAACTTCCAAACCGTAGCTCCGCCAAATGCGAAACCACCGCCATTAAATAGCTTATTTTCTTCTATATACAATTAAAGGTGAGTACGCTGCATTTGGAGTTTTTATTTGTGAGATACGGGTCTGGGAAGTTGAGATTCTGGAATTTTATTCAGACCATAACTTTTTATCTGTACATTATTTTTCTGTGAAATTAATTTTGTATTTTTCTTTATTTAATTATACACAAATTTCATGTACAAAGTTTCTTTATTTGATGAATAAAAAGTGGAACCAAAAATAGGTCCCAAAATGAATAAAAGAATGAATAAAGAGTATAGGTATTTTATCTGTATTTCTGACCTTATCTCCCCCTACTTTATTCCTTGTCGACCTATTCATCAAGATGCCTAGGTCTCGGGGTTTCGGGTCATAAAATATTTACAATATTTTATTCTTTTTCTTTTCTTTTCTTTTTTCTATAACTTTGGCATTAAAAACCGTATTTTATACAATATTTACACACATATGCATGAATGCCAAAATGCATGAATTAATGCTATTTACACGCATTTACTAGGGTTTTTAAGGCCAAAATGATAGAATAAAGATGATGAAACGTGGATTCATCACATATCTAATAAAAAGTTATATATGCATTTTGAGTTCATATGAATAAGATATGGGTCTGGGAAGTTTGGGTTTTTGCTTTTTATTTTGAGTATTGCACAATTTACATTATTTTGTGTGAATAAATTTTGTATTTTTTGTATAATTTTATCTACAACTTGGTTGCTTTATTTGAGATATAAATAATAAAGAATAAAATACGTCTCAAAAATGCATTATTGAAAAATAAAGAAATAGGGTTTTATTGTATTTTTGGCCCTTATCTCCCCTTACTTTATTCATTGTCGACCCAGTAATCATGATGCCTAGGTCTCAGGGTCTAGGTCATAAAATACCTTTGCCATTTTATTTATTTTTCTTTTTTCTTTATTCTTTTATTTTTGTCTATAGTATTTTATACAATATTTATACCTTAAATAATAGATGTTGATTTATGCAAAATAATGATATTTAAATGCATTTAGCTAAGGTTTAAAGGCTATAATGAAAGAATAAAGGTGATGAAATGGAGATTCATCAATCGTCCCAGCTCAGTTCTTGTAAAGAACCGAAACCTTCCAGGTCCCAATCTATCTTCTCTTTCGATAAAAACCCCCAATCCAAACCTTTCAACCCATCCATCTCCATCCTCTTCCTCACTCAAGAAGAGGCCTCGATTAGATCACCATCGTTTCTGCCAAACACTGGACCTCCGCTCCATTCCACCTTCATCAATTTCCATTCCTTCCCAACTTTGTTTGAAAGCTAACCCCTGTATGGATAGCTCCAGAGGATCACTAGGATCCCATTGCACCTCCAACACACGAGCTTCTAAGGAACATTCCGTTGAGGTGCAGCAATGCACGATCCCTCGAGCTCATACATTTGGGGCTCTATTTGACCCATATTCAGTTAGAACCTCTACCAACTCCTCACCTCGCAACTGTCGAAGAAAGAGGTCGCCTTCACGGTTCTCTGTCTTGATCAGAACCGTACTGTAGTGGGTCCTGCTCTGTCATGTGTCGATGAGCAAGGAGTACTTCTCACCAATATCTCCATAGCACCGGCACATCTCCGGAGCACGTCCTTCTGGCAACGGCAGAGGAGCGAAACCGCTCCTTTTTTCGAGCTCAACTGTCGGACCTCTTTTCTACTCCGATCACCAGTAGAACTACAGAGTTGCAACACACTCGCCCCTTATCCCCTTTGTTTGACTATAGTAGCAGGTGATGACCTACATGACCCACCTGATCAATTAATCATTTCGCAAAAGCAAAAGTAATTATTGATCAACATATTATTCTCTACAAACTGAGCTTGAGTTTGGATGTATTTGATGAATGGATGATTTTATATAATTCCAAGAGTGAAATTCATTAGTACTTTACCCGGTTAATACTCTGAAATTAGTTGTAAATTGTCATTTGCTTTGCAAAACTTGGCAAAATCAATTATTATTTGCTTACTTGTGTTTAAACTCGTGCCAACATATCAAGTAAAATAGATGTTCCCTGTGCTCAGAATAAATTGTAGAGTAATTTGAATGTTTACTTTTTAATTTGATCCAAAAATATATTTTTTTTCAAATTCAAGTTTCTCTAGATTACGCTTTCAAATATAAATTTGAAATAATTTTGGATTTCCTTGATTTGATGATGTTGGTTTATTAGGATTAATCATTATAAATTACTCCATTGGTTTCAAAAACTCATAAAAATTATATTATCTCGGATAATTACAAAAAATTATAGTAGGTGTTATTCACCATATTTTATCTACTATCCAAGTTTCATTAATTTTGCATTATATTTGTTCACAAAATTGTATAAGAACCCCAGAAAAAGATTTGTTTTTCATGCATGAATCTTAAACCCAAAAATCCCATAAAAAAGTCCTTTAAATTGGATAAGTTTATTTGATTCCCTTAAGAAATCATGTCAATTGCATTCGCAGTTCTATTTGCATCTAAAAATACCAAAAAAACCTCTCTTGAAAATCAAGCACTAAGTGATCTTAATTGAGACGTAGCGTGTATTTTCCTCCTTGAGTCGACCTTGGAACTTTCCTAGGTTAAAAATACATAAAACGACATTCACTTTAACTTGATTGATTAATTTATGTGGTTTATTTTGATTGATCCTTATTTACCCGACTACAACAACTTCACATTAAACATAGGGTAAATTTAAGATAATCAGATCTCGCAAAACACTTATGATCGAGTTTTAGGAAGTCTCTTCTATCGACTTCTTGAGATACGAATCAAGTAGAGGTGGAACATGTTGATGTGGTTCAAGATGTTCATAGGAACTTCTTAAGGAATCAACGTATTTCCTTTCTACAATAGAGAACCGATGATGGGTGTGGGTCGGCTTCCTAACGCCATCTAGTGATTTTTCAAATCTCTTTTCAACTAAGTTTTATATGGTGGTTAGTCACTTTTCGACATGACATTTCGGGTGTCGAATCATGAAAATTGTTAAGAATATCTTAAATTAGTGTGTATGATTTAAGGTAAGCAATGGGAAGTATTATTAGAGATTTGACAATACATGCATCTTCCATCAAGGCATTGCGATATTCAATATCCAGGTATATTTGCTTCTTTGATGGTTGTTTTTCCAGGCTCTAAGTATCATCAACATCAGAGATCAGTTTGACAATCATTTTGTTAAGAACTCCA
Organism: Ottelia alismoides; assembly: GCA_037367405.1. Taxonomy (NCBI): domain Eukaryota; kingdom Viridiplantae; phylum Streptophyta; class Magnoliopsida; order Alismatales; family Hydrocharitaceae; genus Ottelia; species Ottelia alismoides. Next base: position 1,413,519 of record JAZKJV010000738.1, on the reverse strand, counting down.
CCTAGAGTATTGTCAGAAGAGAATGGGCTACCTTCTAATGAGTCCTTATTGAGAAATGTCTAAACAAAATAAGCATCAAGGCATTCATTATTATGATCGACCTTTAAAAAGGTCATAGAAGTCAGAGTCATAGTCAAGTACCCTAGAGTGGAGTGTGTCATTATTTGTCACAAAGAGTATATGATCATTGTGCTCGGTAAACTTGAATTTTGTTGTTCCAAAGTCAATCATCTCTTTAGCGGAGGCTAAGAATGTCTTCCCAAATAATAATAGGAAATAAGGACAACTCTCAAGGGTACTCAATGTCCATGACAACAAGGTCTACTGTATGTGCTACACCTTGGAAAGTCGCAATGATTCCTCATGGTTGTTAATGGATTAGTCAGCCAGTTAAACGATCACTCTTGATTTTGTGAGGGGTTCAAGCTTGTTGAATATAGAGGTCGAGAGGATATTGATTTCTTATGCATCATCTACCAAAGCATGGGTAACTAAAAGGTCCCTAATAATGCATTCCACTTTAGGCATCCTTTTTACTCTTTGGCTCTTGGTTTTTTTCAAAATCATCGAGCTCGTCATATATACTCTACAGCTTTCTGTTTGGGTTCTTTTCCTGCTCTTCCTCTTGAGTGTATACAGATTCTTCTGATATCGCCAGAGTTCAACTAGGTAATCTATGACCTTCCCCAATGGAAGCTAGCGAATGATATGTTGCATTGATTCCTCCATGTTAGCTACTTCAATATTTTTTATTTTGTTTTCTATTTTTTTGGTTTTTTTTTCCATTTTTTACTTTTTTAGAAGAAAGAGAGGGAGAGCGCTTGTAAATTTTTAATTTAATTGGTAATAAGTTTTTAATAGATAATATATTTTCTAAAGAACCTTCATATTTTATTTTACTTTTCCATAATTTATATATTTTGTAAATTATAGATTTGCTTCTACCATAATCCATCTTTTCTTCTTAAACATAATTTAATCAATAATTCGTTAGTTATAATTATAGTAAATATCTAAAAATTAGATTTCTAAGGCATATCCTCTATATCTTGGACCCAGATTCCTACATCTGAATTACAAATTATTATTGACTTAGAAAGAACTCCGACAAGAGAAAATATTTAAATGTGACTAATGGAGGCAGATGTATATTTGAGATCAATTAACGCAAACAAAAGCCACCCATCATTATTTAAATCCGAAATTCTAAAATTAGATTTAATAATATCAAGAAAAATCTCAAATAAAATCTAGTTGAATTATTTGATAAAAATAACAGGGTCCTCTCTCTCTCTTTGGCGTGCCTATGGAACATAGTTGTTAGCCAATGCTTATTCGTCATGTCATTGCTTATTCTTTTAGCCGATAGATCAAAGAAAGAAGCAAGTTAGTTCATGACTTCGTTTTACTTCCACACCTCATTCAGGCTGTTTTTTTTCACTCAACTTCAACCGCATAGCGTAACCATTCCTTTTATTCCTTTTCCAATTGTATATGATAAATCGAGACAAATAACTCTTGTTTTCATTGAAGCAAATCAATAAGAAAATTAGCTATGTTCTTCTCGCTACTTATATCTGGATCTTTTGACTTTTCTGAGGGAGAGAAGATGGTTTATTTAATATTACATTGCAAAGAAGAGGAAGGGAAGATTTGATAAACAACATATTTGTGAAGAAGGAAGATTTTGTTAAGAATGAGAATTTACCTACTCCTTATTGAAGGCAATATAACTAGTTATCAGAACTAGGCAAAGGATTTATAACATAGTCAAGGACTTAATTGTATGAATGTAGGTCCAAATGCTTGCTTAACGAAATATGTTTGCTCGTGATAATTGTGGTTTCTTGGGATAATAGGTAATTCTTAATAGGCTTGTAGTATACAATTCAAGGAATATTTACAAGAGTTGATCCCAGATCTACATCAGGTATTGATGGTGATTCTCAAATATTGATAACAAAATGTGATACGCTCATCTCTTACAAGTTTGACACCACAGAATAGACAAGATGAGATCCTAGGTAGAATCTAAGATCTTTCTAATCCAATCATCTTACCATGGTCGATTGACCATTTTTTGCCGTACTTTAAAGAGTCAGGCTTTGATAGCGCACGTGCACACATAAAAGGTTGAATGTTCAGGACATATGGTTTCCCAAAAATCCTTGGCAGTTTTTTTCAAGAGAGTAGGAGATATTTATGGAGAATAAACGTGTGGACCCCCTTTAAGTTAGAATGGTGCATGTTGGTATGGAAGCTAAAGAGAATTCGATCAAGACAGCTCCCCCAACTTGAGAAAAGACATTTATCTTGCATATATTTTTTATGACGTTTTGAATTTGTCTTGCATTAAAGCTATTAGATTAAGGTCGGCAAAGCATTCTCAATAGGAAAAATTAAGATACCGATTAAAGATTCCAAAAATAGTGAGTATTTCTTTATATAAATAAATATAATAGGCAATTGGGACTAAAAATCATAAGGATTTGCAATAGTTCACCTTTTTAATTTTAGTAAGACTATAACCATTTATTTATATGGTTATGTGATCAAATTTTAAGAACATTTAATTAATAACTATATTATTTCACGAAAACCTAATATGTATATATGTGTATATGGGATAAAGTGTAATATTAATTAGGATAAATATTCTTCCAAAGTGGTAGGACCATCCCCCAACTCCCAAGCAAGAAATGTTTCCGTCTCAATTCCATTGAAAATAGTTGACAAATCAGGTTGAAATTTAAAAGTTCCATATTTTTTTGAATTTTCACATCATGACTCCTAAAATCTCATCAAATTACACAACCTGTATAGTCTTTGTAATTACACGAGGACAACAGTAAATTACACCTCTCATACATTACAACTAATTAATCCAAGGAAACAAATAATTCGGGTATTTGTTGGTATATTTTTCAATATTAAATATACAACGAATATTATTTATTATAGAATAGTATTTTATTTTTGCAATTTGCAACGTTGCAACGTATAACGGTGAATATCCATTGATTTTTCATTAAAATGTATACTAATTTTTGCTAATTATTAACCATTAAAAGAACAAAAATAACGGACTACTGTATTTTTATCATTTGTTACTATGCGGTAAAAATCCCTAGTTTTTCTGCTTCTTTACATGCAAAATAAAAAGGAGAGGGGGTTGGTAGTTAGGGTCCGCCCTCAGCTTCCGCCATACTACCAGTTCCATCCATTCTACTCCGCTTTCCATCTCACCTAATTATAAGGATTAATAAGATCCACCCACCAATAGAAATTGGTGTTGTTGGTGGGTCTCGGAGTCATATGTTACATGAAACTATTAGAGAGAAAGAGTAGTAGTAGTAGTTGTTGTTGGTTCGAGAGCATGTGAAAATGGCATTTTCCCTTCCCCTCCCAAAGCCATCTTCTTCTTCCTCCTCTCTTCAGCTCTCACATGGCATTGGCTCCTCCTCCAACATCAACAGCAGCAGCAGCAAGTTTATTGCCATCACTAATATTGCTCTTCATGGCGAGAAGGTCAGCATTCAGGGAAAGAACAAGGACAATGTCAATTACAGGCGGGGGAGGAGACTATCGTCATCGTCAAATATCCATTGCCCCCACCATGTGAGAAGAAGATGCTGGGCTCAACATGGAACCGCCAATACGAATATCAACAGGAGTGCACATGCCCAAGAAGAAGAAGAAGAAGAAGAAGAAGAAGAAGGCATTAGTAGTAGTAGTAGAAGAAGAAGAAGAATAGGAGGAGGAGGGAGTCGTCATAAGAAGAAGTTGGTGTTGGCTCTGGTAATGTGCCTCTGCAACGCAGATCGGGTGGTCATGTCTGTGGCCGTGGTTCCCCTGTCCGCCACACACTCCTGGTCCTCCTCTTTCCTCGGCATCGTCCAGGTACTCTCTTCTTCTTCTTCTTCTTCTTCTTCTTCTTCTTCTTCTCCTTCTTCTCTATATGTGTACAATCAAATGGTGCAAATAAATGGTGCTGCAGTCTTCTTACCTATGGGGATACATGGTGTCTTCGTGTGTTGGGGGAGCCCTCGCAGACGGCAGCACGAGTCTCACTCGGAAGGTGATGGGATGTGGAGTGGCTCTCTGGTCCCTGGCCACCTTCCTCACGCCATGGGCGGCCCGTCACTCCACCACCTGGGGCCTCCTCCTCTCAATTCGTGCCCTCTTCGGCCTCGCCCAGGGTGTTGCCATCCCTTGCATGAACATCCTCCTCTCCAGGTACCTTCCATCTTGTTGATCTTCATGTTGCTGTCGTTATTATAGCCATGTTTGATCATGATGAAAAGTTTAATTTAATTTAAACAAGGTGGTTCCCATCCGACGAGCGAGCCAGTGCAGTGGGATTCTGCATGGCAGGGTTCCATCTCGGCAATCTCGTTGGCTTCCTCGCAAGCCCGATCATGATCGCAAAGATCGGCATCTCCGGAGTGTTTGCTCTCTTCTCTGCCGTCGGCTTCCTCTTATTATCACTGTGGGCAGCTCCGTGGATCGTTGATGACGACGACATGATTAGTTCATCGCTACCAACAGCCTATGATGATAGTATGAGCAGCAGCACCTCTTCTCCTTCCCTGAAGCAGCTGCTGTCCAAGCTCCCCTCCTGGGCTATCATCTTTGCCAACATCACAAACAACTGGGTATACCTTCTTTTCTGCCGAAATTCAAAGCCACCATCTGTTCCTTACTATGATCGAGTGATATACAGCTTCCATTTGTAACTGTAGGGATACTTTGTGCTCCTCTCTTGGATGCCTGTCTACTTCAAAACTGTGAGTGATACGCTATAATTCTGATGCATACGTAGTCAAGTCTTTACCAAATTCCATCGGAATGTGCGTGTCTTCGTGGACAGGTTTTCGACGTGAATCTGAAACAAGCAGCGTGGTTCAGTGCCGTTCCGTGGGGATTGATGGCGACCTCTGGTTACGTCGCAGGCCTCTCCTCAGACTACATGATCAAGCGCGGCTATCCGGTGACACTAGTTAGAAAGTTCATGCAGGTAATATATAGTCGTGATCGATTATGTTATGTTGCATCTAGCTTTTATTCACAAGCAAAGTTCCCAATTGTGGAAATGGCAGTCTATTGGATTTATTGGTCCTGGAGTGGCTTTGTTGTGCTTGAATTTCGCACGGACACCATCGCTGGCAGCAGCGTTGTTGACCGTGGGGCTGAGCTTGAGCTCGTTTAGCCAGGCAGGCTTCCTCCTGAATATGCAAGTAAGAGATGCTGTTTTCCTCCATGCAATATCTTTATGTGGCCATTAAACCGAGCTTCTCTGTGATCTGTTTATTATGCAGGATATTGCTCCCAACTGCGCAGGACTCCTCCACGGTAAGAGAAGTTGTACATTAACCCCATACATTCTTCTGATGAGTAAGATTGTTCTAAATGCGCTTGATTTCTGCATAACTGATTGGATTGCAGGGATTTCTAATTCCTTCGGGACATTGGCAGCCATCGTTAGCACAATAGGAACAGGGTATTTCGTGGAGTGGCTGGGATCAATCCAAGCTTTTCTTACTCTCACATCAGCTCTCTACTTCGCAACTGTCATTTTTTGGAATTGCCATGCTACTGCGGACCAAGTTTTCTTCTGATCAGAATCTCAGACTGTTGATAATCTCCAAGTTGCTGCTGTTGCTCTACAATCTGAGATCAGCTGCTTGTTCAATGTCCACTCTTGAAGGTGGAGGGACACGACAAAGCACCTGCATTTTTGGGTTGCAATTAATTAATACTTTCGATGTAATGCGGTCTCAGTGCTCATTCCACTCCAAAAGTAATGACCACATAACAAGGGCAAGGCTGTTAATGCCATTTTTTAAGATGTGCACTCGTAGAAATTTTTAATTGAATGTAACAATGTGGATCATCCTTATCATTGTGGAAAACACTGCCATGTATTGTGAAAACACCTTTGTATCTGCTACTATCCTCGATGAAAAAGGCCTAGGTCTTTCTCAATAATCTCATTGGTCTCGCATAACTGTAGCAGACCACAAATCAAACATGTAGATAAGCAAACATTAAAACAACCAAGACAATATTTACGAAGTCCACCCTTAGGCAGGCTACATTCCAGTGGCGTCAATAGGTCTCTCAAGATGGTGGAAGAACTGTAAAATATAGGATTATTCATAACCCTAACTCTAAAGCGGCTTATATGGTAACGCTTGATCGGCGGACTCCCAAAGTAGACAGGACTCCTTTACCTAGTTTTGTTTCTGAGTGTTGTCATCAAGCCCGGGGGGGTTTGGACCACCTTTAGGAGGTAGGCACACAGCTACCACGAAACTAGTGAAGCGAGTTTGGACCAGCAACTTTCATCAAGATGCAAACATGTCTCCTCTTACCCTAAACGATGGAACAGGAGAACTAAATTATTACAAATAGATCAGACCAGAAACTACTCATCAAATTACCGCATCCCATAGGCAGAAGCCATCCACACAATTTTCCGTTCCAATCCATCCTACATAAGCATACATCCAAACGCCAAATGCTGGACCATTTTCGTCACCCACAAGGCAAAATCCATGCACTCAAATGGCATAAATGAAGTAGAGAACATGATTGTTAGCCTTCACATAATAAATACCCTGCTGGCCCAGAAAGGAAAACCTAACCAAAAAAGGTTCCTTGAAGTTTAAGAAAAGGGAAATGAACACTTCAAACTCCCTGATGATCTCAGGAGGAACGACGTAAAGTCCATCTTACCAGACCACTTTATAGCAAAGAAATTAAGATCCACTGTATAATGTTCCTTCTTCATAATCTCCATCTGACCTTGTAGAAGATAAGACGTGAAAATCATGCATGCTCTATGGAAACAATTTTTCTAATGTCTGGTAACATCAAATGAGTTTCAGTTACACGCTAGAAATCACAAAAAAGCAAGAATACTCCCAGCAAAATTCTGAACATTTAGAAGATAGATAAACCCCGCCAAAATCTACGCCCATCGATCACTTAACCCCAAGACGTAGACAACAGCTAAAAGAACCTTTTAGAGATCAGTGTACAGCCCTCTCACTTCGTATGTTTCCATCTCTACAATTTTACATCAAAAACTGACACGTCACTAGCAACACTGATAGCATTTGTCCGATAATATAACTCGCGAAAAAACACCAGCACCTCCAGTGGGACTCGCAACAGAGTAGGAAAAACTTGTCGCAACCTTACCCATCTACCTGATAATTTTCCATGTGTATGGGTGAGAGATGATGATGACTCTAGCATCAAACCTCTGAATTCATTAAGACTATTACAGATCAGTATTTCTAGAGAAGGATGGTAAAGGAGCACCCTCCTGAGGACGAAGAATAACAAGCACGCCAAACATTCCGAGCATCGGGAGAACCAGAAGCCACTTTAGTAGTTTATAATAATGCATGTGGAATGTTAGGGAGAATTCGTCTGAGAAATAGAGCCCATTCTTGTCGACCATCTCCACTATCACGGTTCCTGTCGTCCGGACAGGCACTGTAGGCAGCTTTATTCGCTGCTTTCCAGGTTGATTGAAAAGTTGATTTTGCACAATGCGTCTATCCCCCTGATAATTCCCAGGCACTAGAAGAGTTGTCTGCAAAAAGAAAAGGTAGTGGTGAAGATCTTCGAATTATAGGTGACTGCTCAATCTCCAGGAGAGTAGGACTATGATTAGAGCATTGAGGTAATCGTAATATGATAAAGGAACTACCGTAACATTGTATGAACCCTGATGCCCAGATGGAACCCTGTACTTGTCTACAATCTCTATCTCAATCCAGAAGTGTTTGCCTTCCTCGTCCCGGAAACTTCTTGATGCTGGAGATATATAAATTCCTTCACGGTTTTCTCGTATTGCAAAGTTATTCCTGCCTTGAGCTTGTGATCTCCATGTCTAGTATTAAAGTAGAGATGGTTTCAGTAGTTTTAAATGTTAATCTGAATCCATGTATTCAGATTGTTGGAAAAACATCTGCCGTCTAAAGACCACCTCAGGCCAACAGACCCATATGCCAGAGATTCACATGCATGGTCAATGCTAGGTAAAAAGGAAAACTGCAAACTCGACAAAAGTAATATATAAAAAAGTGCATAGAAGAGTCCTAAAAAACCTCCTAACCTTCATTGGATGATGAGAAGCGGGAGCAGAGAAGCAAAAAACATTGCCATTCATGGTTGATACAACAAGATCAAGATCGTCCCCACCATCGATGTTCTCAGCCAACACCATTGAGTACCTGTAAAAGAGAAGGATGCATCAGCATGAGCACCATCCAATTTACAAGTGGTGATGAGGCGATAATGATGAAATAAAGCATCTTACGAGGTCTCCCCGATATCTACAACATCTACACATGCGGTCTTTCCATCTATCATGTACAGGTACCCATCAAATGATGTCGTCACAAGAGTGAGTGACTTCTGCTTCTCATTTTTATTGCTCAAGTCAACAAGAAGAACCTGATTCATGACCCTTCCCTGAGTGCGATATGGGAAGGGCCTTATATGAGAGCCATCCCTACCGCTAAGGACATAGATATTTCCAGACACAGTTGGAATGACAATGTCCGTATGACCATCGCCATCTACATCTCCAACAGTTGGTGCCTGCAGGTACATGCTAATCAAATATTTATCATACGATATTAGATTAGGACTTGCATTAAAAACAGAATGCCATGCCATCATACCAAGTGATTAATTTTGCCACTAAAAAACTCTATAGCATGAAGAAATTTAATTGCAAGTCCTATAATTCTCTCGCATACCCCGCCCTTTTTTTCTTTGCACATGCATGCACCTCTTCTTTTTTGCACTTGTCAAAAGTCCACTGCCAGAAATTTGTATAAGAGGCAACATTATTTGCATTTTATGTGATAAAGACCATGCATGTTGCAGTTACTTGTTTTTTAGATGCACATTGAGGTGGGAATTAAATGAGCTGGAAATGCTTCTGATTCTTTTTTTTGGTTATCATAGGCATCCAAGCATGCAATTACTTTTGATGAGCTTCTTGGCGCGGGAGGAATGCAGTTATTTTCAAAGGGCAGAGTCGCAGAGACAGTAAAGATGATAAATTTTCTCAAATGTTGTGCCTCATGTTAATGTTGCCATTGGTATTATGGGGTTTGGTTTCCACAATTTCTCAGCTGTTTGAAGGAAGAATCATGAACCTAGAGTGATTACCTTTTTAATGTTAAATACCACGGAAACAGATTAATATTTCCAATAGTTAGAAAACAACTTATATTTCACCTATATTTGCCCTCTGAAGACACTTTCTTAGAATGTGATTTTCATTTTCAGAGGTAACGATGCAAATTTGCAAGCAGCCCACTTATCAAAAGAAAACACTCAAGCACATAGCATGGAAAAATGCAAAACATAACAACAATGCATGTCTTCATTATAAGACACGTTCAAAATATTTCAAACAAACTTACTGGGGACTGTACAACTAACAGAAATTGCAAATTGGAAATCTTCAACCGGAGAAAAAAATGCAAACACATCCCGGTAACTACAATAACACTGTATTGTCAAGGAAGGGAGGTGCTGCTAAATTTCAGGGGCAAAAGTTATTTCCTACAATCATCAAGGTGACAAATTAACTTACCTGCGGTATTAGACTTTTAAGATGAACTTCCCAGATCTCATCTCCCTGAGTAGTCCATACAGCAACATTTCCATGAATATCGGCAGTCACTAATTCAATTTTACCATCATCATTGACATCAGCCGCCACAATAGGGGCTTGTATCTCAGCCATCTGAAGGGGAAATTTTTCTCTCATATTACCTGGAGGACAAATATGAAACCCCATATTAGTGTAGTTGCCAAAAAATGACAACTAAAAACATGGGACAAGAATCAAGTCACAATGTACCGACCACCGAAATTTTAAGCCAATGTTACTCAACAGATAGTAGATCTCTCTAATACACAATTTGCTACAAGAGAGAAACCATAAAAAAAGAATCCAACTGCTTACACAGATTTCAGAAGCAGTGGGTTTCACTATTATTTCAGTCATCCAATCGCCCACACGATGATTCTCAAAAAAATTAATGAAACACTAAGGGTGCGTTTGGTTCGTGGGTTATCCGGGGGAGGATAACCCGTTTTTGTATTTGTGTGTTTGGTTGGTGGGTTAAGGGTTGGGAGGGTTTGTTTGATGTGATTGTATTGAAATTTGAAAAAGTGTGTAGTTATTGTGATATGATTGTATTGAAATTTGAAAAAGTGGATAGTTGTTGTGATGTGATGGTATTAAAGTTTGGAATAGTGAGTAGAAGTTGAGTGGTTTATGATTTTTAGATGATATGATGGTATAATATATTTTTTTTTGGTTGGAAAGAGAGTGAGCCCCACTAGTGGGTTGGGAATATGGGTTTTGGGGGGTAACCCACCCAAAGTGGGGGTAACCCCCCAACCAAACGCACCCTTAGTCAACTCATTAATAATAAACCGTTTATTAGCATCCATACAATGCCAGAAAAAACACGCAGACCTCAGAAATATGATATATAAGTCTCCGTAAACTGAATTTGGATCAATCTAAATTAGCACAATATCTTTTCATACACTATAATACTAATGGAAAAAGATCAATCTTCTGCTTGCTCGGGGAAGAGACCGATGAGCAAGAATATCTGAAAAGACACCGTGCCTGTGACTAGAAACAAAACTCAATAAAGTCACAAATACAAGCACTACACTAGGAATGTCAAATGATGAATATAAATCCGGATATTGTTCTTACAATATTCGTATATGTTTTTTAATAGGGATTTTTACACCCATAATCGTGAGTAATTCCGCAATAACATTCATAACACTGTATAATCATGAATTACATGAGAAACCCTGCATAGTAACTAAATCTCACTCATAATCCTCCGTTAATTTAATACGTTAACTCAACCATATAAGTGAGTTAATCTAACCAATATATCATCTAACGGCTAGGATTAGCAAAAATAAAAATACGAAAGGAAAAAAATGACAATCTATGATCTAACAACATTGTTGCAGGTCGGTGGGGGAGGGCTTCGAGCAGATCGATCGGGGGCGGGGTTGCTGGCAGGGGGCTTCGTCGGTCGGCTTCGAACAGGACGAGAAGCTTGGCGGGGAGGGCTTCGAGCGTGAGCAAGGGGGGCTTCGACCGAGTGAAAGAGGGGATCGGCGCGGCGGGGGGGATCGACGCGGTGGGTGGGTGGGGGCTTCGAGGAGAGCTGCTCGAGCGAGGAGGGGATCGACGCGGCGGGGGGGAGGGGGGCTTCGACCGAGTGAGGAGGGGATCGGCGCGGTGTGGGGCTTCAAGGAGAGCTGCTCAAGCGAGGAGGGGATCGGCGTGGGGCTTCGAGGAGAGTTGCTCGAGCGAGGAGGGGATCAACGCGGCGAGGGGGGGGGGGGCTTCGACCGAGTGAGGAGGGGATCAGCACGGTGCGGGGCTTCGAGGAGAGCTGCTCGGGAAGCCGGGGAGGATCGGCGGCCAGGAAGAGGGCGGAGCTGCGCACATGGGGCGGGCTTCAATGAGGATCGGCGGCCTCGAGCGGGGGAGGAGAAGGCTCGGCAGGGGGGGGCTTGCTTCGGCGGGGGAGGAGAAGGCTCGGCGTGGGGGGGGATCTCCGCGACGGCTTCGAGCAGGAAGGAGGAGACCTCATCCTCTGCTTCAGATTCTCGAGCACCGTGTTACCTCGACCTCTGGTTCAGAGCTTAAGGACAAGACGTGACGCCAACAGTGGAGTGGCCTGCATCACAGTTTTGATGGAGACGAAGCTCGACGGCAACGGTGGACGGGGGCTTGCAAATGTTCGACCGTGGGGGGCTTGCAGAGGTTGACGGAATGTGGGTGGGGGGTCGATAGGGGATTCCCACGGAGTGTGCGTGAGTAAGCTGGCCGCCAGTCCCTCTAAAGTGATGGAGAGAACACGATGGCATGATTTGCAAATAAGAATTACTATTATTGGCAGTGTTGTCTTTTTTAACGGAAATCATCAAATATAACGGCCATCTCAAACGGAACCTAACACAGGGTTATGCCATGTAAGAGTTAAGCGATACTCGAGGTTCCTCATGTAATTCGCGATTATGCAGGGCTATGAATGTTATTGCGAAATTACTCAGGTTTATGGGTGTAATAATCTCTTTTTAATATAGATATCATATGGATATAAAAAATGTGAAACCGTATCTTTGTAAGCAGATAAAATAATTTGTTATATATATAATATTTGGATATGCATCACTTTAGATGTTCATTGTTCACCATTTTTCCTTAAAAAAATTATCGATATTGTTAATCATATAACGGACTTGTCATAGCATGTTTTAACATTTAGGTAATAGGGAATATTGACATTTGAATGTGACATAGTTGTTTAAGTATTGTAATTGTATAATAGAAATGGTTAGTTTAAAAAACATATATAAGATATTAATGAAAATAACAAATATTATGGGAGGCGGTGGACAAAGCGGAGATCGACGAAGATGAAGTTGTGATTTAATTAAAGACAAAAAAAATTTATATTATTTAATTTAATCATAAGTCATTCACATAAATATTTCCATACATGGCAATATAACGTGTAATACATATATAATATTTTTTAATAAAAATAGACATAATATATTATATATTTGTGTATCCACTATACAATATACATGTGAATAAAAGAATATCCTGATGGATATCCACTACAAATTTCAATCTATATATTCATATCCACAAAAAAATAAAATTTTCAAACAAATATCTAATCCGTTGTAGAATAAATGCAGGCTGGCTAAAGTGGAGAGGAACCTCTGTTGTTCTCTGTGATAAGAACATTCCTTTAAAAATTAAAGGAAAGTTTTACAAAGCAGACGTGAGACTTGCTACGCTCTGTGGATCTGAAGGTTGGCCTGTGAACCATAGACATGTGCAGAGAATGGTTGTAGCAGAAATGAAAATGCTAAGGTGGATGTGTGGATACACACGTAAAGATCGGATTCGGAATGATGCAATCAGAAAGAAAGTTTGTGTAGCTCTGATCGAGGATAAGATGCGAGAAAACCGCTTAAGATGGTTTGGTCATTTGCAAAGAAGATCAGTTGATGCACTAGTTAGGAGATGCGGGTGTTGGGATGTTGAGCCGGCTAAAAGAGGGCGAGGACGGCCCAAGAAGTGTTGGAAAGAGACTATACGAAGGGATCTTAGTTGTTTGGATATAAGCTCGGAATTGACCCAAGATAGATCTGAATGGAGGCGAAGAATCCACGTAGCCGACCCTACTTAATTGTGGGAAAAGTCTTTGTTGTTGTTGTTGTAAATATCTAACCATAACAAAGAGATTTCAAAAATGTGCACTCCGTATTACCTAAAAATAGAGACAATCACAAACGGGTGTAAATCTGATTGCATCCCTACACACAATGAAGTGGATTTTCATCCATACTCTAAGATCACAAACAACAAATTTGAGAACTTCTACCCTCAAGCTTCATTAAATTGCAAAACTGAAAGAATAAATGTTAAGGTCAAATAAGCGATGGTTCCCCTTCCTCCACTAACGTAATGCATTGCTTTCAAACTACTCAGTACATGTCATATTGTTGCCATTTGCATCCAGCATGACGATGGGAATTCAACGGATCTAGATTCATAACGATTCTAGTCCGATTGTGAAAGTTACTGCTACTTAAATAATTTCAAGGCTTTTTCCAGATTGAACTGAACTCATTTCAAATACAGTTAAAGTTGTAAGTTCTTTACTCAACCATCGTAACTAAATTGACTGCTTTTGATCCAACCAACAAAAGATGACAAGTATATAGTCCTTCGAACTATGAGACTGATTTTGTCTATAAACACATTTACAAGGTTCCCCTCGACGTCAAGATCATGGATTCTCACTTTTTTCAATGATTCAATGTAGGGTCTTCTTTGCAAGTTCTTCAATTCTTATATAAAGCCTTCTTATAAGCACTGTCTTGTCAAGGAATTGTGATAGGTGCACCAGATTTAAGGGTGTCAGGAAAGCTTGGTCTTGAAGAAATTAACTCAACTTGTTATCAACCAATGAGTCGAGCTCCAATAAATAATGAGTTCGAGTTTGAGTCAAATGATGTACTCGTTATCCTTATCAAGTAGCGCTCAACTCACTAATTGGACTCAATAACTCGATTTAGGCACTTAAGTATTAGAACTGTTAATATATATATAAGCACAAATATATATATATATATAGGATTTAATGGGGCTGCCCCGGGGACAGCTAACATGGCTGCCCCTCCCCTATTTTCGTCGTTTTTTTATTTTTTTTGAAAAAAAAAAACCATGTATATTCATCCCTCCGATATGCCATTCGAATTTCGTCAGAAACAGAGACTCCTACGGCCTCCATCGAGATGGTGTCGATTTAAAAAATCATGTTACCGTTAAAAAATGACTGTCTCGATGGAGGCCGTAGGAGTCTCTGTTTCCGACGAAATTCGAATGCCATGTAGGAGGGATATAGGGATGGATATACATGGCGATATTTTTTGAAAAAAAATAAAAAAAAGCGTCGAAAATGGCACGGGGGCAGCCCCACTAACCTCATATATATATATAGTAAAGTCTGAATTGGTGAAGCCTTCTCCCACTTTAATGGATTCTTGCTCAAATCCATGTTGAAAGATCCGACTATTTTTACAATGGTTGTTAGCTACCTAACGCAACCCAACAAGGAGGGATTTAAACCATGGTCTTTTGGGTGGCAGGCACATTGCACTACCACCAAACCATTCTAGTGGTACATATATAATAAAATGTAATTTTGAAATTTTGTTCAAAATAACACAACCCATTGACCCATTATTTATCTTATCCATCCCTTTTGATGGACTGAAGAAAACCCAAAACCCCACTTCTCAGCTTCCAATTCCAAGTTCCAACCCCATTCACTAGACCACTCCTCCAGTCCTCAAAAGCTTCCATCCACATAGTCGCATCGTTGTTGCACCGCTTCGTACCTCCAGCCTAACCCACTCTAATCCCCAATGCAGTGTTGTCACAGCTCGTACATTGCTCTCGTTCCCAACTTTGTCCAAAACCCACTTCTTTGTATCATGGTGATGCCAGCTACCTCCAAAGTACCCTCCCCCTCTTCTCTGAAGGTCCAACCCCAAGTCCTCAAAGCTCACGAATAACGAATATATAGGAATCAAACTACATAAGGATTATTAAGGGGCTCACGGGGCCCACTCAAACTAATGAGTTTAAGTTCGAGGCAGCCATCCCAAGCTCAAACCTTATTGAGTCTATGCTTGAATTTGAGTCAGGTTATCAAGTTCAAGTTCGAATCAAGATAGACTCGACTCATTCAACTCAATAGGCATTAGGCAACCCAAATCGGATTTCATTAATCTGTGATAAATTTTGCATATTCAAAGTTTATTTAAGGAAGTCCAATAATGTCTGTGTTGCACTATTACAAGGGTAAAGATTCCAACACATCCTTCTAGTTGCAATTCCAAATTGGAATAAAAAATTTAGTTCAGTCAAAAGTTTGCTTTTAGAAAATGGGAGTTTACCGTTTTGGAATGAATCAGATGTTTGGTGATGGAATCAAGTGCATTTATGGTCTTCTGTAGTGTGTAAACACCTTTCCCAGTAATTGCATGTTGAAAACAAATGTGGCATTCCTTAAAATTAGGTTAAAATCATGTTTTGTAAGTAGGGGCACTAATCGAATCGAATATCTTAGAATCCACCTAGATTCAGATTCAATCCATTATAGTTTCAAATTCGAACTCGAATCGAATTTCAAACGAATTTGCTGATCTAAATTCAAATTCAATGAATTTCCAATATTAAAATTCAATTCATTGAATTTCAAATTTGGAATGTTAATTAACAATCTAAAGAATATAAAATAATTTTATATAAATAATATTTTAAGTTTCAAAGAATAGAATAGTATTTATGATTCTATCTGGTAAAAAACTAAGATAAGTAAAAAAGCCTTAACATAAATGGTAAAATTCAATAAACAATGTGAAATGCATTAGATTACCTAACTTTTGTCGTTACTGTAAGTTTTTGTCTGATGTGATCTCCATTTGCTTTTCTTTACTATGATGAATTAAATATATAACTCCAAAAAAGTGAAATAACCACAGGAGGATAACAAACAAGAGTAACTTTATGTCAAGAATAATAACTTTGGGGAAAGAAAACAGATGGATATAATAATTGAATCGCCAACAGGGAGAGGTGGTGTCGACAGTTCCAGCATGCAGGGGAGAGGAGAGGTGGTAGTGACAGATACAAGGTGAGGGAGATCAACTAGTGGCAGTGGCAGGGCTGGTTGGGGAAGATGACGGTGTCGACGTGGCCCGGAAGGATGCCGAGGGAGCAGGGGGAGAGGGTGGCGGGGGTAGCTGCAGAGTAAGGGAGACTGGCAGGGCTTGTTGGGGAGGTGAGGGTGATGGTGTAGCCCAAGAGGATGTCGAGGGAGTGGAGACAAGTGGTGACGGCATCGCCGAGGCGGTCTGAGAGGAGAGGGTTAGGAGGAGGCAGTGGGGGACGGAGAAAGTGATGCCGACATGCTTGAGGTGGGAGGTGAGGATGCGGGTCAATGGTGGTAGGCCGGTGGCGAGCTGGAGCTTGGGTAGGTGGGGAGGGGTTGACGGCGACTGGGGAAGGTAATCAGGGGTCAGGTCTTAAGGTTCGAGGGTGAAAAACTGAAAATCGAGCAAGGCAGAGAGAGAGAGAGAGAGAGAGAGAGAGGGAGGGAGAATAATGGGGGAGTTTTGGAATATTAAAATCCACTATTTTTAAAATCGTGTATGATAATGTGTAGATATTGCAAAATCTACCCTTCATATGTATACATGTATATAATGGATCTTCAAACTATGTTATATGTGTATGTGTAATGTATGTACATATCGAATCGAATCGTTATCATCGAACGAGTTCAAGTTAATTCAAATTCAATTTGTTTGAAAATTAAATCCACGTATGAAATTCATATTCAATTTGTTGAGATATTTGTATCTCTTCGTAATAATTACTTATTTCATTTTTCTTTATGTACCTCACGTGTAATTAACCAGGAGCTATTCTCCTATATAAGAGAGCCCTAGGGTCTCTTGAATAACAAAGTCATTTCATTTTTCCAACATGGCATTGGAGCAACGGTCTTAGACCGGAGTTCCCGTATCCCCCCAAATCCCTAACCCTACCCCCGCCAGCCCCCAAACCCCTTCTCCCCACCGTCGTCGGCCGTCCGGCTCTCCAGCATGCCACCGCCACCTGTTCGACTTTCCAGACCGACACCGTCGGCCCTCCGTCCAGCCCTCTGCGGTCTGCTCCCGGATGCCGCCAGGATGAAGCATGTTGCTGTAGGTTGTCGCTTCTAGTCTGTGACCGCTCGCCGATGCACTCCCGAGGCGCGGACTGCTGCTCTACTCATCAGCAACAGGTTGTTGCCCAGCACTTCGTGGGCTTATCCAACGCCATAGGGCAGTTGTTCGACCAATGTTGAAGCCACATAAGGTCTGATTTTGACCAGGGATCATGATTTTGGGGGCATAAATCACGTTTTCCGGACCTAGACTTCATCAAGGATTGAAGAGGATGGTTGTATGAGTCTACATATACAACCACTCCTACATATGATTGTGTAGATGCACTCAGACTAGTCCCTTCCCGGTCTTGTTCTAGATTTGATTTGCTCAACATTTTCTTATCATGTCATAAAATAAGGGTGACGTTTTTTCATCGTCTGGTGCCTTTAAGGGCCCGGCTCCCATCGTCAAGATGGATGGGACCAACTACGAGTTGTGGTCCATACAGTTTCGTACACTCATGCAGTGCCATAACAAGGAGCACATTCTGATGGATTCTAAGCCGACAGAGAAGACTGCTGCTAATGCTTCTTGGAAACAGGATGCATATGCACGTATTTGACTCTCGAAGACGCTCATCACGGAGATTGTCAACAACATAATCAATCAACCCACAACCAAGGCCATGTGGGACATCTTGGCTGCCACATATGTGCAAGCCAAAAATGAGAGCAGGATTCTACAGCTACAACATGACATTTTTTCGACCAAGCAGAATGGTCGACCTCTTTATGCCCATTTTTCGCATCTTCGGGACATGTTTGAGCGCCTGCATAGCTTTATGCATATTACTACCAGCACTAAGCAACAGCAGGCATATCGGAATGCCACAATGGCAGGAGTCTTTATGTCATTACTTGACTCTGAGTACGATGCAGCTCGTACTCAACTACTTACTGGTGAGACGATACCTCCAATGGAGGAGGTCTACAAGAGGCTGAGCAGGATTACTACTTCATCTACTACTGTGGCCCAGACTCCCTCTGCTATGGTTGCTTCTCGCGGCAAAGGGGGTACTTCACAGTTTCGCAGGAGAGGACCCCGTGGTCGAAGAGGACGTAAGTATGGCCCAAGCTCACACTTCCATCGTCCCGATCATTCGTAGGAGACATGCTATCTGAAGCATGGGTGACCTGCGTCTATTCGTGTAGCTGAGCAGACAGAACCATCTCCAGTTTCGTCTAATGATGCTCGGTTTGATGATATTGTTTCTAGATTGAGGGAGATGATGACTACACCAATCACTCCAGCTGCAGGATCGTCAGATGTCGCAGCTACTGCCAGAGCTTCTACGAGTTCGTCAGGTATTGCTTATGCACTTACCAGTTGTAGCAGTTCAGATTTGACTGATTGGATCATGGACTCTGGAGCATTGCATCATACGTGCGGTGATCGAGCTCAGTTTAGTTCTTACATGTCTATCTCTCCTGGTAGATCAGTGGTGATTGCTAATAAGGTTCATCTACCCATTATTAGTCAGTGGGAGATTATCCTAGCTCTGTGTCTGCAAATGTTTTACATGCTCCTGCATTTCATATGAATCTTTTGTCTATTAGCAATATTACAAAAGATTTACATTGGTGTGTCATATTTGATCTGTCTTCTCTTGTGTTTCAGGACATACTCACGGGCAAGGTAATTGGATGTGGTTGTGAGCAGAGAGGACTTTACATACTGGTCCAGTCTCCGTGTGTTGGTGTTGCTACCATTCCTTATGGATCTGTTTCTCCTTACATGGGGCATCTTCGATTTGGACACCTTCCTTTGCAGAAGTTGTGTCATGTTCTGCCATAAATCTCTACTCGCATCACCATGGAGTGTGAGGCATGTCAGCTTGGGAAGCACCATCGGTCGTCTTTTCCGATTTGTCAGAGTCGTCATAGTAGTCAGTCATTTGTGTTGTTTCGTTTTGATATCCGGGGTCCTATTCGTGTTCCTGATCATCAGGGACATAGATTCTATATGGTTGCCATGGATTATTTCTATAGATTATCTTGGGTCTTCTTGTTAAAGAGTAAGTCTGAAGTTGATCTTGTCATTCGATCGTTTCTTATTGAAATCAAGAATATTTTTTCTGCTAATGTGAAGTTTATTCGCACTAACAATGCCTTAAAATTTTCCACTTTATAGTTATTTGAAATTCTGAGATCTATTGGTATTTTGCATCAGACTTTTTGTGCATACACTTCGCAGCAGAACGGTGTTGCTGAATGTAAACATTGTTGCCTTCTTGATGTCACGAGGACTCTTTTGATTCAGAGTCGAGCTACTCATTCTTTCTGAGGTGATGCGGTTCTGGCTGCTTGTTACCTTGTGAATTGCATGCCTTCCACGGTTCTTGTAGAAAAGGTTCCTTTCTTGATTGCATTTTTCGAGAAGGACCTATCTCCCTTACTCCCAGGGTTTTTGGTTCTGTGGCCTTTGTCCACAATTTTACTCCTGGTCGTGACAAGCTCTCTCCAAGAACTGTCAAATGTGTGTTTGTTGGCTATTATCGTACCCAAAAAGGGTACAGATGTTTTAATCATGTAGGACCAAAATATTATGTGAGTATTGATGTCACATTTTTTAATCTATTATGTATCTTTCTCCTACAGGTGATAGGCTATCTAACTCTGACTCTGGAGAAGATATTTTTGTTCCACCACCTCCGTCATCTCCACCACCACCACCAGTTGAGTCACATTCCTCTCCACCACCACCTCCTCCACCGCCTCCACCTCCGTCCACCTTGGCACAGTTTTTGTCACATTTCTACATCCATGGGTCCTCCACTCGTCCCTTTGCTCATGTGCCTTCCCCCGCCATCCAACACGCCTCAGGTATGTAATGAACACATTGTTTCTACTATAGGCACTGGTGATATGCTTGTACCTTAGGATACTAGACAAGAGGAGGTGATATCATAGGACATAGAGGACGATGATCTTAATGTATCTATTGCCTTGAGGAAGTCGCGTCGTAAATGTGCCGCTTATCTGCTTGTTGCTCATGTTTCCTTGGATCATTGTCAGAGGAGTACATGAGGTTTGTCATAGGACTCTCGACTGTTGCTATACCACACACATACAAGGGGCAGTACAGGATAGTAGATGGCATCTTGCCATGGAGGAGGAAATGATCACGTTGCAGTCTCATGGTACTTGGAGTGACGTTTCTCCTAATCCAGGTGCCTTTGTTGTAGGGTGCAAATGGATCTTTACAGTGAAGCATCAGGCAGATGGCAATGTGAATCGCTACAAAGCAAGGCTTGTCGCAAGAGGGTTCACCCAGACTTATGGAGTGGACTATCAGGATACTTTTTCACTGGTGGCCAGACATTCGACATTGTGCATTCTTCTATCAGTTGTTGTATCTCGAGATTGGCCACTTTACCAGCTTGATGTGAAGAATGTGTTTCTATATGGAGACCTGCAGGAGGAGGTATATATGCAGCAGCCACCAGGATTTGTTGCAGAGGGGGAGTCTCAGAAGGTTTGCAGGCTCTACAAGGCAATTTACGACCTGAACTAGAGTCCGAGAGCTTGGTACCAGAAGCTATCATAATTGATTGAGAACCAGGGGTTTGCGCAGTCCATTGCGGATCATTCGTTTTTGTTCAGAGCACACAGAGAGGTAAAGTTGATGTGATGACCCAGAGAAAGTTTGTGACAGACCTTCTACTTGAGATAGCGATGACAAGGTGCAAGCCTGAAACCCCTACGGATCCTAGCATAAGATTATATAATGAAGACATCGAGGAAGTAGATAAGAAGAGATACAAGGAACTTGTTGGCAAGCTTATCAATGCTACTATCACTAGCCCAGACATATCCTTTGTTGTAAGCAAGGTGAGTCAGTTCATGGAGCAACCCAGGAAGGTTCATATGGATGCTATCTATGTGATTTTGAGATATCTGAAGTCTTGACCAGGTACCGGTCTTATATTCAGCTGATGTACTCCTCTTGAGGTGACAATGTGTGCATACGCGGATTATGCAGGATCAAGGTTTAAAAAAGCGTGAGGTGGTCCGAGGCATTTTCCCAAAATATGAGGCGAGGCGTAAACCTCGTGGCGGTCGAGGCGTAAGCCTCAATTTCTTGGAAAGAAAAAACAAAACCAAAGCAAAATATATTAGAATAAATAACACAAACTATTGCAATATATTAACCAAAAGTTCAATACAAACTACAAACTACAAACTACAACTATGATTGTTCAAAGTTCAAATACAACTGCGAAATTAGAAGAAAACAAAAAGTAGGGAATAAAGTTCAACATAAGCATAAATCTAATGCAACATATTATCCATCACATTTATGTGATACATCAAAAATCACTAATCATCGACATTGATTCAATGAATCAATATCAGTCGCCTCGATCCTCAGCATTGTTGTCGCCCCCATTGTTGTTACTGTTGCTACTACTCATTGGATCCTCATCAAAATCATCAATATAATTCAAATGTGCATCATCATCGGTCTCATCATAGCTTCCATCCTCAGAATTGGAGAACCCCTCCTTAGCATAGTCATTTATTTGCAAAAAAACATCGAACATTCTTTTAATTTGTAATATTGTATTGCATCTTTATCATATTTTTCTCCTTTTTACGTCGAGTGACTTGAGTTCCTTCACCTCCTTCCCCCTCAAGAGGATCATCCTCAAGGGGTATGTTTGCATCAAGATCCTGATAGGCCTCGACATTTTGAGCTTCTGAAATCCATTCATCACCGGAGTCAATGTCTTCCAAACATAAAAGATCTTCTATTGTTTTCTTCCTTAATTCTCTATGTTTCAATTTGAGATTGAACTTGATGTAAACCAAATCATTGAGCTTTGCTTGTAATAAACGATTTATTCTATTTATATGGATCTATATAAACGTACGTAAGGTTTAAGTGTTTAACATGAAACAAAAACACTATCATAAAAATATATAATACGTTAACCACTTACTTGATTGAACGAGCTTCAATTATTTCACACCCAGAAGCACTACAAGTCAAACTTAATATCCTAATAGCAAATGATGTCAATTCAGGTGTTTCATCTTAAAATAACATCCACAAATCAGTTGATAATGGTCAACGCATTTTAGTAATGATGTCAAAGTATATACAAAACTCTTTAAATTTATTTACAATACTCACAGGGACTTCTTGTTTTCCTTGCTCTGGCATGCATAACCTCGCATCTTGATCAAGATCAATCATTCCATGCACGAAAACAATACCATTTTGACCTCTAAGTGATTAGAGAATGTCAGTTTATAATGAAAGTGGGGACTGAGGAAATAAGAAGCAACATGTAAAGGCATGTGTAGTTGACGATCCCAACGACTATCCACAATATCCCAAATAATCTTATATTTGGTCTCGTCATTTTCTAGATTTCTAGCTATCTCTTCATTGGCCTTGTCCATGGCTTCATAAATAAATCCCATTGGTGGATATTTTTCAGACTCCACCAACCTCAAAACGGTGACCAAAGATTTCGTGGTGTTCATAACATATGCAACACCATGCCAAAAAGACTTGCTCTTCACAACTATGTTCACCACATTTTGCCCCAAGGGTCGATTCACATAAGAACTGTTCTTCCATGGTATTGAAGTGAAGAATGATTCAAGTAAATCCTTGGCTCTAATCAAGCTTTGTAATGTAAGAAATGTAGTAGCAAATCGAGTAACGGCAGGTTTCACCAAATCACAACCTGCAAATTTTCTTACCATCGCTGAAACTCAAGCATGAGCATACACAAAATTAATCATTTTCTTTACTTTTATGAACACTGATGCATGAAGAGGCAATTTGAGGATATCCTCCAACATCAAATCTACGCAATGCACAGCACAAGGTATCCAATAAAGATTCTTCCTTTTTTCACCCACATTTGTCCAACTGCTTTATAAGCTGATTCATTATCTGTTATCACTTGGACAACATTCTTCTCTTCAACATCCTCAACAACTTTATCCAACACTTTAAAAAGCAACCTTGCACCTTTAACTTGATCGGATGCATCAATTGACTTCAAGAAGTAAGTGCCTTTGGGATTATTCACCAAAAAATTCAGCAATGGGCGCCCTTTTGTGTCAGTCCAACCGTCAGACATGATGCTACAACCGGTGGCAATCCAAGAAGCCTTTGCCTCATCAACAAGAGTGGTTATGGCCTACTTCTCTTCTTTCAAAATCCAAGTTTGTAGTTCATGCATGGATGGTGGTTTGAAACCCCTTCCATACCCACATACATCAGTCATCATCGTCAGATAAGAAGGACAATTGGCTATGTTGAATGAAAATGAATTCTCAAAAAAGAGTCTCCCAATGCTCCTGCAAATCCTCCTTATCTCATCTTTTTTCCAGCTTGCATTTAAAGTGAGTTGTTGTGCGGGAGGATCCGAAGTACTTGCACCACTACCTCCTTTTGCAATAAAAAAACTCATCGATCCTCGAGCTTACTTGACACTGCTAGAATCTGTCAGTGCTCTTTGTGACAGTTGATTTTCATCACCACCCGATGGCCCTTGCATCCCAACTCGACAAACTTCTTCCATTTCTTCAAATCTCCTTCTCTTCTCATTACCCTTGCTTTCTGCGAGCATCTTCATCTCTTGTTAAACTTCAATGGGAACGCTTGGACAAGCTCTCACATTCTTGTGTGTCTTTGCAAGATGGTCTTTTAGTCGCTTCACCCCACCGGTGATCTTCATCAAGCAAAAATTACATTCAATATATACATAGTCTTTCCCTTTGTGATGCCGGTTCATTTCAAGTTCTCGGCAATATCTCCATCCGGGATCCGATCGCCCCCAACTTTAGCATTTCCTTTCCAAATCTACAAGTTATACAATAACATAGGCATATACTTACAATACAAGATACACACACATGTAATCTTTCACCGTGGGTCAAAATTTAACCCAAAAAAATGGAAAATCCATAAAGAAGAAGAACACATCAAAAAAAAACCTCGAAAAATATAACGAAAGCCTCCAACATAACGAAACCTTCCAATAGAAAAACCAATAAAGAACACAAGGAAAACATCAAAAAATTAAAGCAAAAAAACCAAAAAAATACCAAGTTGGAGGCGACGGCAGTGCAGGGCTTTTCGGCGATGCTTGCAGTAGGTTCTGCGGCGGAGATGACGGTTGCGTGATGATTCCAGCTGGGTTGCGATGGCCCTAGGCCTCCTCGCGAACCTGGAGGCTCCAAAGAACAGAGGCGAGGTGAGGGGTTTCGTTTCTGTCGAACAAAACGCCCCCCCCCCCCCCCCGACTCTCCTGTTTTAGAAACATGAGAGGTCACGTGCTTTGCACGTGGCCGAAAAAATAAAAAAACAATTTGTTGAGGCTTACGCCTCACGCCTCGAGCGCCTCAGGTGAGGCTGAGGCGTACGCCCCTTGATCCAAACATGAGACGTGCACCTCGAGGCATGCACCTTTGCACCTCGAGGCGTTGCTTTTTAAAACCATGCTCTGGGGACAGGAAGTCCACTTCTGGTTTCGCTATTTTTGTTGGTAGCTAACTTGTGTCATGGAAAAGTAAGAAACAGACAGTGGTTGCTAAATTTATTACAGAGTCCGAATACAGGACCATGACTCAGGGAAGTACAGAGATGATGTGGGTTAGGTCGGTTCTGACTGATCTTGCTATTGATGTACCTCTTCCCATGCAACTTCTATGTGACAATCAAGCGGCACTCTTTATTGCAAATAATCATGCATTCCATGAAAGGACCAAGCATATAAAGATGGATTGCCACTATACTAGAGACCTAATCCGAAAGGGTCTCATATCCACCTCACATGTTTCTACTGGAGATCAGACTGCTGACATATTCACCAAAACCCTTATTAGAGGCCCATTCCATAGATGTTCCAAGCTGAGCATGATAGACATATATACTCCAGCTTGAAGGGGAGTGTTGAGATATTTATAGCTCTTCATAGTTATTTCTTATTTCATTTTTTTATGTACCTCTCATGTAATTAACCCAGAGCTCCAGGGTCTCTTGAATAACAAGTCATTTCATTTTTCCAACACAATTCATTTAAATTTGAATCGAATTATTTGAATAGTTAACCAAACTGTCAAATTTTTAAGATAGGCATTCCAAAAATGATGGCCTAAACCCTTATATAAACCATCAATCAAACCATGTTATCAATAAAGTCTAAGAATTGAAATGAGATCAACTGCCTATTATTTCATATAATCAAACCATGTTTCCAAAATACACCACAACAACAAGAAAGCCTTTTCCCACAATTAAGTAGGGTCGGCTACATGGATTCTTCGCCTCCATTCAGATCTATCTTGGGTCAATTCCAGGCTTATATCCAAAAAACAAAGATCCCTTCGTATGGTCTCTTTCCAACACTTCTTGGGCCGTCCCTGCCCTCTCTTACCGGCTCAACATCCCAACACTCGCATCTCCTAACTGGTGCATCAACTGATCTTCTTTTTTTTTAGGCTAAAAAAAGGGGGGATACACTCGTTGGTGCTCGCCCCAGAATTAAATATAACTAAAAAGAGAGAAATGAGAATTACTTACATAGGGAAGGTGGGGTAGAAGGGAACAGAAGGCGAATGCGAATACAAGAAGAATAGACGCCACCAAAAAGCCGTTAACCTATGGAGTACACCAATAGGAAATAAATCGAGTACCCGAAATGATGATGTTCTCACGATAGAAACGCTGGCACGTGAAAATAACGTCGTTCCTGGCCCGCCAAATGCACCACAACCGCGCGATAGGAGCCACGAGATCACACCTGGCCCTATCCATGTTCAACCAAAGATTCTCGCAAAAGCCTTCGATATTATCCGCGCGAGCCCAGGCGACATCGTCCCAAACACCCGGCACCAAGGGGCAGCAGAAGAAAAGATGATCAGCGGTTTCGTCCTCGTCGCAACAAAGTGGGCATGAAGCACTGATATGAGGAAAAAACCTGGCGCAACGATCGCGAGTCAACAACCTCCTTTGGCGAAGTAACCAAAGGAAGATGCAAATGCGCTCCGGCAAGCGCAATCCCCAGATGAAACCACAGTCACGCACAAGTGGAAGAGTCATAGGTGGCGGACAAGGGAGCAGAGCCCGGTAAGCCTTCCGAGTGGAGAAGGAACCGTCTTTCCAACACCAATGATCCCCCTGCAAGGTAGGCGTAGCAACGGTATGGAGAGCCGCCATCATCAAAACGAAATCATCCACCCGCTGCTCAGAGAAGTTCGCAGAGAACCGAGGGCACCAACAGCCATCCGCCCAACACTCCGCTACAGACGCCTGCCTATTCGACGCAAGCGCGAACAATCTCGGGAAACGCACCTGCAGAGGGCCCCCTCCCGACCAGTCATCCAGCCAAAACTTGAAGGATTCCCCCGTCCCCAGCACCGGGCTGAAGAGCACCACATTCCTCTGCATAGCGGCCCAGACACTGCGCCAAAAAAGGGAATAATGAAGTTGCAAGGTCCCCCGCTGCAGCCCGAACCAATCGCTGCCCAAGATCACCCTAAGCACGTTGGAGAAGAAGGAATCATCCTTTCCCCAGATTCTACTCACCCATTTGAGTAAGAGGGCGTCATTTACCAGGTCCAATCGCCGGACACCAAGACCACCGAAATGTTTAGGCATGGACACTACATCCCAAGCGGCCAGATGCATGCCCCTACCATTCCCGTCCTTCCGCCCCCACATGAAACGCCACATAGACCGCTCCAGACGCAAGCGGACCCCCGTAGGCATTCTTCGAACAGAAAGGAAATATACAGGTATAGATGAGAGCACGGATTTGAGAAGAATAAGCCGCCCTCCCCAAGAAAGCAAGGCCGCCCGCCAACCGGCTAGGCGCGACTCCACCCGTTCAGTGATAATACGCCAATCCTTAGTTCTGGCCCACCCCACCGCTAAAGGAATACCAAGGTAGGCAATTGGAAGCTCCCCAGGTGAAGAACCGAGCAGCCTGCCACATTCCTCCGCCTCCGCAGGCGATAAGCCAAAAGGCACCACGTTGGATTTGGAAGCATTAATCGACAAGCCCGATAGTTCACAGAAAAAAGCAAGAGTATTGGCCATACCGGAAACCTCCTCCGGACCGCCCTCAATAAAGCAAATCGTGTCGTCAGCGAACTGGATCAAGGGCACACATACATCCCCCTTGCGGAACCCGTTCGTAAGGCCTGCGTCAATTACACGGTACACCATTCTCGCCAGCACGTCAGAGGCCAAAACGAAGAGGAGGGGCGCAAGAGGGCAGCCCTGGCGCACCCCCCTGCGGGGCTGAAAGGATCCCCCAACCGGCCGTCCATTAATCAACACAGAAAGCGAAGCCGTGGAGACGCATCTACGCATCCAAGAAATCCATAAGTTTGGGAATCCCCGTCTACGCAAAACTGACCAAAGGAAGCTCCAATCGAGGCAATCATAAGCCTTGGCAAAATCGATTTTCCAAAGCACCCCCTTCTTTTGTTCTTTTTTCCAATCCGCCACCATTTCGGACGCCGCGACAATACAATCAGCAATTTGTCTCCCTTTAATGAACGCCACTTGAACCGGAGAGATAAGGCCATCCAAAACCCGAGATAGGCGCGTGGCCAAAATTTTTGCCACGATAAGGTAGATTCCATTGGAGACCGAGATAGGGCGAAAGTCGTCAATGCGCGTCGCCGGTTCTTTTTTAGGAATTAAGACAATATTAGCCCGATTGATCCGATCAAAGCCGAAATTACCCGAGCAAAATTCAGATATGACGTCCATGACGTCCCCCGCAACAGTCTCCCAAAAGTTGCGATAAAAAGCGACAGAGAATCCGTCCGGCCCTGGCGAAGAATCATGATTTAAAGCCCACACAGCCGCTTTAGTCTCCTCCAGAGAGATGGGGCGAATAAGGGTCGCGGAGTTCGCATCAGAGATAGAGGAAGCGCCAAGGCCAAGCCAACGCCACCTACGCGGGGTAGAACTAGATGAGGTACGCCTGAGGTGATCCACGATGGCGCGGCCCATCTCCCGTTCCCCGGCGAAATGGACATCATTGATAGAGAGGGACCGCATCATGTTATAGCGCCGCCGATTGCTCGCCACCCGGTGGAAGAAGGCTGTATTCGCATCACCGTCCTTAAGCCATTTTAACCGTGAGCGTTGACGCCATTCAATAGTTCTTTTCTTGTCCTCCTCCTGCACCCGTGCGAGAGCGGAATTGCGCTCCTGAAGTTCGTCAAGAGAGAGCTCGCGGTCGTTCTTCGTCGCATCTAAGTGTAAGATAATCTCCTCCGCCTCAGCGCGCACAGCAAGCCTAGTCTGCCTGGAAGATCTTTTGAAGTCCGCGGACCGCAAGTACCCTACGAAGTGAAGCAAGCTTCTGATTAAGTTTAGACGCCGCGGAGCCGGAGACGGGAACATGAGTCCAATGGTCCTGAACGACCTGTTTGAAATTAGGTTCCAACAACCAACACTTTTCGTATCGAAAGAGCCCCCGAGGACGAATACCCTCGCCAGAGTCCCAAATAATGGGAGAGTGGTCCGAGAACGATCGGAGCCGAGAAGAAACAGAGCATAGTGGAAAGGACTCCAAAGACATCCCATTAGCCAAGAACCGGTCAATTCTAGAGCGCGAGGAGTTGTTCCTCCAGGTGTAGGAAATGTCACTCGGAACCAAGTTAAATAGCGCCAGTGCATCAATCACGTCAAGAAAATCCTGCGAACCCGGGTCGCGACCACCCCTGCCGCGAGGCCGATCCGATGAATGGATGGTGACGTTGAAATCTCCCCCCAAGATCCAGGGGAGTCCCCCAAATAAAGTAGCCGCGTCCCGCATGTCCTCCCATAATTCCCTTCTCAAGACATGGCACATAGGAGCGTAGATACACGAGAAAACCATCGGGTCAGTGGAATCGACCCGGTTCAAAGCAACAGAGATCATATGCCGACCAACAAGCATGGAACTAAAAGAGAATGATTGAGATCTCCAGGTCACAAGAAAGCCCCCGACGGATCCAGCCGCATTCACCGCTCGAAATTCATCAAAGGGACCAGCACCAAAAGAACGCCACGTAAAATCATCTATATCCCGCAATTTTGTTTCTTGAATGAAAGCAACGTCGCAACACCATTCAGAGAGTCTCGACCCCAAAGATTGGCGCTTGACCAAGTCCCCGAGACCACGGACGTTCCAGGAGAGCACCTTCATTAAAAACCTCTGGCGATCCCCCCAAGGACTCCTTCCCCAGGGCCTCCTTCGCTTCCCCCAAGGCCGAGAAGGCCCGCAGCCTTCGCCACAGCCTCCCGCAAGGAGGCACAAGAGTGAATCACCCTAGCGTCGTGACCCGCGAGTGTGCGCCTCCTGTAAGTAGTCCCAAAACGTCTGACGGAAGGGCCCTCCCCATCGCCTGAGAGGTAGTTTCCCGGTGAAAGAACAGCAGAAGAGAAGGCCGCATGAAGTATAGGGGACGACCGCACCGGGGTCCGAGGAGAATCCAGCAGCATAGAGTCCTGACCTGAGCCCACGTTTAGACGCAAGTCCTGGAATTGAACCATCAAAGAGTCGGGCGAGAATGCCCGTAAATCCTGGTGAAAGGCATGTGGCCAGGATCCGAAGTGCACGGGTCCGCCTACTCGTCTGTGGTGGAGATCCGCGGAAGGACCCGATAAACCAACAAACAATGCTGGTGCCAACCCAATCTTTGGAGAGAGAAAAGGCGAATCGACCTCGGGGATCCCCACGTAAGGGAGACGAGAAGATGCAATCGATTGTTGCAGGACCCGAGGAGACGCCTCGAAGGTCCCCTCCACGTCAGCCATGCAAAGAGACTCTTCGGAAGAATCAACATGACGCTCCACGTGGCACGGCGGAGACGAAGCGTCGTGCTCCAACCCCGCGTCATCGCCGAGCACCATCGCCGAAATAACCAGACCCTTCGCCAACACCGCCCGGTTCGAAGCCTCCGGTGTAGGAAGGATAATGGAGAGCTCAGGCTTAAACCGCCAACGCCCAATCTTGAGGGACCCGAAGGTCCTTCCTGGCGCCTCTTTGAGAAATCCCGAGCTGCACTCAAAGAGAACCCTAGTTGACTTCCAGTCAGTCTTCGGAGCAAGGCCATCATCGATGATCGACAGAATGTCCCCCCACCGGCGAAACGCCTTGTTGAGAACGGGAATAGTTCTAGACATGAAGGGGACGCCAGTAATGGCCGCGAGGCAGACCTCAGTGGCAGAAGAAGCACCATCAGCCACGCGTGCCCTCCTCCAAAAGACCTCGTCGTTAGAACCACCAGACAGCAACCTATCCCGTTGCTCCGGGGATAGGCCACGCACGCAGCAATGAGAAGGGTCCAACATGACAAGATCACCGCAAAAGAGAGGTCCCAGAAGAATTTGAGTGTGCGACCTCACAGCCTCCCAATCGACGTTGCACCGCTGTGTCACCCCGATAAGCACCGAGTGGTCCTCCTTCCCGCGCGTAAACGAGACCTTCCCATGCAGTTCGTCGCCGAAGATGACCTCCTTAGCCGATGCCACCCGAGGCGAACCTGAAGTTGCACCGACCTCCGGACCACCATTCGCCATCATAAGGCACTCGCCACCAGAGGTGCGAGGAGGCAGTGCCGCACCACCATGCTGAAGACCCGCTTCAAAGGAACCCTCTCGCGACGAGCAGAAATGGGGATCCACCACCTGAGCGTAAGAACGAACCTCCCGCCAAGCGAGAGAACCGGAGCGAGAGCCATGCAAAGCGCGCGCCTTGGAAGTAGATGGCATCCCGGACTGCATGTTGCGGCGATCACGGAGCCCCCAACAAGACGCACGACGATGCCCCGATTTCCCGCAAGCAAAACATCTCGGAGGAAGGGGACAACGAGAAGCGAGATGTCCCCTCTCCCCGCACCTGAAGCAACGCTTCGCCACCTTCTTGTGCGAGACAAGAGTCCACTCCCCCTCAGCATCACCGCCACGGCCAGCGCCAGCAACGTCTTGGAAGACCACCCCCTTCCCCTTCGCATCCAACGAACTCCCACCGAGCTTCGCATCCCCAGCGCCCTGTGCGTTTCCGCCGAAGATCGCACTCCACTCTCGCGCATCGCCCCGCCAAGACAGCTGATCTTCTTTGCAAATGACCAAACCATCTTAAGCGGTTTTCTCGCATCTTATCCTCGATCGGAGCAACACCAACTTTCTTTCTGATAGCATCATTCCGAATCCGATCTTTACGTGCGTGTGTGTGTCCACACATCCACCTTAGCATTTTCATTTCTGCTACAGCCATTAACTGCACATGTCTATGGTTCACAGGCCAACATTCAAGTCCATAGAGCATAGCAGGTCTCACGGCTGGTTTCCAAAATACATACCTCATGAAAAAAATCAAATCAAAAAAAAATCCCTAGACTAAATGTTTATAAAAGGAATTCAAATACTTCATGCAAGAGAGGGAGAGGAGTAAGTTTCAAATGACTGGTGAGAGAGTTCAATAGCACTAGGTTATTAAGGCGGCAAGGGACAAGGTGATCTATTTGTAGGTGAATATTTATAAATATTTTTCAAATGCTTATTCATGCAAAAATGCATGCTAATCATTTACATACGCATGATGCTAATTATGCAATTTAAAGTCTTAAATGCAACTAACTACTCGGAGATAGGTCTTTACTTTCAGCAATTAGAATAATAAATCAATGATTCATCAGCAGCATGCCATCATTCTAATTTGGCAGCGGCATTCAAATCCATTGATCAACCATGTCTGCTATCTGGGAAGAGCTGCAATCAGTTATTTGCAATTCCATTGCCATATCATTCGCAAGAGAAATAAAATCACTTTCAGTTAGATAAT
Source organism: Ottelia alismoides (assembly GCA_037367405.1). Lineage (NCBI taxonomy): Eukaryota > Viridiplantae > Streptophyta > Magnoliopsida > Alismatales > Hydrocharitaceae > Ottelia > Ottelia alismoides. The sequence continues at coordinate 1,381,310 of JAZKJV010000738.1, read as the reverse complement.
GAATCTACAGTGAAGATGCAATAACTTATACGTACTCTATATACCACCAGTCATCATCGTGATTAAGCTTCCTGGTGATGTTCACATCTGAGCTCACCGAGTTATTTCCTATCGATGTCGGTAATTAAAGGAAGACCACATTTTAAGGGGCCCTTGAGAAATCCACCCTTGAAGACATGTCTACAACGTGTAAAATTTTACTTGGAGGAAAGGGCCAACGATTATTGCGTATAGGAGTAAAAAATGCCTGGGCGCCTAGGCGCCTAGGCGGCCCAAGGCGTCGCCTTTTTTGATAAAAAAAAAAGGCGGTTTTTCAAGGCGCACGTCCTGGGGCGCCTGGGCACCTAGGCGGCCGCCTAGGCACGCCTAGGCGTGCGCCTTAACATCTATGAACAGTGCTGCAGAAGTCAAATACATTTGGGTGTCTTTTATAATTAATCAACTAAAGTTCAAAATAGAGTATAACGAAAAGTGCAAACTTGCGCATGCTTCCCACATTGGGACCAGAATAAACTAGTGTGGTAGCATCATGTTCGGAGGACTGATGCGTAAGTATGTTGTGGTGTTGAGGAATATGCACGTCTAAATAATTCAATAAATGCCCTGCCACACAATTGACATACGGTAAGCGGTTGACCGCATTGAGATAGATGGATTCCAAGTGTGGTTGTGGAGGTGTGAATGAAATGAAGAGAAAGCAAATACAAAATGGAAACAAACTTGATTGAAAGATATGGATTTCCACAAATCATTTGATATAACTCGATCCGGAAAATGGAAAATATATAAGCATATTAATATGGTTTAGGTTGTGATATTAACTGGAAAGAATTGCTACCGGGAACTTAGTCAAGTATGACAAGTGGCGCTCATGGAGGCACACCCTAATTTTTGAGCTTCCAGAACCTCAAAGCCATTTGGTGAAGGCAACACAAGATCCCAGATAATCCCTTAAATGAAATGTGCTTGGATTAATGGAAATCGGTGCAAATATTTTTCAAAATAGCCCATAAAGTTAATTTCAACAGGCACTTGCACATTTCTAAAAGCACCATGTCTCTACTCCGTTCCAAGGTTTGAAATATCAATATTGTATCAAGAGGTCTGAAAATGGATAAATCAAGGATATATTGGGGTATATCGTAAATGTCAGTAGAAATTTCGAAAGTGACTTAGAATTGTAATTTTTCGCAAATCAAAATCAGCTTAGTTCTTATGACTAAATAACACATGATTACACTTATATAAACAGGAATGTGTTTTTTCTGAGTGAACGGGAAAGTGTATTTAGCACATTAACAACATGTTAAACCGCATAATGTGTACAAACAAAAGCATGAGCGATATCCAAAACCTAACAAATGAATGAGCATAAAACTTATTCGAGTATAGATACGCCATTCATGATAATTGTAAATTTGAAAGAAAAAGATCTAATATAGATTAGAAACTATAAACTCTATACGAACTAAAGATAATCAATACTAATTGGAGCCTGACTTGGATACGATAGATTAACTTTTCTTTTCTTTTTTTTTTAGGCTCAAAAAGAACACACTCGTTGGTGCTCGCCCCAGAAATTTATTAATAGAAGGAGGAAAAGAAGAGAAATACTTACAGGGGGAGAAGGGAAAGAGAGACGCAGAAGGGAATGAGAAATACAAGAAGAGCACCCGGCCAAACAATGCCGTCGCACACTTAAATACACCAATCGCTAACAAGTCTATTGGCCAAAATGATAACGTTCTCCCATAAAATCTCAAGCCCGAGAAAATAGCATCATTCCTTGCACGCCAAATGGACCATATCCGCGCAATAGGACTCAGAATCTCAGCTCTGGAAACCCATAAGAAGCGTCGCATACATCTCTCCAGATCCCATAAGAAGCGGATCCCATAAGAAGCGTCGCATACATCTCTTGCGACCCCATAAGAAGCGTCGCATACATCTCTCCAGACGCAGCCCGGATCCCCACAGGTAACCTACGCACCGAGAGGAAGTAAACCGGAATAGAAGAAAGCACGGATTTGAGAAGGATAAGGCGGCCACCACGAGACAGCAAGGCGGCCCTCCAGCCCGCAAGGCGCGCCTCCATCCGCTCCGTGATAACCCGCCAATCCGCAGAACGGGAACGCCCCACCGAAAGAGGAATACCAAGATAGTCAAAGGGAAGCGCCCCAGGAGCAGAACCCAATAGCCGGCCACATTCCTCCGCCCCCGAAGGCGACATGCCAAAAGGCACGACGTTAGATTTGGAGGCATTAGTGGACATCCCGAAAGCTCACAGAATATCGCCACAGTATTGGCCATAGTCGCCACTTCCTCCGGACCGCCCTCAATGAAGCAAATTGTATCGTCTGCGAACTGGATCAAGGGCACACAGACATCCCCCTTGCGGAACCCACTAGTAAGGCCGGCATCAATGACGCGGTCAACCATTCGCGCCAACACATCAGCGGCCAAGAGAAAGAGAAGGGGCGCCAGGGGGCATCCCTAACGCACCCCCCTGCGAGGCTGAAAGGACCCACCAGTCGGCCGTCCATTAATTAGTACAGAGAGCGAGACCGTGGAAACGCATCGGCGCATCCAAGCAATCCAAAGATTAGGAAAGCCACGTCTACGCAAAGCGGACCAAAGGAAGCGCCAATCAATAGAATCATAAGCCTTGGCAAAATCAACTTTCCAAAGAACCCCCTGCTTATTATCCTTCTTCCAATCGGCCCACCATTCCGTCGCAACGACGATGCAATCCGCGATTTGCCGACCTTTAATGAATGCCGCCTGAGAAGGGGAGATGAGGCCATCCAAAACCCGACCCAGGCGAGTGGCCAGAGTTTTGGCAACAATAAGATAGATACCATTAGAAACGGAAATAGGCCGAAAGTCGTCCAATCGCAATGCCGGGTTCTTTTTTGGAACGAGCACAATGTTCGCCCGATTGATGCGGTCGAATCCGAGATTACCAGCACAAAAATCCCGAGACGACGTCGAAAACGTCCCCCGAAACAGTCTCCCAGAAGTCCCGATAGAAGGCGACAGGGAACCCGTCGGGCCCCGGCGAAGAGTCATAATTTAGCGCCCAAACAGCAGCTTTAATCTCCTCCAATGAAAAGGGACGAATAAGATTCCCGGCATCCGCGTCCGAGAGAGAGGGAGCACCCATCCCAAGCCAATGCCAACGCCGTGGAGGGATAGTGGAAGAGACACATCTGAATTGCTCAACGATGGCGCTCCCCATCTCACGATCCCCAGACACGACAACGTCATTGATAGATATGGACCGCATCAAATTGCAGCGCCTCTGATTGCTAGCCGAGCGGTGGAAAAGCCGTGTTCGCATCGCCTTCTTTAATCCATTTTACCCGTGAGCGCTGACGCCACTCCAAAATTCGCTTCTTATCCTCCTCCTGCACCCGAGCGATAGCGGAGGAGCGATCACGAATCTCATCAGAAGAAAGTTCACGAGCATTCTCAGAGGTGTCGAGATGCATGATAATGTCCTCCGCTTCGACGCGAGAAACACGCCGCGCCAGTTTGGTAGAAGTTTTGAACTCAGCAAGAACTCTCCGAAGGGACGAAAGTTTCTGATTAAGTTTAGATGCCGGGGAGCTAGTGACGGGGGCGTTAACCCAGTGAGTCTGGACTAGCGATTTGAAGTTAGGTTCCAATAACCAATATTTTTCGTATCGAAAAAGTCCCCGAGGGTTACTGCCGTCGCCAGAATCCCAAATAATGGGAGAGTGATCCGATAATGATCTGGGGCGAGAGGAAATAGAGCACAGCGGGAAGGAGTCCATATACAATCCATTAGCCAAGAACTGGTCGATTCGAGAGCGAGAAGAGCTATTCCGCCACATGTAGGAAATATCGCTCGCAACCATGTTAAAGAGCGTCATATCATCAATCACGTCCAAGAAGTCTTGCGAGCCAGGGTCGCGGCCACCCCTGCCGCGTGGTCGATCAGAGGAGTGTAAGGTAACGTTGAAGTCACCGCCCAAAATCCAAGGTAGCCCCGTACAAAAATTAGCCGCCTCCCGCATATCATCCCATAATTCGCGACGTAAAATATGACACGAAGGAGCGTAAATACATGAGAACACCATCAGCATAGACGAATCAACCCGTTCCAAATCAACAGAGATCATGTGACGACCGGCAAAGCATGGATCTAAAAGAGAACGAGCGTGCTCGCCAAGTCACAAGGAAGCCCCCGGCGGAACCAACCGCGTTAACCGCACGAAACTCGTCAAATGGACCAGCACCAAAAGAACGCCGCGTATAGTCATCAAGAGCAGCCAGCTTTGTTTCTTGAATTACCGCAACATCACAACACCATTCTGAGAGTCGCGAGCCCAAGGAACGACGTTTGACCAAGTCCCCGAGACCGCGGACGTTCCAAGATAGTATCTTCATTAATAAAAACAACAAAGATCGGCCCCAAAAAACGCGGATACTCCAAGAGAGTAGCCATCAAGCACCGCCGAAGCTCGGCCCTAGTACAGGAGCCGTCGGGCATCATCGCCTCCCGCAATGCTGCGAACACCCGCAGCCTCCGCCACGACCTCCCGCAAAGAAGCGCAAGAGTGTAACACCCGGGGCCCATGAATAGAAGTAGCGCGCCTGCTGTAAGTTGACCCAAATCGTCTGAAGGAAGGGCCCCATCCCGTCGCCTGATAGCTGAGTTCCCGGAAAAAGAGGAGGAGGTGAGGAGGCACCATGAAAGACAGAGGAGGGAAGCACCGGAGTCCATGGCGAAGCACAGGCCGCTCGGAGACCAGAGGAGGGGTAACGTTCAAGCACAAGGCCTCAACTTGAATCACAAAGGAGTCGGGCAATGATGCCCGTGTATTCTGCGAACGACCCCGCGGCCAAGACCCGAATTGTCCATGCCCACCAACCCGTCAGTCCCCGGATCCGCCGAGAAACACGAATAGCCAAATGATGCAGCTGGAGCCGACCCGAATCGAGGAAAATGAGAAGACGAATCGACCTCGGGAACCCCCACGATAGGGATTTCAGATGATGCAAGCGACAGATGCGGGCCCCCAAAAGTCGGCGCGAAGGACCCCAAAACGTCAGGCGTGCATGGCGATGCTTCGGGGAAAACCACAGCATGCTCCACGTGGCACGAAGGAGAGGAGACGTCACGCTCCACGTGGCAAGGTGGAGTCGAAACGTCGCCCGGCCTCCCCAGATCAACGTCGACCGCCACCGCCGAAGGCTCGGCCAGCGCCGGCGAGGCCGAAACCGCCGAAGGAGGAATAACAGAGAGCTCCGGCTTGAACCTCCACCGTCCAAGCTTGAGATGCCCGAAGAAGGTCCGACCAGTCGCCTCGCTGAGAAAAGCCGAGCTGCATTCAAAGAGGACCCTTATAGACTTCCGATCAGCCTCCGGAGCGAGGCCATCGTCAATGATCGAGAGAATGTTCCCCCATCGTCGAAAAGCTTTGTTGAGAACAGGAACAGCACGAGAGAGGAAGGGGACGCATGTAATAGTGCCATGCAGACCTCAGAGATAGAAGAAGCACCATCAGCCACTCTAGGGTGGCGCCAAAAGACGTCACCGTTAGAGCCTTCAGCCACCAAACGATTCCGCTGCTCCAACGAGAGACCGCGCACGCAGCAGTGGGAGTGGTCCAGCATGCAGAAATCCCCACAGAATAGAGGCCCCAAAGAGACCTCAACGTGCGACCTCACAGCTCCCAGTCGACGCCGCGATGGCGTGCAACCCCAACCAGCAACAAATGAGAAGAAGCGAGACCCTCTTCGAACCCCAGCGAAGACGAGCCCCCATGCAGATCCTGAGCAAGACTATCCACCATAGACGAAGAAACCCCAGGCGCAGAAAGAGTTGCACCAAGGTAAGAGCTGTCGCCCGCCGAGTGAGCAGCAGTATGAGGAGGTGGGAGCACCATATCACGCTCCAGGAGACCCGCATCCGAAGTATCGACATGAGAAAGATGGAGAGGAGAATCCACCACTTGTGCATAAGAGCGAACCTGCACCTCCCGCCGCGCGAGAGAACCGGGACGAGAGCCATGCAGAGAACGCATCGGTAAGGAGGAGTGTTGCGACCTTGGCTGCACCGGACGCCGAAGACGGAGCTCCCAGCATGAAGCACGACGATGCCCCGCCTTCCCGCACGCAAAACACCGCGGAGGAAGGGGACAAAGAGAGGCGAGATGTCCCCTTTCCCCGCATCGTAAGCAGCGCTTGCCCGCCTTCTTGTGAGAGACCGCCGTCCACCTCGCCCTCAGCAGTATCGCCTTGAACAACAGTAACCTCGTCTTTGAATACCACGGCCTTACCCTCCGCAGCCCCCGAAACCGCATGCGCACCGCCAGCAGAGCTCCCTTCTACATGCGCCACATCCCGGAGGATCTCCCCAAAGATATGTGCATCGCCCGACCTCGCACTCCCGTCGCCAGCCTTCGCACTCGCCCCGTTGGCGTCGCTCCCACTCGCACTCGACCTCGCGCTCCCACTCGCCATCCGCTCTCCACCTTTCCAGTTTCCACTGTTTTTCTTATCGATAGATTGATAATACCCATAAATTTGTGTATTTGTTCATGTTAGATTTGTTTCCGAATGTGATAATACATGGATTGGCAACAAAATCCTTATCAAAAACAACTTTTAAAGCTAAAAAAATAAAATTTAACCTTCCAAACTTTGTTTCCTCGTATATCAAGCAGTGAAGTCAGCTAGCGTGGGTTGATATCGATTATAGAGCATCGATGTGACACCCGAAGATATCACTCAAAATGATGGAAAGTTTGTACTGAATACTTAAAGTTTCAGCAATATCAATGATATGAGATGACATATCATTGATATAGCGCTTGATGTGGTCAATATCGAGGAAATGGATGTCCATGGCAATATTAGAATCACTGACTTGTCGATATGGATATATCACAAATATATTGAGGATATATTGGGATATTTCTATCCATGCTTGGTTATCTAACACTTTCTTGATCATCTATATTTCTCAAAATTCAATGCGTGCCCATGACTCACAACCGGGCATGCAATCCAAACTTAGTTGTTCCCACCTCCACTACATGTTCAGCTTTTTGTTCATCGAGTTCTGTTTTTAATGATTTACATATTCAGGAATGTCTGCTCTTTACTTCCATATATATATGCAATTTTAAATATACTAACACCAAATATTGCAATGGATCCGGAAAACCATGGCCCAATTTTTGAAAAATCAGGGACACCACAATTAATGTCTCATCTATCCTAACTAGTTAGCAATCAATAATATACCCTATTAACTAAAGGGAGTAGATTTCACAACCTGCCTTTTACCTAAATAATTGTAAGCTTGTACTTGGTGATGATATTACATGATACATGTCAGGCTTGCTGCTAATCATCCCTGTAATGATTGGCACGTATAATGACATAAACGAATTTAAAAATACAAAACTTCCTCTTTTAAGCTAATGGACTTCTCAAAAAACTTAATGGTAATAATTCTATGTCGATTATCAGTTAGATATAATTGGAAGCAACCGAGAAACCATCTTCCTTCAACCAACATCATTAATATATCCAACATCATTACTAGACAGATTTTACTCCAAATAATAATGAGTTTAGGAGTTGAAAAAGGCATCAATTGATATGTATGCCAACTCCCAAAGGACACCAAAGGATATGATAAGATCCCATAATAGGGAATTGCTACCTAAGCATGCACAAAATCTCCAGAAAAAGATGATGTACATCCAACTCAAACTTGAATTACAAACAGCATACTTCCATTTCATATAGTCTTAGAGTTTACTTGTATAAAGGCTCCAAATGATTTCCCATCTAAGCCCCATTTTATACCAAGGAAGCATCTAAAGCTTGAATTTATATTATTCTTTCACATTTTCCAATGGAGAAGAGTAAACTAAAAGAAAATGGGCTAACTAGACATGCATGGCCACCCACTCTACATTGCCACCAGCTATCTCAACCCAACCACTCTCATCGACTATTATATAGTTCAACACCAAAGTATGATGTCAACTACCTTTGTTCAATATCCACATTACACTAATATTATGTGCATGGTTAACACCCAAACATGTTTCTCAAGCCACCCTCCAGCAGATCCCCACAACTGCTTTCACGAAATCAAGCTCCAAACAAGGCACAGCTCAGGATTAAAATGAGGATAGTGTGGCTATAAGACGGAAAATGTCTCTATGAAAAGTAAAAACTGCAACATTAAAGCTCAAATGATATCTCTCAATGGCGACTTCAAAACCTCGCAGCTAAAAATAGCAACAGCTAAGACCTGGCACAGGAACATGTGGTGGGTGGCAGTGAAACTGCAATGGTGATTGGATCTGGTTGAAGATAAAAATGCCTTAGATCAAGATTTGTGCTCTGACAATTGGGTCCATGAGGTAATACTGTAGTAGCCAATCAAAATGATGCGTAAAAATAGAACCAGAACATATTTTCTTAATGTTATCCTAAAATGCATAGTTTGAATTACGGAAGACCCTGGTATATTCCCCTAGCATTCTTTCCTTCCATTCAGTATTGTAACATCCGGATCCGAATGAACTGAAGCTCCTGTCAAGAAAAGGATGTTGCAAGCAAGTTTGGATCTCCAAAGTGGAGATATTCAAAGGTACATATCTCTCTCCTCTTTGTTCTCATTAAAGTCAATGCTGAAGTTTCTAATTCAGTTTTTTTATGTTGCTATCCATCAGGTATTTTATCTATTGTTGTATGTTAGATAAAGCCACGAATACCTTCCAAAGTTAGAAGATCAAAGGTACAATCTTTTCCCCTCTCTTGCTGCTTTCCATGCATGGTCTTTACACATTTTGATAGTAATAGGTTGCTTGAGTGTTGTATATTCTAGATATGCTATAACTGGGTTACCATATATTATAACATGTTGGGAACAAGGTCTTGTGGTAATCTAAAGCAATGGAAATTTTGACTCTATAATACTTGTGTATTGCATGTGGCAGAAGATAATTGCACTTTCATCTATTCTAATTTTATATTCCTGGTTATATAAGGTGAGAATACATAAATAACATCTCAATACTAATAATAGAAGTACAAATGATTCCCAAGAACATTTAAACCATTGTGAGATATACATGAGGGTCGGTAAAGGCAGTGATATCATTTCTGCACAAGGGTCATTGGAACTAGAGTTTAATGTAAGGATATGCAACACTAATGAAGCCTATAAAGAAGGTCATCATACTTATCTCTTGAGATGGTATACATAGAATCATGATATCATCATCTCAAAAGACTGTTTGATGAGTGATGAACCTCAGTTTCATCATCTTTATTTATTATAATTAACCCCCTTGCTTAAGGTTTTGTCAATAAATCCCTGTTAGTGTCTAATAATTAACAGAGTCCTTAATAAATTAAAAACCACAAAAAAATGACAAACAAAATTCGTGGTATTTTTAGTCTTAAAATACCCTCAAAAATATTTCGTGTCTTCGTTTGATCTCTTTTCCAGTTTTGGTCAACATGAAACTTGTAGATCTCGTCAAGATCTACAACTTTCATGTTTTGAGTTTTCTCAAATTCGGCCAATAGGGCCCTCAAAAATAAGAAAACCCCTCTGAATAACCTGATTGGGCCACGTGGCCCATTCTGGGGGCGCCACGTGGCCCGGCGCTTCTTGTCTTATCCGCCTGTGATTTGGACCGTCAGATCTCTTCCTGAGATCCAACAGCCCAAAGCCTTCCACGCCGCTCCTTATCCGCGACCGTCGATCATTCCCCCCGTCTCATCATCACCGCATGCTTGCACTTCACCAGGAGCACGCCACGTGGCCCCTGCTGAACCCTCCGATCACGCCTCGACCTTCTGATCTGAGCCACTCAATCCACCATCTGTCCTTTACCGTCAGATCTCCCTCAATCTCTCATCCTCACCGCTCGTTAGCGCCTTTGCCAGCCTAGCGACACGTGGCTGCTTCACAGCCATTCGTTCGCATCGCCCAGATTCCATCCTCGCCACTCCTTCGCGCCCCATTGTCAGCCGTTGGATCTCCAGATCCAACGGACGACTGTCATCGTCAACCTCCAGACCTCCCTCTCTTCCCACGTTCACACTTCGCACATGTCTCCGCCCTTTCCATTTTCTCCACCTCCTCTGACCTCCTCTTCCTTCGCCAACCGTCCCACAGTCTTCCCCACTCTTCCCTCTTCCCCGCGCACTCCTCCAAGACCCACGAACACCTCTCCACTCGCCCCACTTTCGCCTCAAAATCCACGTCGAACTCCACCATCTCCGAAGTTCTCCGCTTCAAATACTCAGCACCCCCCTCTGTTCACAGCTGTCCGCCTTTACACGGGGGCTCGCCCAGCCCTCCGCCACCTCCCAGTGACAGGGGGAGGTGGCCGGATCGAGCGAAGACGACGACGCCCCCTGGTGAGACCCTCTGCCTTCGACGGTGGAGCTGCGGCGCCAAATCGCCGCCCGAGCTCGCTGGGACGGCCGCCCAGCACGTGCGAAGACCCGAGCTCCTCTCCGAGCTCAAGCCCAGGCATATCCTCCGCCCGATCACCGGTAAGCTCTCTCTTCCTTCCTTGTATTTTCCTTCGATTTCGTCTATTTAATCAGGCCTCTCCGGCCATTCTCCCGTTCCGATGACCAGTCCCTAAGCTCCACCATCAATCCCCCTTTCTCGCGACACTCTCCGACCATCTCCTCTTTCTCTTCCAGAACCCCTTCACCCTCCGACCATCTCCTCCGCCCTCGCGGCGGAGGAGCTCCGAGCTCACACCTCCTACGCCCCTACGAGCTCTCATCCCACTCACCTACACAGTCCACTCGTGCTTCGGCTATCTACTAACCCTGCAGGTGTCCTAACTCTTCAATGGCCGGAGAGCTCGCCGGGCTATCTTCGTCGAGTTCGCCGTCGACATACGAGCTCCGAAGGCCCAAACCAGGAGGTCCATCACCTCGCCCGAGGCTCCAAGCTTCGTCGACAATTCTCCAGGAGCCTCGGGCGAGCTCCACCGGGCCCAGGAAGGAGCGGCGGAGCTCGAGCCCCGCCGCCGGAGTCCAGAACGCACCGCCAGCTGAAGTCGGAGGAGAAGAAACAGCAGCCGTTGGATGAGTCTTCATCGGCGATCATCTCACGGCCCAGATGAGGCCGCGTCATCACCTTCAGTAGCCCTTGGATCACCTGGATCCAACGGCCTCCAACAGGCCACGTGGAGTCAGCTGAGCACGCAGTAACCATCCGATCATCAGGATCGGGTGGTTCACAAAGAACCACGTGGCGTTATCCGAACCTCCCCGAGCCTCCGTCTCCGAACCTCCAGGCTTGGGAGTTCCAAGCCTCCGCCGAAGCAACACCGAACCTGCAGCGAGACCGAGCCTCTGACGAACCTGACTCCGAGCCTGAGACAGCGCGTGCTTGGCACGTGCCTCTTGGGCAAATTGCAGAGACTCCCACGGATTCTTCAATTTGCAAAAAGGTCCCCGCGCGTTTGGTGAAATTACAGGGAAGGACTCGCAACTTATTTTATTTACTTTTTAGTCCTTCCCAGGGACCTTTTTGTAGTTATCATTTCATGTTTCTTGCATTTATGCCCCTGTCTTCCTTTATGCATATCTTGAGCTACATAGCTCCAATCGAGTTGATTTCAGTTTCGTTTTGAAGCTCTCCTTGCTCTCTTCATTATGGCATGGTTTAATTTCAGATTTGACATTATGGACAGTAATGTATTATTTTATTATCTCCGTGTCATGATTTCTTCGTTTATCATGCCTACTTGCTTTATGATTGTAGAATGCTTCTTCACTTCAACTCAGTTTGATTCGCAATTTTCTTATGGCTCAAGTAACTATCATTTCAGGGCATATCACTCGCTTTGCATGTATTTTCCTTTGCATGATAAAAAAATGTTTTAAAAATTGCATGTTTACTTTATTTTTTAATGCATTGTCTTGTCATGTCTGCACGATTTGACCTATAGTTTTTTTTAACTCAACACTTAAATTAAATAGACTTAAATCCGATCAATAAGAGAGAGGCTCGTGTCCCTGAGTTCGACCTTGGTATCTTGCCAAGTAAAATTAAATTTTCGATCACCTCATTTTGATTTATGGCATATATCTAAATGAGATTATCTCTTTGACGACCCGAAATCGGCCCGACTACGATGATGATTCACATGTGCTAAAAACACATTATTAAAGGGCCGATTTTGCGGCTCGTCAAATGGCGCCGTTGCCGGGACACGGCTCATTTCTTTTATTTTTTGGATTTTTGTTTGTTTAATTCGGTGTTCCTTTTTATAGGTCAATTAACCACATATTTTGCATATAAAACTTTCTTTCTTCTTATTTGATATCTAACGATTGTTTCTGTGGCAGGGCCCTTGATGGATCAAGGAGGCGAGGAGCAAGACGCGCCCCGCTGCGAGGAGCCGCAGGAGCATGCTTGGAGCAAATAAGGAAGAAAAGAAAAAAAATGTGTCTCGCATTTTTTGTTGCATTATATTTTTATTAATAATTCGCCGTTTACAGCGGTCTTCGATCGAAGACTCGCGATTGTAATCGAACGATTGTAAGATACCTAGATCTGTAAAGTTGACTACATCAGAGTTCAAGAGAGGATGAGAAATTAAGTTAGTGATGATGATTCATGATGACTAGTAATTAAAAGTGCCAGTCATGGTAACCTTTACGCCTGACTGTGCGAGGGGGCGGTGACCCTCAGCTGGGCGGAAGATTAGGAAGCCCAGTTAGGGCAGCGGCCACTTCGTGCGCGGGTCTAGGATCCCAGTCTTTTTCTCGGTTTTTCGCGAGCGCTCGTAGTTTTTACGCCTCTCTGGGATCCACAGGTTTTCTTTTAAAAAACCAGTTCCGCTGACCCTTGTTCTTTAGGGTACCTAGGCTGGAGGACCCTTGGTTTTAGTTTTTCGAGCTCGTTAGCCCGTACCCGGTCGGGCCGGTTTTTCTTTTAGAGCGACTTTCTAGAGAGTTTCTCTCACCCGTCTCAGTGGCGTAGTTTTGGAGTAGACCTATCCCTCTATTGGACCGCCCTTCTAATCAGAGGGCGAGACGGAAGAGCCTCTTTTGTAGGCTACTTCACCGCTTGAGTTTTATTTATTTTTCGCCAACAGACTTGGCGATGCTACATCTGAATCATCCATGTATACATCTGAATCCTCTATGGCTACATCTAAATCAGTTACAGTTGAATCTGAAAAAGATACATTGAAATTGGATTGAGTCACAATTGAGTTGGCTAAAGTTGAATTACAGTTGAGTTGGTTTCCGTTGAACTAGTTACTTTTCTGCCAATAATTCCTGGCAAAGAGAAAAGACCATATCATGAAAATCATCCTTATCAGACTATCTACTAGCTTGAGAAAATCAACAAGAAAAGAATCAAAACCCCATATCCATCATATACTCTTACTATGATCAATCCACAAGATTCTTAAACATCTTTATAAGCATTATAGAGATAATGATTATATCAGAGTCTCATCATTCATATTCTCAAGACCAGTCAAACTTATATTATAATTAATAGAAAGGCAATGACTCAAATATGGACCATATGATATTTATATATAAATGATTATGTGGGTAATTAGTGTAGGATGAGTAGACTGGGGTTTTACATACCAAAAACTTGAAAGCCTGTTTCATTGCAAGTAGCTTTAAATTTTAACTGTCAGGGCCAAATACTTGCTTTCTTTTGGAACCACTAAATTTCCTGTTATTTTAATTAATTAAGATTTACTCAACAATTGTTGATGTTCTTTTCTCCCTATTCCATGGATTGCAGGCAAAATACCTGCATCGTTGTAGTAGGAGAGTTGAAATGTCAGTTTCTGCAGTAAAACATATCAGGTATGTATGTTATAGTTTGTTCAAGATATTTATGCTTTTATTTCTCTTCTGATAAAATTGGGATACATTTATAATGCAATTTCTGTTGTTACATATAAACTGATATGGAAATTTATGCAATATAATTGTGACATACTGTAGTTCTGTGGCTTACTAGTTAATTTGTGAATGTCATTCGTAAAAAAAAATTCCCTTAATTTCCAGTTCCCTAATGCGATTTCTAGAGAACATGATATTACGGATGATGTGTAAACGGGTTTCCTAGATCCCGAGAAGGAGCGGGCCTCACAAGTATCCTGAAAAAAAAGATTAGATGTGCATATGAAGGTGCCCACCTATACACGGATCACATACAAAACCTACACATCGTGCCTAGTACTCTATGATGAGAAAGAATTTAACATGCCTGGAATTTATGACACTCTGAAACAACTGAAAAAAATAAGTTCAAAATGAATGTATAATTGCTAGTTGGTGTTGACTATCAGTAGATGCATATCATTAAAAAAATGGAATCATCAATGAGTGTACAATTAGTTTTAACAAAATAATGTCATTTTTAAGTACCTGTTAATGCAAACCATGTCTAGAGGAGGAAGAATTACATGATGATCCAAAGCATAGAACAACCCGTAAGATGTTCCAATAAGGATGTCCAGTTTTCCATCCCCATCCAAGTCGGCAACTGTAGGGGAGCCATAAATATAACCACGATAATTTCCTGAATCGGTGCTTAGGTCCAGCTCTGCTGTCCTTTGACCTGCCTCGTTTCTAGATTAAAAACTACAATAGAGCCAGCAACATACTTATCAATGTCAATGCCTCCCAATTCTTTAGAATGCTCTGGATTGTCATAATACCTGAAAACTTACATCTAGCTAATTACTGCAAGATTCATAATAATGACAATATCCCCAAATAACCATAGGATAATATGTCCTCGTAGCCATGACCGTGCCCATGAAACTAACGTACAAACATAAATTAGATTCAACTTGAAAATAAAATACAGATCCTATGAGAATATGAGGCTTGAATAGTCTCAAAAATATGCAGGAAACTTCATTTAGTTGTTTAAATTTGTATGCTAACAGGTTAATGAACTGGTAGCAATAATATGACAATAGTAGGATCCATGACATAAATTTCCAATAGAGATAGCAGATATCCAATAAGATTTCAGAACAAAAACCCAAGCAAATTCGGAGGTGTTTTCCTACTTTAATCTTTGAATAACATATGGAAAAGTATCTAAAGAACAACAAAAGCAATATATTATTTCAGTCAATATTTTTTTTCAAAGCCATGTTCATGTTACTGTGAAATCTAGCTAGTAGTGAAAGTTAATTGAATCGTGCAAGCTAAAGACGAATACAAAGGAAGGAAGTAGAGGAGGTTTTGAAGTTTGAAGGTTACGAGACATGGGAAAGATGTAGGACAGAATATGAGGCTTGAATAGTCTCAAAAATACGCAGGAAGTACATTTAGTTGTTTAAATTTGTCTGCTAACATGTTAATGAACTGGCGGCAATAATATGACAATGTAGGATCCATGACATAAATTCCAAATCCAATAGAGATAGCAGATATCCAATAAGATTTCAGAACAAAAACCCAAGCAAATTCGGAGGTTTTTTCCTACTTTAATCTTTGAATAACATATGGAAAAGTATCTAAGAACAACAAAAGCAATATATTATTTCAGTCAATATTTTCTTTTTTTTTCAAAGCCATGTTCATGTTTACTGTGAAATCTAGCTAGTAGTGAAAATTAATTGAATCGTGCAAGCTAAAGACAAATACAAAGGAAGGAAGTAGAGGAGGCTTTGAAGTTTGAAGGTTAGAGACATGGGAAAGATGTAGGACAGAATATGAGGCTTGAATAGTCTCAAAAATACGCAGGAAGTACATTTAGTTGTTTAAATTTGTCTGCTAACATGTTAATGAACTGGCGGCAATTAATATGACAATGTAGGATCCATGACATAAATTTCCAATAGAGATAGCAGATATCCAATAAGATTTCAGAACAAAACCCAAGCAAATTCGGAGGTTTTTTCTACTTAAATCTTTGAATAACATATGGAAAAGTATCTAAAGAACAACAAAAGCAATATATTATTTCAGTCAATATTTTTCTTTTTTTTCAAAGCTATGTTCGTGAAATCTAGCTAGTAGTTGAAAGTCACTTGTATCGTGCAAGCTAAAGACGAATACAAAGGAAGGAAGTAGAGGAGGCTTTGAAGTTTGAAGATTATGAGACATGGGAAAGGTGGACCTGATGACATTCCTGTAGAAGTTTGGAGAGTTTTAGGTGAGCGTGGTTTGAATTGGCTCACAAATTTATTCAATGTTATTTGACGAAGCAAGAAAATACATGAAGAATGGAGGAGAAGAATCGTGGTGCCTCTTTATAAGAACAAAGGAGACATTCAAAATTGTTTAAATTACGGAGGTATCAAAGCTGATGAGTAACTACGAAAATTTGGGAATGTGTGATCGAAAGAAGGTATGAGGCAAGTTTCCAAAGTAAAAGAAAATCAATTCGGATTCATGACAGGTCGTTCAACCTATTGAAGCCATACTTGCTGAGGAGAACAATGGAGATTTACAGAGCTAAAAGGAAGAACCTCCATATGTTTTTTATTGATTTAGAGAAGGCTTATGATTCTGTCCCATATGAGATATTGTGGAGAGTTTTGGAGAAGAGACAAGTACATATCCAATAAATTAACTTCATAAAAGATATGTATGATAGGGTTTTCATCTTGTGTAAGGATACAGTCTGGAAAGGCTGGCTATTTTGACATCAACACTGGTCTGCATCAAGGTTCAACTTCGAGTCCATTCCTTTTTACTTCGATTATGAACGAGTTGACAAGCCACATTCAGGATGAAATACCTTGGTGTATGTTATTCACTGATGATATTGTGTTATTTGATGAGATTAGAGATGGAGTAAATGAGAAGCTTGAGGTCTAGAGACATGCTTTGGAGACTAACGGATTTCGTATAAGTAGGGCTAAGACTGAATATATGGAGTGTACTTTTGATGGAAGCAATGGTGAAGGAATCGACGTTAAGATTGGTGATGATAACATTCAGAAGTGAAATTCTTTTAGATGTTTGGGATCTATTTTGCAACATGATGGAGAAATTAATGGAGATGTTACAAATAGAATAAATGTATGTTGGCTAAAGTGGAGACGGGCATCTATTGTTCTCTGTGATAAGAAAATTCCTTTGAAAATCAAAGGAAAGGTTTTACAAAGCAGCTGTGAGACCTGATATGCTCTACGGATCTGAATGTTGGCATGTAAACCATAGACATGTGCAGAGAATGGCAGTAGCAGAAATGAAAATGCTATAAGATGGATGTGTGGACACACACGTAAAGATCGAATTCAGAATGATGCCATCAGAATGAAAGTGGGTGTAGCTCCGATCGAAGATAATGATGCGAGAAAATCGCTTAAGGTGGTTTGGCCATGTGCAAAGGAGGTCAGCTGATGCACCGGTGAGGAGATGTGTGTATTGGAATGTTGAGCCGGCTAAAAGAGGGCGTCGAAGGCCCAAGAAGTGTTGGAATGAGACCATACGAAGGGATTTTAGTTTTTTACTGTATTCTCATGTTTCAATTGCAACATTCAGTGGGTCAGCTAGTGAACGGTCCCTTTCAAGCTTTAGTTCAAGGGATAATATTATCATGGCTGACTTTCATCTGTGTTTGATGTCTTTGACATTTTGAGAACGGCTTTTCCTTATGAGGAAAACCCAAAGACCATCAATGAATGAGAAGCTTGGAAGCAAGATGGCAACCAATTTACCAATTTGGACACAATAAGTTTGAGCTCCATAATTCATTTATTTTTCTCCTATTAGTGAGTGTTGGATCCCTAGTTACTTTTTAATAAAGCCAAAGGATGATCAATATAGATTAGTGATCATCTAAATATGTTCACTTCAAGAGTGGTTACAAAAGTAGCACTAATTCCCCCTTCCCAGATATCCTAGTAACGAGGGATGGACAAATCCTGCATTTCACATTTGTAGATATTAGTGGTTTGTTTAATATAGGTTACAGGTGAGTACACATTTGGGGTACCCACCTAGGTTCTTTCAAAAAAACAAATAATCATGAAAGGAATGAAAAAATTATCAACATAAGGTCCCACGGAAGAGATCGTTTCTTTGCAACCGAAGTGAACAAATCGTAGAGAGCAACAGTTTACAACAATCACGCCTCTGAATATAGGCCACATCACTCTCATTCCCCCATCCCTCCCTAAATAATCGCCTAAAATGATCAAGAGGATGAATCAATCCACAATATGTCCAAACCATTCAAAACATTCCTAGTGAAAAGGCAGATGAGAACAAGTGATCAATGCTCTCACCGTTCCTGCACAGAAGATATGTATCGTCGACCAATAACTACTTAATTCTCCCACTTACTAATTCCCGGTAACGTATTTCTTCATCATTGACCATGCATACAGATAATAACTTTCATATAGTGCTTTTTTTATTTGAAAGACCATAATTATTAAAGAAAACCTGACTTTTCAACCTTTATATATGAACTCTCTGCTATGATTACTAATATCCCCTCTGAATGAAAGCAATAAAGAAACACGTCTGTAAAAGGAACTTACTGTCGATCATAAAAGTAGGATACAGCAACAATCATCTCTGAGACACCATCATTGTCGATATCTGCTATTACCTGTAAAGAGTGTGTGGTTTAAGATTCATAACAATATCAATGAACAAGACCTATTTGAAAACGTCAAAGAAGCAGAAATATTTTCCTAAGTAAATTCGTTAACTCACTGGAGTAGAGAGTATATGTGCATCCAAAAACACATAATCCTCTAGTTTTTCATGTTTTGTTTCGGTCCACTCTTCGTCTCCCCCACATAGAGTCATCAACATAATCATCATAGTCATAATTATACTCGTCAGACAACTCATTTGTATTACGGAACAGATCAAAAGATGAGTCAGCATCGTCTTCCAAAACTGAATCATTTGCAACAGTAGCATCTGATGTCCCTTCCCTCTTCAGGCTTATTTGCATTTCTAGATCAGTATCCTCGAGAAGCCTCCTCTGGGAATGGTGGCTGCTCTCTGCATTTACACTTTTGGTCATCGAATTATTTGACGTAATATTTCCTACACCTACTGGCACGTCCATCTTTTTCCCCTCACCAGGGGCTTCAAAACTTTGCCTCGGTTGAATTGACAGAGGAGTTGGTGCTTCCTTCAGATCTGAAAGATGAACTGCCTGAATGCAATGAGCTCCCATTCAGTGGTGTGCTTCCATTCAATCCTGCATTTGGTGATTTCAACTTAATATAAGGGCAAAACAACTTCAAAGTGTAATAACGTGTTCTACCACAATGTTGTGCGTGTTTTACATGCACCTTGGCACGTGCACACATACATCAAAAGAATAATCATCTAATATCAAATATATGCTATGAATACACGAATGGAGAGAGTATTCCAACATCAAGGGAATCTGTTTTAGTTTTTGGTATTTGATTCTGATGAGCACCATGGCCATGAGGTGTGTTGTGAAATTCCGAAATGCTAAAAATACTAAAACTCAATTATCGATCTGATTTAGTAACTAAATTGAGCAAATAAGCACTATATCTCGTTGTACTCTTTGATACCTTTCCAACGAGACCAAGAACATCAAAAATGAACAATGTATGCAAAAGTTACGTACAAAATATAACGGTTTACAACTTTTGAGCCATGAACCCGAGCCTATATAAGGCTAAGTAGTTCAACCACTTAGCCATTATATCCAAGCTCATCGCCGGAGCTCCATCGCCGATGACTTTTCTGACCTCCGATCAGCGATCCAAAGGTGTCGTTTCGAAGAGGACGACAAGGTCCATATCGTGCTAGTGTGCGTTTGACGCTAAGCACCTCGAAAAAAAAACAGATTTCGGGGTGGAGGAGATATCCGGGGAACAGCCCCAAATGTAAGGATTTTGGTTTTTCGTCTTGTCGTTGGGTCGCACGTCTTTCGTACACCGTGTATTCGTAGTTTTCGCAAAGATCTGATGACCGGATCATCCGGGATCAAATTTCAAACCGTATCGTCAACTTCAGTAGTGATTTCCGAGAGATCCGGTGATCCGAAAAATATGAAGCTTAGATCAGATTTTTTTCTTGTTCCATGACCTATACACACATATAATTTGTTTCGAAATCGAAGACGAAAAATAGGACCGCCCACTGCATTCAGCAGCGATGTTCGAGAGATTCTGCAATCCGAAAAATATGAAACTTGGATTAGATTTTTCCTTGTTCCATGATCTATATTGTTAAGTAAAATATCGTATTATGTATGACTTAGTCTAATTTCTTCTTTCTCATGGTACTTATCATGTAATAAACCCAGGGCTATTCTCCTATATAAAAGAGTCCTCGGGTGCGTCTAATACATGGTTTTCTTTTCTCCCATCATGGTATCAGAGCAACGGTCCTAGACCGGGGGCTCGATATCCCACCCAAACCTTAATCCTAATCCCTCTACCCGTCCCCCCCCCCCCCCGCACGCCTCCAGCGGGTCGAGGGGCTCCTCGCGCAGGCGTCGGCGCTCCCAGCGCTGCTTCGCGTGACATCGGGCGATCTCAGTGTCGCCTTGCGGCGCCTCCGGGTCCCGGGTCCTGCACCTCTCGCGACTCCTGTGTCGCGTCCTCTCCCGGTTTTGCGCCTCCAGTGGCGCCCTCTGCGGCTCTATCCGGATCCAGCGGCTTCTGCGGACTCCTAACGCAGCTCCAGCGGCATCAAGCCGCCCCAGCGCCTCTCCAAGGTGTCTCGCCGACAGGCACCCTGTTGCCCTAGCCGTTTTTTTTTCGGTGCTTATCAGCGGACTCCAACCCAGCGGCGCGACACAGGACTTCGCCGACGTCCTACTTGCACTTTGAATACTAAAGTCGGCGCCCGAACAAGGAGGAATGGTTGTATGAGTCTACACATACAACCTAACCCTCATATGATTTTGTAGACCGCATATTTCAGTTATCTCCGTTGGTCTTCGGCTCTTCATCAATCATGTCAAAGAACAAGGGTGACGTTTTTATATCCTCGGGTGCCTTCAAAGGCCCAGCCCTGATTGTCAAGATGGATGGGACCAATTATGAACTTTGGTTTATGCAGTTTCGCACCCTGATGCAGTGCCACAACAAGAAGCACATTCTAAAAGAATCCGAGCCCGAAGACAAGACTGGAGTAAATGCGACATGGAAACAAGATGGCGCGTATGCCCGTATATGGCTATCTGAGACGCTGACTACGGAGATTGCAAATGATATTGTGAACCAACCCACAGCTAAGGCTATGTGAGATATCCTGGCTGCGACATATGGACAGTCTAAGAATGAAAGCAAAATTCACCTGTTACAGTTCGACATCTTTTCTACGAAACAGAATGGGAAGCCGTTACATGCACATTTCTCTCATCTACGAGGCATGTTCGAGAAACTACATAGCTTCATGCCGATCACTACCAGTACGGAGCAACAACAGTCTTACAGAAATGCTACAATGACTAGAGTCTTTCTATCTTCCCATGATTCAGAGTACGATGCTGCACATACTCAACTTCTGACTGGCGAGTCTATCCCACCAATGGAGGAGGTTTATAAGCGATTGAGCAGGATTCCTACTACATCGACGTCTACAGCACAGACTACTCCTACAGCTATGGTTGCCGCTCGTTGCAGAGGAGGAGCGTCGCATTTTCGAGGTCGTGGACCTCGTGGTAGAGGAGGAGGAAGACACAGTAGCCCATGTACTCATTGCCATCGACCAAGCCACTCTGAGGAGACGTGCTTTCACAAGCATGGATATCCCGCCACTGCACGGGTGGCTGAGCAGACTGAGACTACAGTTGCACCTCTTCCAGCTGCTCTCTTTGATGATCTCGTTTCACGCCTTCGAGATATGCTTGTTATACCCTTGTCTCCGTCTCCAAGTTCAACGGATGCTGCAGCTTCAGCCAGAGCATCTTCTAGCTCTTCAGGTACCCCTTATGCACATACCAGTACTACTTGCTCGAATCTGACAGACTGGATTATGGATTCCGGAGCCTCTCATCATATGTGCGGCGACAGACGGCAGTTTACTACCTACAGAGCACTTGCCCCAGGACGATCAGTGGTCATTGCCAATGGGGTCCGATTACCCATTATTGGTCAGGGGGAGATCACCCTGACATCTTCGTTTACTCTTCAGAATGTTTTACATGCACCAGATTTTCAGATGAACCTGTTATCAATTAGCCAACTTACAAAAGATTTACACTGACGTGCCATTTTTGACTTGTCTACTTTTGTGTTTCAGGACATACTGATTGGCAGGAAGATTGTTGGTGGCCATGAGCAGAAAGGCTTATATAAGCTTGCAATATCGCCATGTGTTGGAGCCGCTACTACTCTCTCAGGATCCACTTCTCCCTTCCTCTAGCATCTCCGATTTGGCCATCTGCCTCTGCAGAAAATGTGTCATGTCTTGCCGTAGATATCTACTCGTACTGCATTGGATTGTGAAGCATGTCAGCTTGGGAAACACCATAGGTTTTCGTTTCATGTTCGTCCAAGTCGTCACAGTAGTCAGCCTTTTGAACTATTTCACTTTGATATTTGGGGTCCAAGTCGTGTACCTGATATTCAGGGACATCGGTATTATATGGTTGCAGTTGATGATTATTCTAGATTATCTTGGGTATTCTTGTGAAAACAAAAGTCTGAAGCAGGTGCTATTATTCGAAAATTCATTCTGGAAGTTAATAACATTTTCTCTACCAATATCAAAGTCATCCGAACAGATAATGCGTTGGAGTTTTCAACACTGCATTTATCCGATTTCCTCAACTCAAAGGGAATCCTTCATCAAACCTCCTGTAGTTACACGTCGCAACAGAATGGTGTGGCGGAACGCAAACATCGTCACCTTCTAAACGTCACCCGGATCCTGGTCGTGATAAGCTCTCTCCAAGGGCTATCAAATGTGTGTTTGTTGGGTACTCTCGTACTCAAAAAGGGTATCGCTGCTATGATCCGACGAATAAAAGATACTATGTGAGTGCGGACGTCACTTTCTTTGAGTCTATCATGTATTTTTCTCCTACATGTGACAGGTTATCCAATGACAATGCAAACGATATTGTGGTTCCCCCACCTCCATCTACCACATCAGCCGACCCACTATCACCCACGCCTCCACCACCTCCTCCACCACCTCCTCCACCACCACCACCTCAAGCGAAATTTTTACCCATTGTTTACACGCGCAAGTCTTCTACTAGCACTTCTGCTCATCAGTCGTCCACATCTTCCAGCACGCCTGAGGTATGTTATGATAACACTGTTTCTACTGATGGCCCTGGAGTTTTACAGGATGACTCTGCTGTAGAGGATAATGTGGAGGACGATCTGGATATTCCTATTGCGCTGAGGAAGCCACATCGTCAATGTGCTAAATATCCAATTGCAGCGCATGTCTCGTTGGATCATCTTTCAAATGAGTACAAGAAGTTTATTGTTGGCATATCCGTGGTTACTATACCCAGAACATATATGGAGGCATTACAGGACAGCAAGTGGCGTCAGGCAATGGAAGAAGAAATGGCAGCCTTAACAGCTCGCAGGACATGGTCTATTGTCCCTCCTCCGCAGGGTGTGTCCATAGTAAGCTGCAAATGGATATTTTCTATTAAGCATAATGCGGATGCGAGCGTGGATCGCTACAAGGCAAGGTTGGTGGCCCGTGGCTTCACCCAGACATATGGGGTAGATTATAGGACACATTCTCTCCAGTGGCGAGACACTCTACGCTACGGATTTTACTAGCAGTTGTTGTTTCACGCGATTGGCCGTTATTCCAGCTTGATGTGAAGAATGCATTCTTATACGGGGATCTTCACGAGGAAGTTTACATGCAGCAGCCGCCTGGGTTTACTGTTGAGGGGGAGTCACAGAAGGTATGCCGGCTACATAAGGCCATATATGGACTCAAGCAAAGTCCTAGAGCCTGGTATCAAAAGCTGTCAGAATTGATTGAGCAACAAGGATTTAAGAGGTCCACTGCGGACCACTCTCTATTTGTTCAGAAGACACAGCGAGGTACAGTTGTCATTTTTGTCTATGTAGATGATATTATTGTAACAGGAGATGATGCTCGAGGCATTCAGGTAGCCAAGAAGTTCCTAGGAAAAGAATTTGTGACCAAGGATCTTGGCACCCTTCGTTACTTCCTGGGGTTAGAATTTGCCAGGAATCATCGAGGTCTAGTAATGACCCAGAGGAAGTTTGTCATGGATCTCCTGTCCGAGACAGGTATGAATGGGTGCAAGCCAGCTATGACGCCTATGGATCCAAATATGAAACTGTATGATGATGACACTGAGGAAGTCGATAGCAGGAGGTACAGGGAACTAGTGGGGAAGCTCCTATATGTGACTATCACCAGACCGGATATTATGTTTGTTGTAAGCAAGGTTAGCCAATTTATGGAGTGTCCCAGAAAGACTCATATGGATGCTATCTATATGATCTTGAGATATATGAAGAACTCACCTGGTTCAGGACTCCTATTCAGTAGGGGCAGTTCATTGGAGGTAACAGCATGTGCAGACGCTGACTATGCAGGATGCCCCACGGACAGAAAGTCTACTTCAGGATTTGTTGTTTTTGTTGGTCACTCACTTGTCTCATGGAAAAGCAAGAAGCAGACTGTTGTTGCCAGATCAAGTGCAGAATCAGAATACAGAGCCATGGCTCAAGGGAGTACAAAGATGATGTGGGTTAGATCGGTGTTGACTGATCTTTCTATAGATATTCCTCTTCCTATGCAGCTATTATGTGATAATCAAGCCGCATTATTTATTGTAAATAATCATGCTTTCCATGAACGAACGAAGCATATTGAGGTGGATTGTCATTACACTCGAGATCTGATCCAGAAGGGGCTCATATCTACAGCTCACGTGTCTACAGGAGATCAGACAGCTGATATCTTCACCAAAGCTCTAGCACGAAGTCCTTTTCAGAAGTGTTGGTCCAAGCTGAGCATGATAGATATATATGCTTCAGCTTGAGGGGGAGTGTTAAGTAAAATATCGTATTATGTATGGCTTAGTCTAATTTCTTCTTTCTCAGGGTACTTATCATGTAATTAACCCAGGGCTATTCTCCTATATAAAAGAGTCCTCGGGTGCGTCTAATACATGGTTTTCTTTTCTCCCATCATATATACCATATAATTTGTTCCAAAATCGGAAATGAGAAATCGGACACGAAATTAGACAGTCCACTGCATTCAGCAATGATTTTCGAGAGAGATTTGTGATCAGAAAAATATAAAACTTAGATCAGATTTTTCCATTTTCCATGATCTATACATACATATAATTTATTTCAAAATTGGAGATGAAAAATCGAACACGAAATCGGACCACCGACTGCATTCAATAATGATTTACGAGAGATCCGATAATTCGAAAAATATGAAACTTAGATCAATTTTTTCCTTATTCCATGATCTATACACACATAATTTGTTTCAAAATCGGAGACGAAAAATCGAACACGAAATAGGACCACCCACTGCATTTAACTGTGTTTTCCAAGAGTTTTCGCAATTGAAAAAATATGAATTTCCAAGAGTTTCCGCAATTGAAAAAAATATGAAATATAAGTCAGTTTTCTCCATGTTGAATGTTTTATCCACGCATCTAATTTATTTTGAAACCTGGAATAAAAGTGGTCTACGACATTGCACACCAAATCATAGCACCGACTCGCGGTCTACGACTTTGATTGATCATAAAAGTGGTCTAATAGATGTGATGAGTCATTACCTTAGCAAATGTTAGTAATCTAAATAAGTTAGTTACCTAACTATAGTGAGACCTTTTACAAATACAATTATTTCCTAGGTGCATTAAATGGGGAATCACGGTAAATGATCTGCATGCCAACTGGATTGGGAATGAAATCGAGTAACTAAGTGAAAGCCTTGACCAATGTTAAATTTATTCCAATCCGAGTACTTTGAACATGTATGACATCTGGTTGTGACACAGTTGGATCTCTTGCCATGCATGCCTTGTACTTTGGTGATCTCCACGATCAAGGATTTCTCTCGTGTTGAGGGTTGTTGTGCACACGGTGTAGCTTACTGTGTCGCTATGGGTAGAGGAGTAAATGCCGTCAAGGGATGGGCTAGCACCCTTGGGGGCCCGGGTAGAAGACTAGATGGTCGGGACCCCAGTTGCACTGATTGGGCGACCCGCAATTATCAACACCACCTCGAGGTTCTTGTCAGGTTGCTGCGAGATTCGCCTTCCGGGATGTGTGCTTGGAAGTCTAATCTTCGCTTTACGTCATAGGATGAATACAAGCAGCAAATGAGGGCCGATCACTTGAGTTAGTTACTCATCTTGGTTCTATGAGGGAAGTTCCAGAATATGGTTAGCGAATGAGGTTTTCTTACCGTTTTACCATGTATCCGAAGAAAAACGGAAGGTGGTCGTAGGTCCGAGTACAGTTTGAGTTAAACATCATATCTTATAATCGCATATATTACTTGAGTTGTGTCTACCGTCGAGTAGGGATGAGCATTGGGCTGGGCCGGCCCGGCCCAGCCCGAAGCCCAGCCCAAAAAGCCCGGCCCGACCCAGGCCCAAAGGAATATCGGGCCGGGCTTGGGCCCAATATTTAGGCCCAAAATTTTTTTGGGCCGGGCTTGGCTCGGCCCAGCCCGACCCGGCCCAAGGGCCCGACCCGAAGAGGGCCCGAATCCTTTCTCACATCCTACATGTATGAAAATTCCCACCTATTTCATGTGCAATCTCTTCCTGTATCATGTCTTCATACAATGTGTATAAATCAAGAAAGTCAAGCGTGTGACATGAGTTGATGATCAATGTATTTCAATTAAGAATTAATTTTCCTTAATTAGTATTTGGTTTAGATTCTTTTGGTTATTCTTGAATTTGTTAATATTTATTTTTTTCAATCAAAATATTTTCTATTATTGTACATTTATCCAATATGGGTCTTATGCCCATTTTTTAATATGTAGTATCCGGTGCACATGTTATTGTTAATTGGGTAAGTTTGGTTCACTCTTTCAATTTCTATAAATGAGGGACATTCATGGTATCTAGCATTGAGTGCACGTGTAAATTCGGATTTGGTAGAATTGAATTTTAGTTTCACAAGTATTGTGGTATATGTTTTAATCAATTTTGGCTTGTGTAACTTAAGTTGAGATTAACTTGAAATAAAAGAGTCAAAGTTAATAATATCTTATTGGGAGATGGGTCGGCCCGGCCAAAGCCCGGCCCAAAGGAATTGGGCCGGGCCTGGGCTTGGGCCGAACAAAAAAATTTTTGCGGGCCTAAGCCCGGCCCAAGGCCCGAATTTTTTAAGCGGGCTTGGGCCTGGGCCCTTCAAAGCCCGGCCCAGCCCGGCCCATGCTCATCCCTACCGTCGAGGACTCTTACCGACGTGTAGCTGTTACCGAAGGAGTTGCTTTGATCAGTCCAATGTACTAATGTTAGATTACTTAAAAGAGAATTATGTTAGACATTAGATCGATACACTTGAAATGTTGTTAATTCTGGAAGATAAGAGAACTACCAATAAAATGAGAATGATAATCTAGAATGAAAGTAGGAAGGTTAGTAAAGGAAAGTGTTAAATTTAATCAGGGTGCATCTACTTCATGCATGCCTACGGAGGTCCCCCAACTCTAAGATACGATGTATCTTGGAGTCACAGTGTGAGACCCTCGTGGTCAAGACCACAGACTATTTTAATTACTAATAGTAGTGTTGGAAAGTCTTAAAAGAAAAAATCAACTTAATAATTAATAGTAACCAGAGGATAAGATTCCATTTGTAGGCTTTACTTCCGAGAGTGATGCTTATATTTGTGTACACTTGTTTCAGTTCTGTAGGCACATTGCTTGCTATTTTTACCTGGTTACCTTCGGTTTTACCTATCATTTAAATATAGCCGTATTGGGCAACTTTGCTCATAACGTAGTGTGATCCAACAGGCTCGCAGGACCCTCCGTAGCAGTACGGTGTAGTATTGGTGCTCTGAAACATTTCAGTTTCAGTTGCACTTACAGGATGTGTACTCGATGGTTCTTTTGTAGTAGTTTTTTACTCATACTTTTGTACCTTTGAGAGACAGTTTTTGTGCGTACACTCTGATGGACTTTTTTTTAAAGTTTTGTATATATTGGGACATGATGATGTTGATATCTTGCTGATATGTGTAAAGCCTCGAACTTGGCTATCTCTCGGATCATATATCACAAGATTCGGCTCGTCAAGAGGAAACCAACGGAATTTGTTTCAAGTAAATCGGACTTCCTTTCGATTTGTTATGATTTTTGGAAGAAAGAGAAGTAAGGAGGTTTAAGACGTCATTAACTCTTAATGACCGTCATTAAGACTAATTAAACATGATTAAATAAACTAATGATAGATTGAGGATCGTTAATGACCATTAGCGAACACTAATCAATGGTTAGCAAAAGTTAAGCATAAGCTGCGAAGGTTAAATCACGATGAGTAAAAGTTAATCACGAATAGTGCTAACTAAGCGTCATTAGTGAATCTAGAGTCTTCTAGATAGTTTTAACTTAAGCCCTAAGTTTCGGATAAATTTTGACCAAAACCATGGGTCGCTAACCGCGGTTAAGGTCTAAACCATGCTTTTATAACCACGGTTAGCGGTTTTCTGGAGCCTATAAATAGCCCCCCTACCCATTCATTATCTACGATTTCCATTACCACCACCGCCACTACCCCAAGGGCTAGGGTCGAGAGGAGGAGTGGGAGGTGAGGAAGGAGCGCTAACGAAGCGCTGCCGGGAGAACGAGGAGGAGGAAGATATGATCCTCTCTTAGTTTACTTCGTGAGCTAGGTTTTCGATTCATGTTCAGTTTCCTTATTGTTTTCCATTCGGTGATTTTATAGAGGAAACTCTTTCTGTTTTCTTTTAAAATATGGTCCAATATAAGGAGAAACTCTGCCAAAAATTTTTATAAAAATATGTTCCAATATAAGTGGAAACTCTGCTGAAATTTTCCTAGAAATATCACCCCGTATAAGGGGAAGCTCTGCTGAAATTTCAAGAGAAAATATGTTCTTCGTGTTCTTCGTGTTTTTCATGTTCTTCGTGTGTTCTTCGTGTTTTTCGTTCGTTTTTCGCGTTCTTGGTACGTTTTTAGCGTTTTTGATACGAAAATGGAATTCGATCGTTTGAAGAGCTATAAATCATCCTTTTGAAAAAGAATCACGATAAAGCACTGCATACGAGAGAGAAAGCTCGATTAGGTAACGAAATTCTTCCTTTTGCTGTTGGGTTTTCATATGTGATCGTTGAGATTTCTGTATTTATGCTTCTTGCTACGAAGAACCCTAGTTTGGCTATTTTTGAGAAAATATGAAAAGTTGCTTTGTGATTTCAATTAAAATAAGGTCTAAGCATCGAATGGATGCAGTGGCTTGGAAAGTTAGGGTTTGGAAGTTAAAATGGGCATAAATATGAGTATATAAATATATGAATTAATATATGTGTAAAACTATACTCAGTATTTATGGTTATGCAAATCTAAGGCTTAATAGAGGAATTACATCATGGGAATTGATGTGTTTTGAGTTGGATCTTGTCTTACATTAAGAATGATTGGGAGTAGAACTATAGGTCGGGCATGCAACATGTAGGTTTGTCGGAAGGAACCCGTATTTGTGTTTCCCTACCTAGGTGGTACACGGTTGCCCTTTTATGATAAGTGTGCACGAAATGAATGATTCGCAACGCATTGTACCGGGAGCCAATATATTCGGGTTAAACGACGGAAATGTGGTTGTGTCATGTGGAGACACAGGTGGTTCAATAGCTGTTGGGTCACGATAACATGTATTTAAAGCCGTTAGGTCATGTGATTAAAGGTTAGCCTGAGGTTTTAAGCAACCGGATCCTCGAGGACGGTGTGCTCCTTTGTTTGACAAGCTGAGGGTTTGAGATCCTGATTACAACAACAATAACAACAACAAAGCCTTTTCCCACAATTAAATTTGAGATCCTGATTAATAAAAGAAAAAAAATTGTCATGGTAGTATTGGAGGATTGGTTGAGGCGACGTGTGACGGCATAAGCTTACCAGATCAATGCAATCTCCAATCATGAAGTGTCCACAACTTCAGAGTCCAAATAGTTGTGAGGTAATTCCCTGGACTAATCACTGACGTAGAATAGAAAGGAATAGGACTTAAATTAATGAGAAGGAATGAAATTTTTTGTGATAACAAGTTTTGAAAAATTACACCATCTGTTTGCTTTTCTCTTCTTCATTGCTTAGCATTTGCTAATTATTATCCTATGATTTATGAAAAACCCAACAGGTATCGGTGAGTTATCACGAGGACTTTAATAATCCAGCCAGCTAACATAATAGTCATCCAGCCAGCCACAGTAGCTTTACTCTATAAGGTAGTTAGTAATCTTTTTGTTTATTTCCAAATAGTTGTGAGGTAATTCCCTGGACTAATCCATGACGTAGAATAAAAAGGAATAGGACTTAAATTACTGAGAAGGAATGAAATTTTTTGTGATAACAAGTTTTGAAAAATTACACCATTTGTTTGCTTTTCTCTTCTTCATTGCTTAGCATTTGCTAATTATTATCCTATGATTTATGAAAAACCCAACAGGTATCGGTGAGTTATCACGAGAACTTTAATAATCCAGCCAGCTAACATAATAGTCATCCAGCCAGCCACAGTAGCTTTACTCTATAAGGTAGTTAGTAATCTTTTTGTTTATTTCCAAATAGTTGTGAGGTAATTCCCTGGACTAATCCCTGACGTAGAATAGAAAGGAATAGGACTTAAATTAATGAGAAGGAATGAAATTTTTTGTGATAACAAGTTTTGAAAAATTACACCATTTGTTTGCTTTTCTCTTCTTCATTGCTTAGCATTTGCTAATTATTATCCTATGATTTATGAAAAACCCAACAAGTACCGGTGAGCTATCACAAGGACTTTAATAATCCAGCCAGCTAACATAATAGCCATCCAGCCAGCCACAGTAGCTTTACTCTATAAGGTAGTTAGTAATCTTTTTGTTTATTTCCTTTCTAGCTGATGTACATGTAAATGATCATAGTGGGACAATGTATCATGTAAACTTTATTTTGTGAATGGAAAAATGTTGAAATACTTCCTTCTGAGTATTTTATTCGCAGTCTGTTTCTGAATGTTGGTTGTGATTGCTGAATAAATTATTGCTGAGTAACCAGATCCGGATATAGGAGGATCCGACGACCCGGAATTGGGGTCGTGACATATTTCTTGTGAATAAAATGAATTATTCTCATGCATTTCCTTACTTGCTTATTTTCCTGCAATAGATACATTTGTTAAAATGCTCGTGTTCAGAATGTGAATGTGGCATTTATGGGATGGTTGCTGAGTATCATGATCAGTGGGATGTGACATCTGTAACCAGTGGCTGGGACATGAAAATTATGCTTGCTCAAAGAAGCTCGTATCAGCTCATAAGACACTCTAAGAACATTACCGTAAACAACTTGTTGACAGTTGCTCTACATTGAGCAACAAAAGATTGTATTTACAGGGAGTTTTGGGGTGTTGCCAAGTAGGATCTGTTTGCGGTGTTGCAAGAGTTCAAAGAGGAAAACCATGGCTTTAAGCGACTCAACAAGGCCCATGTATTCCTATTGCTGAAGATGGAAGTGGCTACTAGAATTGAGGACTATAAATCTATTGCTCTTTCGAATGCGATATATCTATTATCTCATTGTTGCCAAGGTTCTTGCGAATTGTTTACACGACATATTGTGTGATGTTATCTCACAAGAGAAGACCGCCTTCGTTCATGGTTGACATATGGCGGATGGATGGGTCATTAACTAGAGACATAGTGAAAGGAAAGGCATATTGTGGAAGGTTGATTTCTCCAAAGCGTAAGACTGTGTGAATTAACGCTTCCTTTGGACATTCACTTCAACGAAGAGGGTTCAACAAACAATTAAATTGCATGGGCAAGGAGATGCATCACGATGGCTTCGTACGAAATACTGGTTCTTCCAGCCTCATCAGGGTGTCCAGCAGGGATGTCCTTTATCCTTTCTTTTGTTTGTGATCGCGGCGGATGCCCTGGAGGTTATGATGAAGTTGGCCATGAAGGGGGGTTTTGCGTAAGCTACAACAGAGATGAGATCTCCATACCAATCCTCATGTATGCGGACGATACAATTATATTTTTTAAGGGTAGGTAGAGCATGCAAGGCGGGCATCGTATATCTTGGACAGTTTCAACCACATTTCGGTACTGCAAATTAGCAAAGATAAGTCCACTTTACTTCAGTTGAGATGTCCGGTGGTGAGATACAGGAGGCCGGCTTAGCATTGAGATGCGAGATTGGGGCCCTCCCAGCAACATATACGGGCCTTCATTTGGTTAGGGAGAGAATCGTGAGCACGCTTGCCAGTTGGAAAGCGAGGATATTACCGGGGGGAACACGTCAGCCATCATTATATTTTTGTTCCACTAGACTTCTCCCAGTTGGAGTGCGGATGAAGATTGAATCCATTATGAGACGACTCTTCTAAGCAAATGGTGGGAAAGGAGAAGGGTGGTATCCACCATATCAACTAGGCAAATGGTACTAGGTCCGAGAAGGATGGCGGGCTAGGGGCCTTGAAACCGGATAGCGTGAATAAAGCACTGCTAACCAAGTGGATTCTCATACTGTGGGACACCTTTGATGTTTTGCTTTGCCATACTGTGGGACACCTTTGATGTTTTGCTTTGCCATCTAATGAGGAATATGTGTGGTATTCATGGCTCCTTGAATGGGAGTCGTGTACACCATTCGTCGATGATTTAGCAAGGCGTTTGTCGTGTCATCCATGATATGGGAGAGTACTTGCTACCTATTGTTGGGAGTTTTCAGATCTTTCATTTTTGGCGTGATAACAGGTATGGTCTTGGTGCTTTGGAAGATTGATACCCACGTCTTTTTGTGTTGGCAGTGGATAAGAATATGATGGTACATCAGGCTTGGTTTGAGGTTCATGGGCTCCAAACTTCACGACGAAGTTCTCGGGGCAAAGATTTAATGTGTTCCTCGGGATGTTGAAAGAACTATCGGATGGCGGAAGTGTAGGCTTTGACATGGGGGAGAGACCATTTACGTTGGACTAATGGTCATTTCACGATCCAAAAAGCGCATCAGGTGTGTGCTTGAGGTACTATTGGCATTCATGAGAATCTTAAGCGGAATGGTAATATTAATTGGGGCAGCATGGTGATGCAAATCGAAATTTTGCAACGACAGAAAAATAAATTTGATGGTGGAAATTTTGGTGGAGAAGAAAACAGAGGGGTTGAGAGGAGAAAAGTCAACGGAAAATGAGGGATTTTGGAAAAGGCTCGCGGAGATCGCGTGAGGGAGGAGAGAGACAAGAGAGAGATGAGATAGTTCTCAAAATAAATTCAACTTCAACTGTTTAAAAAAATAGACTACCACCCCTTTATATAGGAGGGATGGGATTACATAATTAGAAAGAGATTTCAAATTTAAAATTCAAATATGTATCTAACTTATCCTAATTGATTCTAACTGACTAACTACCTTAAATAACCAATTAACTATTTAATTTGAAATCACAAGCGATCTCTTTATTTAAAATAAAATTGCGACAACTCAATTATTTGTAAAGAAAATAAGACACAAATTAATAGACGAAGATAAATAAATAAAATCCTATTTATTAATTTCACACTGAATCAACTCTCTGCCGCTTTGAAAAACATCTCCTGATGAGTGGCTTTGATTTCGGTTGCAATATTGGATATGTCACGTTGAATCCGTTGAGCAATTGACTTCAATTTCGTGCCTTGCTTCCTTAATTCAGCATTACATTTGTAGTTCTTTTCAATTGGAGGGTGTCCCTGCAATTTTTCTATCCCTTCATTTAAAAAGATTCTATAGCATAATGTATCATTCATTTAGGCGTTTTGAGAATAATATTTGGGAGGAGGGGCTTCATTACAAATCCTCCAAATCAAATCCCAATCCCTTTCCTCGTGGGATTCGAATCTCCTTAAGGTGAAACCCCAGGGTTGGGTTTCGATTCCTCTCCCATAGCAGTGGTGGTGGCCTAATTCAGAAGGTCGTAGGCAGCGTTGTCACGGGGATCGATGGTGTTGGTGGCAGCCACGCTTGATGCGCGTGATGATGGCCTCGTGGACGATGATGGTAGCCATGTCGCATGATGTTTCTGGCAGCAATGGGAGGGTTGCCATGAGAACGCGAGGAGGCGGTGGTGTCCACGAGTTGTAGCGGAATCGTGAAGAGGCGGTGGTGCAGGCGAGGGTTCCTGATGTTGGTGTTGTTTGGGAGAGGCGACGGGCTTGCATCTGAGGATAAAGGGTGCAACCGGGGTGGCGCGATGTTGGCGAAGGGGACTGGAGATTTGGGCGAGGGCGTTGGGGCTGTGGAGGGGGGCTATGCAGTGGGCCTATGGGAACGCGGGAGGTGCGAGGGTGGCAGGAGGGGATGCTAGGGCCGGGGGTGCACCTCAGGAGGTGCAGGGGTGGCGGGAGGGGGCGTTGGGGTTGGGGTTGGGGGTTGCTCCTCAGGAGGTGCGAGGGTGGCAGAGAAGGGCCCTGAGGGGGCTGACCTGGTTGCTGGAGTTGATTTCTTCAACGATTGGGGTCTAAAACGAGTTGGACAGCGAGCAGATCGTCGATGACGATATTTTTTCTTGTGAAATGGCCTGGAGCAAGCGGATCATCAACGACAACGTTTTTTCTCATTTTTCTTCGTCGAAATCTTGACAACAGCTTCGATGGCGAGAGACTTCGACTCGGCGACTTTCTCGGCAACAATTTCGGTGGCACTTAGGGTCTCAAAATCAGCAATCAAATCTTGAAGCTTTGTTTGGAAATCGAGCAATATGGCCATCATCCCTTGTTGTAGGTTTTGTCGGCTCGTCGTTTACGTTACGACGAACGATAGTCTTTCGTTGCATGACGGCGCAAACATCTGTACAAATCGTTAGATCATGAGGACGATCTACATGCCATGCTCTGATACCAATTGATGCAAATCGAAATTTTGCAACGACAGAAAAATAAATTTGATGGTGGAAATTTCGGTGGAGAAGAAAACGAAGGGGTTGAGAGGAGAAAACTCGTCAGAAAACGAGGGATTTTAGAAAAGACTCGCGAAGATCGCCTGGGGGAGGAAAGAGACGAGAAAGAGATCAGATAGTTCTCAAAATAAATTCAACTTCAATTGTTTAAAAATAATAGAATACCACTCCTTTATATAGGAGGGATGGGATTACATAATTAGAAAGAAATTTCAAATTTAAATTTCAAATTTGACTCTAACTTATCCTAATTGACTCTAATCGACTAACTACCTTAAATAACCAATTAACTATTTAATTTGAGATCACATGCGATCTCTTTATTTAAAATAAAATTACGACAACTCAATTATTTGTAAATAAAATGAGACTCTAATTAACGAACGAAAATAAATAAACAAGACCCTATTTATTAATTTCACGCGGCATCATAGGGTGTCATGATGAATCAAGGTCTTCTTGTGGCTGGCTAAGTATGGTTGCTTAATGACCAAGACGCGAAGGGACAAGCTGCTTAACACTGTTGACGTGAACTGTGGCAGATGCGGTGAAGAGCGTGAAGACATGGACCATCTTATCTTAAGTTGTGACTCTTCTCGCCTTGTCTGGAATGGGACGAGTATTACTTGGCTCGAGACAAATGACTGCACCTCTTTCTGGACCTCCAGTAGGAGAATGGGTGGAATCCGCATCATGACATATCTCATGCATGTGCACTATTGTGTGGCTATTTGATGTGTTAGAAATGACCGCATTTTCTTTGAGCAATGCTTTATCCCAAAGAATATTCTGGGACATTATAGGGCCCTGTTGCTGGATTGGTCTTGCCTTTAGATATAATTGCCACTTTTTTGATATAATAGCTTGAGGTGGATTCCATCTCGAAACTGCACCCTCCTTTTATCAAAAGAAAAGCTTATGTTTCCTTCATACTTCGATTTTTTTATTTGCATCTTGCTTTATTTTGAAGAACTTGACGTTCTTTGCAAAAGTCTTTCCTCTTAAGTGGAAGAACCATTGAAAGTTAAGTGATCGTTGATGTGCTAAGCTTTGGACTACGTCACAAGTAGTTCTATATGATGAAGAATTTTTTAAAGTAGGCCAAGCTTAGAACAAGATGTAGTTCTTGTATAGGGTGGACCTGTGTAAATCTGTGTAATAAGATTGCCTTGGTTCGAAAAGAAAGGACAGTCCAAAGATGGGGCACACCCCTACATTTACTAAAAGTACATTTTTAAATAGCTTAATCTTAATAAAATGTGTTTGACGAGCGACCACCCTCTTTCATTTTCAAAAACTACCCAAGACACAAACAAGGACTTGGCATGTTCAGAAAAATACTGTGCAATGTGTGTAGGCACGATTAATCCGCATTTTTATTAGTTAAAAACTTTTAATACATTATTCACCCCCCCCCCAAACCCTCATGTTCACATTCAACACAAATCCTGCTTATCAAAGCAAAACACCTAAATTTGGAAATCCCGTGATTTCTAAGTTTTCATCCAAATCCTAAGCATAAAAACTGTACAAAACTACATAAATCTCACTTTCTTTGCTTGTTTGCTGCTAAATAAATACACTTAATTAAATAATAGGGCAACCCGGTGCAAACCTCTGGCCATTCAGGGTTCACGTAAGAGCAAAAACAACTTTGGGTCTATTAAATTAAACCTTCTTTAGTATTAATTACACAAGGCTATTTTCAGCACTCAGACTCCCCGACTCTTGGTCAAAAACAAAGACAGATTCTTTAAATTAACCATATAAAAAATTATAGCTTTAGCAGAACCCAAAATTTACTTGCATAAGCACATCCATGGCAAGGGGAAATGGCAAAAAGATTTGAGTCAGTTGCAAAACCTACGTGACATTAGATTCGCATCAGAAGCTTCATGGACTAGAGATTCATCATGAACATCTGGATGTGATCTGTCTACAGGATCTGGCTGCAAGCCTCCATACCAATTTTTACGAACTTTCCGCCGAGGAACCTCTAGCTTGTCGATCATCATATAACCTGATGTCCTGAAAAACATGTGTAACATTCATATGTAATTTTTTAAAAACATTCATACATAATGATGCTGTTGTGTGACCAGTATCATGTAGCTTTTACCTGAAAAACTGAACGACTCCATTGTATGTGGCTAGAACTATTTCTCTTGTACCATCTTTATCTATGTCAAATAAAAGAGGACTTGCATGCACAGTCGATTGGTGAAATGCAGGCCATCCTGGAAAATACCAGAATGAAATACTTGACATTGTGATTTTTAACAAAATACTCAGATACTATAAATGCATAAAAAAGGGTGACCTCCATGTTTATGGACAAAAAAAGTGTCATATTATTTCATATTCTTAAACCACTTCTGCCAGGGTATATCCTGCTCTGCTTAATATACCCCATGTCCATATGATTTACTGAAATCTTCTCAAACACCTCAACGCTAATTAGAGCTGCATCATGAGCATTAAAACACATTTATATGAAGATTTGTCAAGAGGATACGCGAAAGATAGTATTAAACTAACTTGTATTATAGAGGTTATAAACACAAAGGATAAACAATTGAAAAAAATAAAATGTGTATAATGGTAGGGGTGCAAGTTGAGGACCAACCCAGCTAAGAAATAATTGAGGAATAAAAATAAAATGTGTATAATGGTAGGGGTGCAATTGAAGAAATAACGTTACAAGAAAAAATTGAGGACCAACCCAGCTAAGAAATACCCCACTATAAAGCAGATTCAATGACATGTTGAGCTACGTTTGGGTCTATTATTAGCTTTACAAGATAACTTTTTTTGCGTCAATGCATATGGTAAAATTATGAAGAATTTGAGGCAAATTTGGTCTGACTTCAGTTTGTCAAAAATAGTTGATGAATTTGATTACGAAATTACATTAGCTCGTGATTTTTTATGAATGGATTTGAATCTAATATTCATTTGCCTTGCTTACCATTCACAAGCAATATACATCCACATTAATATCATTCCTTTCTATGGGCCGGCTTGAGAAGCCATGATTACAAGTTAAACCCTTGATTATAACCGTTAGTGGTTTCTGATAATCTTAAAATCAAATATGATGTTCCAAGGTCAGAACAATCCTTTAGAAATTCAACTACTAAGAAACTTTAGATGAAGCACAAAATAGTAGGCACATGAGCTCTTCAATATTAAGGCTGACTGCGTAAGTGATGAAAAGGCGGTGGGAGATAGGAAAGAAAGGGGCCAGTTGGAAACGGAGCAAGGAGATAGAGGTGGAAAGCAGCGGTCGAAAGCCTTAGGGGTCTAGTCGTGTCCTGTCTCCAAGCGTTTGCTGTAGTGGGGGAGGGGACTTCGTTCTTTTCAATGCGGTGAAGGCAGTCACCTTGTGAAGGATTGTGAGGACTCGGTCAAGTGCTTTGGGTACGGAGGCGTGGGCCACGAGTGGATATCCAGCGGTCAGTTGCATTGTTGGCTCGGGAGATGCAGGTTGATGCAGAGTGGAATTTGGGAATTAGGACACAAAATTCGATATCAATTAAATTGGTGTCTACCGTCATTTTAATTCCATCCAATTAGAGTCACTAATTAATTAGGGCTAGGGTCAATTGGTATCTTATCAAATCTGAGTCCATCGCAATTTTGATTTTTATTTTAAATATAGAGATTAGATGTAATATCTAATAGGTTATTTGGTTGAGTAGTTTATGGAGTCAAACTAGTGTTTGTTAAAATTGATATTTTTTTATGTCGTAGTCCCACCGATCCTGCTTAAATGAGGGAAAAGGCTTTGTTGTTGTTATGTTGTAGCCCCACCCTCCTAGATAAAAAAGATGGTAGTCATCATTTAGGGACTGTTCAACTTATAGAAAAAATTGGAGTTACCTCATTTATTTTCCTCTTCTTTCCGTCTATCCCCCTACGCATCTATGTTGTTTCTTCCCCAAAATCCCACAAAACTGCCGCATTTCTACCTTCTTCCTCCCACCAACCCTATTTCTTCCTCTTCCATAAAATTTTCTAACCACCAAAATTCTTTTTATGCATTAATTAGTACCAAAGCATGGCATATAGATCGTTTTCATAATGTAACAATCCTTCAAGGTATTCAAGGAAGTATGATTGAAAGAGTTTCGTTCAAAAGGTCATCAAATATGTGCAGAGGTTGAATAAGCACTTTCAAAGATGCTCCAGATTTGTTCAGATCTATGAGACACGACGAAGTTAATACGAGATCCGAGGATTTTACGATCTTTGAAACAGCGTGAACATGTGATGCTGAAATCTGAGTTGAGACCAAATCTTCCATGGAAATCGCCATCAAACCTCCACGGACGCCGCCTCCACCCCCGACGACACCCCCGCCCTCTCCAGAACAACTCCTTATTGTTGCGCCAAAACCACTACCACCAACTCCACCATCATCACCAGCACCAACACTATCACCTCAATCCCCACCCGCCACCACCATTATGCAAACATCACCACCTTCTCCACCTGTACAAGACTTATTTCTTATGCTAGCAAAAATTCT
This sequence comes from Ottelia alismoides, assembly GCA_037367405.1. Taxonomy (NCBI): domain Eukaryota; kingdom Viridiplantae; phylum Streptophyta; class Magnoliopsida; order Alismatales; family Hydrocharitaceae; genus Ottelia; species Ottelia alismoides. The sequence goes on along the minus strand of JAZKJV010000738.1, from coordinate 1,341,666 downwards.
ACTTCCAAAATCGTCGATACCACAAACTTCGTTGCTAGTACTCTTCATCACAACTGCACTACTGCAACCACCTTATCCCTCGTCAGCGTCACAACTTCCACTGCTCACGCTACACACTACACTTGCACCAATGTTGCTGCTACCCCTCGTGTAGGGCTGGCTATCAAGCTCAACGAGCCGAGCCAGACCCTGGCTCGGGCTCGGGCTCGAGCTCGTTCGAGCCCAGTCGAGCTGGCTCAGGCTCGGGCTCGAGCTCGGTTGGCTCGAGCCTCTTATCGAGCCAGCTCGGGCTCGATAAGGCTCGAGTCGAGCCCGTTATCGAGCCTGAGTCCCTTATCGAGCCTGGTCTAGGCTCGAGCCCGGTCTGGGCTCGTTAAGGAAAATAGCCATTTTTTGGTGGAAAAGTGTTGTTACTTGGGCTCGAACTCGCAACCTCCTCTTTGAAGACTGCCTTCCTTACCAGTAAGCCACCATCCGAGTTGTATATAAAAGTTAAATTATAATATATATTGTAACATTCTATTTGCTAATAAAAATATAAAAATTACTAATTATCTAATTATAACCCAGATTAACATAGATAGTAGAAAATCCAAGTCTACAAAATAATCTACCAAATATTGTCGTTATATAAACCACATAGACACATAGTCCACCATTCACAATGTTGCAAAACTAATACAAATAAAAATAAACATCATTACAATTTCAAATAGAATATATATATATATATATATTCCTTATCGAGCCCCTTATTGAGTTATCGAGCCGAGCAGGGCTCGGCTTGTGCTCGGCTCGTTAAGCTGTCGAGCCCAAAAATCTGACTCGGGCTCGGCTCAATAGCTTAATGAGCCAAGCTCACGAGCCCTTATCGAGCCGAGCCCGAGCCTGGCTCATCGACCCGTGACTCAATAGCTAGCCCTACCCTCATGGATGTCCCTCACCGCCCCGCCACTGCTGGAGGTTTCTTAAATGTGGAGATAAATTATCTCTTGGGAATTTTATAAAGTCCCCCTCACCATAAACCTCCTTGCCAAAAGGTTAAACTTAGGAGAAGGATGACGCAATCACAGATTTGGTAATTGACAAATTAGGATTTTTCATCCCTAATTGATTATTTAAATTTGACCGTTCATTCTTATTTACATTAAATAAACTGAGATTGATTGTAATCTCAATATTTATGGTAGATAATATAGGACAATCTAGAATGTCAACTAGGGTTTGTTAAGTGATCAAATTTTATTTTCCTTATTTTTTTTAGTCAACCCTCCCTATATAAAGGGGTTATAACCTATTAAGGATAATCTACTTACTCGTCTAGATAATAATTTTCCTTGTTCACTAATAAATCGATTAATTAAACTCGTGTTTATATAATCAATTTGATCCTCCGACCCAATTGGGTGCAAGTAGAAGACAGGTTATGTTATAAATTGAACTTAGGTTTGAAGAGTGTCTCAACCATAATCCTCCCTCTCTCCTTCATTTTCTAGGGTTTCTCTTCTCAACACACTCCCCTTCCTCGTCTCGCGAGCCACGTCATGAATCTTCTTCACCTCTCAATTGCATCAAAGGGCAAAGGAGAGTATAATTTTCATGGAATGGGTACGAATTTTGCAACTAAACCCCCCTCCTCAAAAAATACAAAAGATACATTGAGGATGGGAAAAAGGTTAACAATTTATTGGATCAACTTGAAACCAATCCGCCACATGTTGCAACTGATGATCAAACAATAAATACAAAGATAAATTGAATCGAAGTGGCTATGTTATTTGAGAATTAAGGTAAAACTAGGGATCAATTAAATAAGGAGATCGCATGTGATTTCCAATTGGTTATTGGGTTGAGTGATTTAGGGAGTTAAATTAGGTTGAGCATAGATAATTTCCTTTTTTATTTTTTTTGCAATTCCACCCCTCATATATAAAAGGAATCGTAATCATCTTTAGGGATGGTTCAAGCTATAAAAAATGAAATCTCTTTTCGCCTCACTCCTCATGCATCTACGCATTTCTACATATTTCCTCTCACCCTCCCTATTTCTTCCTCTTCACTAAGATTTTCTCTCCACGAAAATTCCTTAATTGCATTACAATTGTGGTTGAGACCCCTCAGTAGACAGTCTGCCATGAGATGAACAACAACTAGGGGTATCCTAGGTAAATGTACATGAAGTAAATTGGGATTATGATGCAATGTGGAATTCAAAATTAAGGTAAAATTTGACATATTCGCAATTTTATTTAAATAAATTGAGATCGCATATGATATATAAATAGTTATTTAAGTCAATTCATCGCAATCCAAAGGTGGGATTGATTCCTTTTGTCTTACCCCAAAAGTCGTCATCACCACAGTAACTTGCTACTAGTAAGTAATTAAGCCCATAAGCTTTACAAAAAAGAAATTTTTAATTTGGAGGGATAATTAGCTTCATGATTCCATGCTTCTTATCCCCTCACTCAATACAAATCATGCAAATGCAACTATTGCCTCTAACCTACTGAATGACCCATGTATGTAGAATGTCGTTAAATTGCGTCGGGACAACATCTCTGATCATTTTTTCCTTGAAACCAAACATGACATCTGCCAATGAATTAATATAGAAACCCCATTCTAAAGGAACATGCACCACTAAATCTGCCTATCAGCTACTTGTAACCATGAAGAACCTTTCAATCTCAACACATTTCCTTTTGCAAAGCAATATGGCAAGGAAAGTATGTGTCACCCAAAATCAAACCATTCTTTTGGATATTGATAGCCTTTTACATCTCCTTAGGAGCAATGGTAAAACAAACAATGCTGAACTATGATGCAAGCTGTTCGATTTCTGGACATCACTTAGAAAACCAGCAACATCTCTTTGTGGAGTGTACTATTGCTAGGGTGGCTTGGTTTAACCTAAGAATCAGGATTGATGCCCTAACATAAGGCATTTTAGACTTTGTTTTCTCTCTATATATGTTTAATGCTCATTCCCTAGTGGACTTCAAGATGGGGAGCTCTATATTCACCATTTTTGAATAGCTAGATGTAATTTGAAGCATATGAATCGAAAGATCAATCCAAGCAATCTACTCAATCCTCCTAGGACCACAACCCCAAATTGATCTCCAATGTCTTCTTCGAGGGATGGCCATACTCAAGTTAATGGTCAATATCAGAATTACAACATATACCTTCAGGTGTATGTGGTTTTCTCTAAAGAGACTTCTTTCTGTGGCATTGCCACACTCGATTCTAGCGTTAACTTCTTAGAGGTCGTTGCCTCTTCCACCATGGACACATCAGATATGGAAGCGGAGCTCTCTACAATCACTTACATCTTAGCATGGGATGCCAATCATGGCCCAAAATATCAATTTTGTCAGCATTTTGATGACCCAGCAAAATGACATATCGATGACATGTCGATGACATGTTGTCGAAATTGACCCCAAATCAATGCAGCAAGCTACGGAAAAAATTAGGTTGGGAGAAGCTTGCCATTTTGCTGGAATTTTGGTGGCTTAGAGTTAGCGAAATCGATATTGGCGAATTTCACCGACATTTCGAGCCATGGCGTAAATTATAGTGACTACCTTATATGCATAATTTCAAATTGCGAAGTGTGGTGGATCAAATAAAATTGCTCTACCAATCAGATTGGAATATAAGAAGAATAGAAACATACCAAAAGCAATTACACCATCTCCACAGCATACAATTAACTTTCCAACCCCACTAAAATGCGATTCATGCAGACAACCTTACTGCTTATTGTAAGAACAATGACATTCAAGGTTCTTGGGACTTTACAAACATTCCCTTTGCTATGTATAAATCATTGTTATTGCAACTAATATAATGACTCTTCGTTTGAAAAGAACGTTGAAGTTGAGCCATTTTAACGGTTAGAACAAAGTTGTTAGAATTGTGAGCATTTTAATTATTTATTTATTGTAATTCTACTCCTCTATAAAGGGATTGGTATGCATTGTTTAGGAAACTTAAATGAATTTTTTTTTGACACCAAAGCACTTCGGGGGAGACACAGCATGGTGTTCGTCCCAAATATTATTCAAAAACGGAGATGAAGACAGGGAGGAAGGAAAGTTATACATACGCTAAGGATCGAGTGGATCCCGCCATAGGGCCCCCAAAAAAGGAATACACACGCCAGAATCATTACATGATCAGCCAGTCATTCACAAGCGAAGAAATGTGTACTAAGATATCCTCCTTGTAAATCCTTTGACCCCTGAAGATCCTAGCGTTCCTAGCAAGCCACAGCGCCCAGATGCGCGCGAAGGGCCGCAGCCGCTCCCTCCTTGTGCGATCAGGACTTGATCGCATAGATTCCCAAAACGAGCTAGCTGAAGATGCGTTGATCCAATTAAAATTGACGTCCCCCCAAATTGCTGCAGAGGTCGGGCAGAGGAAAAATAGGTGTTCCAATGTCTCCGCGCTGCCACCACACAGCACACATTCCAAGGAGTCAATCCCCGAAACAAACCTAGCACATCTATCTCGGGTCAAGACCCTCCCACGCCTCAAAAGCCACAGGAAGAAGATCACCCTCTCAGGAAGCTTCATGCGCCACAGCCACCCCAGATCCTTGTACATGAGATTTTGCTGAGAGTCATGTTGTTGCGAGATGGCCCTGAACGCCCGTCTTGTAGAGAAGATGCCGTCGCGCCAAACCCAGTGGTCTCTGGTAGTCGATGGCTTCGGCGCATCCCTAAGCAGTTGCAGGAGGCTTAAGAAATCATCAAATCGTTCGTCTGAAAGGTTGCTAGCAAAAGTGGGGGACCAGTCGCCCCCGCTCCAAGAGGACGCCACCGAAACACGAGAGTCGGAAGCCAGCGCACAAAGACGAGGGAAAGAGATAGCGAGAGAGGTCTCCCCCGACCAAGCGTCACGCCAGAAAAGAAAGGAGTTGCCATCCCCCAGCGCAGGCTTGAAGAGGTGAGAGAAACGCCTAACCGCCGAAGCGATCCCTCGCCAGAAAGGTGTTCGAGAGCGCGGAGAGTCGACGTCGCGCAGCAAGTCCACCCCGATCGATAAAACATCCCGCAACATTGATGGAAAGAAACCATTGGCGCTGCCCCAAAGTCTGTTGACTCATTTTAGCATCAACGCGTCATTAGCCAAATCCAGCCTCCGTATGCCAAGCCCACCGTCGCACTTTCTTTTCGCCACGTCGTTCCAGGCCACGAGATGAATGCCCCGCGACGAGGGACCCCTTCTTTCCCATAAGAAGTTTCGCATAAGGCCCTCAAGACGCCTTCTAACCCCCACCGGGATAGCCCAATTGGACAGAAAGTACACGGGGATAGAGGCAAGGACGGACCTAATGAGCACGAGACGGCCCCCCCGAGAGAGCATCGCCGCACTCCAACCAGCAAGCCTTCTTTCCGCCTTGGTTATCACCTTATTCCAATCATGCAATCTTGTCCTCCTCGCTCCCAGCGGCAAACCCAGATAGTCAATTGGAAGAGAGGATGGAGAAGTTCCCAAAAGCTCTTCACACGCCGCTGCCGACCTCTCATTCCACGCGAAAGGAATCACTTTGGATTTGGATTGGTTAATGCGGAGCCCCGAGAGCTCGCTGAAAATCTTCAAGGTCACCGCCATCCCTCTGACCTCCTCCATGCCCCCCTCGATGAAAGCGATAGTGTCATCCGCATATTGGAGAGTAGGGGTGTTCCGGTAATCGCAGGAAAAGCCCGAGGAGAAGCCGCGCGCGACCACCCTATCCGCCATCCTCGGGAGGACATCCGCCGCAATAACGAACAGCATGGGTGCCAGAGGGCACCCCTGCCGCACACCCCTCCTTGGCTGAAACGAGTTGCCAACAATACGACCATTCAGCATAATAGAGAAAGATGCAGTAGTAACGCATCGGCGCATCCACGATATCCATAAATTTGGAAAACCACGAGCCCGCATCACCGCCCAAAGAAAGTTCCAGTCCAAGGAGTCATACGCCTTTGCGAAGTCCACCTTCCAAAGTGTCCCCTGCTTCCCCCTCCTCACCCAACTATCCACTATCTCAGAGGCAAGAGCCGTGACATCGGAGATATGGCGGCCAGGAATGAAAGCCACATGCGAATGATGAATTAAATCGTCCAGCAGCAGCGCCAGCCTCCGCGCCAAGACCTTCGCGACAATCAAGTATAAAGCATTTGAGATTGCGATCGGCCGATAGTCCTCAATAACATGCGAAGAAGTAGATTTAGGAATTAGCACAATAAGAGCCCTATTGATGCTGTCAAAGCCCCTGTTCCCAGCACAAAATTCCGTTACCACCTCCCAAACCTCCATCCCCACCACCTCCCAAAAGTCTTTGTAGAAGGCGATAGGGAAACCATCCGGACCTGGCGAGGCATCGCCGTTGAGATCCCAAATAGCAGCCTTCACCTCATTGAAGGAGATCTCCTTAGTCAATTCCGCACAACTCGCAGACGAAACCTTCGAGGCATCCTCTCCCAACCAGCACCATCGATGAGGCTCGCGAACCGAGGTGAACTCCCTGAAGTAAGCCGCCACCGCATTCCCCACCGCCTCCTCACCCACCACCTCTCTTCCCCCGAAAGAAATCGATCGAATCAAATTTGAGCGTCTTCTGTTAGAGGCCACTCTGTGAAAGTACGAAGAGTTTGCATCCCCTTCCCTGATCCATTTCACCTTCGCTCTCTGCCGCCATTCCGCTACCCTCATTCTTTCCTCCCTCTCCACCGCAGCCACAGCCGTAGCCCTGGAGACCAACTCCTCAGCACAGAGCTCCCTCGTCCCCTCCAAAGCGTCCAACGCCGCAACGACGCCCTCCGCAGCCTTCCTTGCAGACATCCGAGCCTCCCGCGACCTTTTTTTGAACTGAGACAGAACGCCTCTCAAACGCGTTAGCTTCTTGCCGAACCTTACAACCGCCGACCGACCCTCGCAAGCCTCCGCCCAACAAGAAGATACCATCTCACGGAAATTGTCCTCGATCAGCCAGCACCTCTCGTATCTAAAGAACCCTGCCGCCGGAGAAGACACCTTGGAGTCCCAGATGATAGGAGTGTGATCCGAGAAGGCACGTGGCCTAGAGAGGACCTCCGCCAGGGGGAACAAGTCCATGAAACCCATCGAAGCGAGAAACCTGTCAATGCACGACTTTGCGGAAGAATTCCTCCAAGTGAAATTCACGTCCGAAGCCGTTAGATCTTGCAGAGCCAGCCCGTTGAGGAAGTCCGCCGAGCCCGGGTCGGAGCCCCCCTTGGACCGGGGCCTATCAGAGGACCGTAAAGTAACATTGAAATCACCCCCGATCAGCCAAGGCAAGCCCGGGTTATCCAGCGAGATCTGCCGAAGCTCGTCCCACATCCCCTTTCTTTGAGCCGCATTACAGGGGCCGTACGCGCATGATAGAACAAATGATTGAGAGTCCTCCTTCCTGGTAAGCAGAACAGAGACGGAGTGGTTGCCCCTCACAGTAGAGACAAGGGAGAACCCTGATGACTTCCAAGCAACAAGCAAACCGCCCGCATTCCCAGTTGCAGAGAGAGCGGAGAATTCGTCAAGATCTCCCGCCGCGAGAGAGCGCCAAACGTCATCATCCAGAGCGGCCAGCTTGGTTTCTTGAAGAAGAATGACGTCGCACCCCCATTCCCTGAATCTAGACCCCAGAATCTTCCTCTTAGCCGCATCCCCCATGCCCCTTACGTTCCATGATAGGATCTTCATTTAGTAACCTTCTTGTAGACCCAAGACGGTACCAACCCCGCTGCCTCCGCCACCGCTTCCTCGAAGGTGTGGCACGAATGATGCTCCCTTGACAATGAGCGAGCGCTTCGCCTCCTTCTATAGCGCTTGCAAGATCTCCTCCTTGATTCGCCATCTGCACCCTTATCTTCCAGGCCCTCGTCTGCAGCTGTATCTGCCCCTCCTGAGAGGCTCTCCTGCGACAAAGCTCCGGGCATAGGAGAAGAAGGCTCCACCCACTGGTTAAGAATCAAAGTGCCTGAGTGTGGGGCGGAGATCAGGGCAGAAGAAAAAGATAACGAGGCCGGTTCCTCCGAGCAAAGGGGATCCGCTTGAGCCCCCGAACCCGAATCAACCCCCGCCCGACCCGGAGACAGTAAAGGATCCACTTTTGAAAGGGGGTCCGCTTTTGAAAGGAAGATCGGGTCAGGGTCAGCAACCCGATTAACAGAGTGACGTGCAGATCCGAGAGAAGGATAAGCGTCTTGCCCAAGGAGAGCGAACCCGGGTGAATAAATCCGGAAGGCAGAGCCTTGCGACCCCACCGAGAATGTCAAATCCCCTCCAAAGTTCGTGCATCTACCGTCCACGTCACTCCAACCGCCCGCCACGTCCCCCCGCATACTCCCAAGGGCGGCTACCATGCACTGATTCCATGCGGTGGGATGGACATCACGTACGAGAGCTGGAGAAGGCCTTACGTAAACATCATAGCAAGGCGCAGCCCCCAAAGATGAACCCAACTGGGGCGAGATCTTCGAGGCGAAATCCCACAGCGGCAGCTTCTCCTCGGGAAACGGAACGACCCTCTTGCTTGCCTCCCCCTGAAGAGCCAACCGGTCCGGTAGAGGAGGAGGCGGTGGAGGCACCACCACCGAAAGCTCGATTCTACAATAGAACCTTCCCAAGTTTAAAGCTTCAAAGAACACCTGACCAGCCGCCCGATCGAGGAAGGCCTTGTTGCACTCCAGTAGTATCTTCGTGATCGCTGAATCATCCCCCGGCGATAACCCGTCGCTAGGTTTTTTAGACCGGGGTCTCTTTGCCCTTTTTTTCCTCCTCTCACACGCATCTCCATACTTTCTCCTCCCCAAAACCTCGTGTTTCAATGTGTCTTTACTTATTTGATTTGCATCAAATTATATAATAGAGGATTGTGATTATGTCCCAACCACAGTAAGCTTTTTTGTGATCTACTCATGCATGCTAGCATTGAATTTTTCGCTAAAATACTAAGATATACTTGTCGATGGATGATTTAAACTGAAACATATAGGTTACGCCATGTAAAAAAATACATGAGCACTTGTAATTGTTATCAGATCATTTCTTTCAAGACGAGGCTGGCCTAATCGAAAGCCATTTATGTGCATGGAACGGGACTTTTTCCTATTGTGTGCATATGTTGTTTTGTGTAGATGGGGGTATGATGTGAAGTGCAGGAACGTGTGTTTGCATAACTAACCAAGATGCTCATCCATTTAGAAAAGCATAAACATATCATGTATCAATACCTAATTAAATTGACTACGATAGTTGTCCTTCGTTTTGGTAGAAACAATATCTGTTTTTACATAAAGCATTTGCAGATGCTGCAATACTTCATACCAACAGAAGCATCATAAATAGTTCATGCAGCAAACTAAAATCTTAAAATGAAGACAGGCAAGTACCTGCCATTTTATCACCATCAGCCCCTTCAAGAACTTCTAGATAGTGGACAAATGAAGGTATGACTACTTCAAGTTTTCCATCACTGGAAGAAAAAGGAAAAGAAAATTGCTTCAGTGAAAGTACAACTGTTCGTCGACCAATTTTCCGCTTCTCGTGAACTATATTATTTATTATGAATGGATGGATAAGAAACAAAAGCATCCTTGATATGTTTCAAGGACATGATATGTAGAATCAACCGATGCATCGACATATAAGAAGGCAACAGGGAAGATATGTGAGTTTCTTGACACATTCCGGACAAATTGAAGAGGAAAATGTGATTAAGGTCCTTGGCGAGAATTTGAGGAGGTGCACACATTTGTGGACATGTGCACAGTGGATGGTCGTTGCATTTACTGTTGATCTACATTTTGGATGTCAACTTTTAAAAGTTGAGTGATAACTCAAGATCAAGCTTTTTTGGTCAATGGGAACTATTTGTGATTCATGATTTTGCTGTTTAGAAGCAAGACACTGGATTTGATGGATCCCATGATATCTTTCTACTTACTCTATTAGTTATTTGAGACTGGAGAAAGCAAGACTTCTTTCAAGCTCGTAATGTTCAAGATGGTGTTTTAAAGTCTGACCTAAGTCGCAGCCATTGCATTCGGAGTTGCGCAATTGTGACATACAAGCGAACAGGAAGCCTGACAGTATATGCTGCTCAAGTTCAGGAAATTTTCATTGCCTTTGAATTTTCAAGTTTCACGTATATCCCCATGAAGGGCACTTATTGTAATTTTTCAATTTTTAGATGAAATATATGTGTTACTGAGCACATTGATATCGGGCCTGTGAGCAAAAAAATTGAAGGAATGTGAGCAAAAAAATTTGATTAAAGTTACGTCTTAACAGATATATATTATTTATATTGATTCTAGGTATTGACATATTATATCCCCCAAACTTCATAATAGCACTTCTATATAAAAATATGCTTCTATTTTAGTATTTTTTGACAGAAGAGGAAGCTGCACTTGTTCAGGACTCCGTGCGGAGTGTAATGCATCAATCTTATGCTGGAAGATATTGAAATAATCTATACAATTTAGAAGAATATTGAGAGAGCTGTTGCGGCAAGGGGAACCTGAGTTGTAGTTAGACGAACATGTGTTAGTTAGGCAACAAACAAGACTTGGAACAATCATGTTCGGTCTTGTTAAATACAAGGTATTGCTTCACACGATAATGAAGAGGAAGAATGAGACGAGATAGAAATGACCAAATATGAAGGTGAAGGCAATGCTGAAAATATCAATTTTGATTAAGAATAAGAAGAAATTACCATGGACCCAATAGTCATTTCGATCTTTATATATCAGCTTCACATTCATGATAGTCTTTTGAAGTTTGAGTTTTGTTGCGATTTGAGATATGTTTGTATGTTTTTAACTTTTTCTCTAGATTATTGTTCAAACTATTGAGAGATGTGCTTAAAGTTTTTACCTTTTCTACTTTGCATTTGAAAAATATTTGATGTTTGCAGTTCGAAATTTGTTGGGAATTAAAGTGGGATATGCTTCAACTTGTTGGCGAACCCAATTTACAGAAGCCAGTAAGAAATGAGTCGTCCCTTGGCAACTTTCCTGGTTTTATGGATCGATCAAAATGGTGTGGTGTTCGATCATGGGATATATTGTGATATAGTGTGGTTCATCATGTTAAGTTGCCATGTGCTCTTGACTGCGACTTCTACTATTAGCATAGATGCATCAGTAAGAAAGAAAGGGAAGGCAAAGATTTACGGATAGGAGAGACCTGTTGATGTCGGCAACCAATGGGGTGGCGTAGATGCTGGAGCTGACTTCGGTTTGCCATCTGAGTTCAACGTGCCGTTTGCACTTGGAATCCAACAGCGAATCCTCATCCCTGGAAGGCGAGACGGGAGTTGATCAATAGGGCATGGGGACGGGGACTAATCTCGAAGTTACGTACGTGTTGGGGAAGCCAAGCGCGTCGTCGCTGGCCTCGCGTTCCCTGAACTTGTTCTTTGCGGGCTCCTGCATGGGATCGGCGGCAGAGGAGACGACCAGGACGAGGAGGAAGACTCCGATCGAGCTCCTCATCGAGCTCCTCCTCCGATCTACTGGTCGCCGGATCGGAAAAACCCTAACGAGGAGGGAAGAGAATGGTCCTCTGCTGTCAGGAAAGAAAGGAAATTAAATTCGGGGTTAAGTAACGGTGCGAAGCCGAGACGTTGAAGAACATCTCTCAATCTCTCTTTCTCCCACCCGCGTCTTAGTCCCTAGTCCTGACCTTGCTTAGGTGGGCACAAAGACTCGTTTGTTTGCATCTTTTCTATCCAGAAGAAATTGCTTCCAAAAAGTGAATCAATTTAATATACCACGGCTTAAAATATATCAATTTCCTAATTAATTTAATTTTAGCTTCTATCAGAATAATCGTCCCACGCTTTTGTACCACGTGATGAAAAATAGAAAAAAAATATTATCATATTATTCATAAATATTCTATTCTGATCGTCGAGCACCCACAATCACATATGTCGATTACAGTTTCGATGTTATCTCATCGAGGATACTATTTAAGTTGTTTCCAATACCAAAACTTATTTTCCTTATGATAAAAAATCTGATCGCATATAATAAAAAGTGGTTGATTTGCAATTGTTCATAAAAGTGTAGGATATATCTATATACGAAACGAGTTCGTTGATATAACTTGTTCTTCACGAGCTCATGCTTGAGATCGAAGGTCCGGATTTGACTTCAAGATGGAGAAAGATGATTTTGATCAAGTTGTAGGGCTTAACTTATTTCTTGATCTTAGCTCAATCCCACGGCAATTCGACTCAATAAACCCTTTAATATCAAAATAAACATTGTATGTTGTGTACATATTTAGAGTTAATTAGTGTATATTAATATAAGATTTTTATCAGTTTTGTTCTTCTGAGATATTGCAATATCAGTTATGCTCATCCCTTTTCTGGAATATCAGTTGTGCCCCTACCTTCTTGCAAAATTCACAGTTATGCCCTTTTGTAATATCATTATGCCCTTACTTTACCTTTTAACAAAAGGGTGAAACTGTGAATTTTACAAGGACATAGGGGCACAGCTGATATTTCAAAAAAGGAAGGAGTATAGCTGATATTGCAATATCTCAAAGGGGCACAACTGATAAAATCTCATTAATATAACCATATTCTTCCTTGTATATATTTTTACATTTTTTGCACCTTTTCCTCATTATTTTTAAAATATTAAATATTCCTAAAATTAGAGTAAAATGTACATATTATGGGTTGTAGGTGTAGTCCGAATTAAAAATAAAAAATGGCAAAACCTAAAAATTTGGTGTTTTAATGTACTTAAAATATCTACAAAAATATTAGTAAGTACATATAAGGTCTTTTGATTTCGGGTCCATCATGGAAGTTATATATTTTCGTTGAGATGAACAACTTTCATGTTGAACACTTTTTCATTGTCCATTCCTTCTCTTTTGATTTTCCTTTTATTTTTGCTTTTTGAATTTTCTTGCTGGGCCATGCGGGTGTCTCTAGCGCACCACGCGGCTTGACCATTTGTATAGCCATGCACTCTTCCTGGGTCGTTGGATCATTTGATCTAACGATCCTTGATCAACCGCTCCCGCCTCAACCAGAGCCATTGGATCACTTATTTTATGGTGCATGTTTGCATCGTGCCTCTTGATCTGGACCATCAGATTATCTGATCCAACGATCCCTTTCCTATTTGACCCATCGCTAACCGCTTCCATCTGAGCCATTGGATCGCTATATCTAACAGCTGTGGATTGTCATCTACTGACGGGCTCTTCTCTCACCCACGTCGCCCACGTGTGAAAGTATGTCTTCAAGCCTTTCTCCTTATGCCTCCACACATCCTTTCGACGATCTGTCTCCACCCGATGACTCTCCACTCATCCCTCTCTCACACCAGCCCCTTCACCTGAGCTCGCAACGCGCACACACTCATCCCACTCAATCAAAAACCGTCGACCCACTCATCGTTCAATTCAACAGAACAATCATTACAGCCCTCCTCACTCCCTATCCACCTTCGTGTGAGATTTGGCATTGCCCCCTACGCTCTAAGTAATAGTTTCGAGTGTCTAAGGTCGAGCAATGACGACCATTACCTCTGGCGAGATCCGGTGGTGCTCCACCATCATTGCAATGCTACTCCAATGATTGCTCGAGCTCCGGGTCACTACCGCGTCGAGTGAGGATCCAAGGTGGGGCTCCAGCGCTTCTTAGCCCAAGCAATGCTTACATCTTCATCAGGTATATCCCCACCTTGCCCCTTCTTTTAATTTATCCATATTAATGTGCCTTCATGGTCCAGTCTTCGAATGACTAGACCACCTCACCACCTCCATTATACATCCCTCACCCTTGTGTATCCCTTTCTCCAAATTCTCCCCCACTCCGATCATCTTCCTCTTTGCACGGGAGGAAGAACCCAACAGGTCCCCAATCCCTCCACATTAGTTGGACCTCCATTTCACTCCCTCTCACATCGTTAACCCTATAAGTGCCCCTTTCGCCTCACTGATCGGACGCTTAAGCCCTGCTTCAGTCTCCACCTTCACCTGCGATTTTGACGACCACCACCACCACGTCACCACAAGCCCCCAAGCACCACTACCATGCCACCAACACTTTCGTCAAGTCCTCCTCGAGTGCTCGATCTCTTAGCAATTACACCAGGCTAGGAAGGAGCTCGGACGAGTTTGCTAGAGCTCTGCCTCGACACCATTATAGGAGGAGGAGGAGGATGTACAATTATTGTTGGATCTGGCCTTCAGCCTGATCTAATGGTCCCCTAGAGTGTCATGCACAATCGTCCGATCGCCCTTCCAGGAGCCATCATCTATGTCCATCGTTGCTCAGATCTTGGTCGTAAGATCAAACTATCTGACGGTCAAGGTCCCTTTCCGATCCTACCTATCGCAGTAGACTCGAGTCCACTGAGTCTCGTCTCCACTGCCAGCAATTTGCCACGTCAAATCGCACCTCATCCTTCGTCTGAGCCTCGCCCATCACGTGCAGGAGGCACATGTTGGGTAATTTGCAGCACTACCCCCCCAGTCTTTATAATTACATCATGTTTTTCTATGTCAGCTGACACGTGGATTGCTAGAGAAATGTGCACCTATGTTTTCTCTATATTGTAAAGAAGGAGTTGTCTGTTGTGAAAATTACGTTAAACCCCCTTCGAATTATTTTATTTATAGATAAGTTTGTCTTCTTAGTTTTTAAATTGGTCATGATTATGTTTTTATTACATTTATGCTCCATGACCATTTTGTGAATATCTTGAGCTAATAACTCCAAATTAAGTGAAATTGGTCTTGATTAAAGATTGTTTAATGCTCTATCTGATGGCACATTGTATGCTCTAATGTGACTTGTCAAAAATCTAGTGTTCATCAAAAAAGCTCTTTATTTTCTTAGCTTGTTTAATTTGCAAAAAATCACACACTTTTCCATTCGTTGCAAATAAATAGGCAATTCAAGCTAGAACCATTTAGAATTTTATGGTAGGGTTAATGCCCTGATTTGAGGACTTTTATTCCCTTTTTGAGACTTTAGGCGATTTCGTTATCTTAAGGGCTTAGATATTCGAACATATTCGTTGTTTAAATTGAATTGGGTGCATCACTTGCCTATTAATTTATAGATTAAGTTTTCTTCTTCCTTAGCTAAAGATTAACATAGATTTCAGGATCATTTTGTGTTCGTCTTTGTGTATTCCATTACATCCATTTTATTATATTCTAACTTGCATAAAATTTTAAAAAAATGCATTCACCAAGTTGATCTAATGGAGCTAGATCCGCGATTTAGTCGATTAATCGACCCTAAACTCACTAAATAGGCTAGTCTCCTTGAGTTGACCATGGGCTTCCCCATGTTAAATAAACAATATCTGTGCCTCTTCGCAGAGTTATTTGTGTGTGAAGAACCCAAATTTACCCTCACTAATTCGGTGAAACTAACGTTTAAGATGTTCATTGTAGGCATGCAATTCAGATTAATCAAAAAGACCAGTAAATCAATTTAGCAATCAAAGCGAGCGGTTAGATTTTAATTTACTTTGGCAAGCCCAAGTCGAACTCAAGGAGGCATCTGTCTCCTTAGCTCGGTTAATAGTCAATATAGAAATTAGGTTTTTAAAAGAATATTTTTTGTGTGTGTTTTTTTTCAGCTTTTTTATAGGCTTTAATTTGAAGAGATGTAATTAATTAATCAAGAAAATATGATGCATGGTTTTTCAAAATAAGTTTAATGCAAGAAACTGATGCTATGTTGTTTGTACAAGAAATAAATGAATGATTTTTTTGTGATTTCTAAATGATGCAATGATAAGATGATGAAATGGTGAATATGATAAATGCAAACCAAACAAGTAGCCATTTCAGTCTATAGCCTAGCAATTAATTCAAGAGCACACCAAGCAATCAAGTCAATTAATGAGCACGTACCCCAATGATTACCACAATTAATTATTTAATTAAGTTCTGATTAATTTCTCGAAATATATCCTTACAATCACAAGTGATTGAGAAATTAAATAAATGAACAAACTATCAATACTCAAAATATAAGAAATGATCTCCTAAAATAATGATTATCAAATACTATCTCGAAAGTGGAATCTAGACGGTCTATATGATAGATAATAGATCGAGGTTTAAAATGACATGCAGAACACTAAAATCTGATAAATAATGCTTAAGATATGTTTTTTGAAGTTGTAGGGACATGTAGAATAGAATAAATAATTAATCGTAAATAAACCATCAGAAATGACCATTCTGCAATTTATTAAAGTTGTAGGGGTCTCTATGTAATTACTCCTAGCGGGGTCTTATGGTGATACCCTGTAACTAGGAGGGGTCTTGTGCAATTTGTCCACGGTTACACGTCTTGCGAGTGACCGTTGGACTTCTTTGTCATTCTGAGGAGGCAGAGGGGTTGGGGCGTAATTTCCCCAGCTGCACGTGAGTTGCGCGTAGCGGGGTTAGATTCGGCTAGCATTCGTAAGCTTCGGGCATCTGCTCGAGGTTTGGAGGTTACGATCCTCCACGTGGCATGCTTCCGTAGCTTAAGATCCTCGAATCTTCTAGCATGGAGTGAGAGGCTCAAAGTCAATCCAAAGTGTCCGATGACGCTTGATCTAGCGACCGAGGATTGGGGCGCTTCAACGGCTAAGATACTTCGTGTTCTTGATCTAGCCGTGGTTGGAGGTTGAGTTCTTCAGCTCGTTTTGGACCTAGAAGTCCCCCGCTTGGGCGGCGATGGATAGTTGACAATGACACACGATCATGTGTCATCAGGACGACAAGCGGTTGTGCGAAGGCTTTGGAGTGAGGGTGGATCGGAGGTGAAGGCTTCCAATGGAAGGAAGTGATGCTCGTGGGTGATGAGCTGGAATGAAGGGTGACTGTCATGGTGCAGCTGAGGCAGGTGGCCCTCGAGCAAGGCGAGTGGTTCGTCGCAGTGGTGATGTGATTAAGGTGAGTGATGTGGAGTGGTAAATGCAGTGGACGGCAGACAGAGGCTGGGGTGAAGCAGAGTTGGGTGTACGATGATGACGTGATCGAGGATGAGGACAACGAGAAGAAGAAGAAGGGGAAAAGACGGGAAGAAAGGAAGGAAGACAAGGGAGATTACTTGAGATTCGCCGGAGGCAAGAACCTGAGCCGGTTCTCAATCTTCGCTTCGAGAGGCTGGCGTAGAACCTCGAAGCTGGGTGGTATTCTTGTTGATGAAGTTGTAACAAAGGAGCTAGCCGCTCCCTTAGATATCTCCAGAGATCAACTGGTGGCCGCCATCGCTCATACTAGGAGTCTACTTGTTTTCATTGATGGGTCGGGAGCTGGGCTCACCCTCTCTCATATTGGAGGACGATCGTGCGAGAGTTTGGTGGTGAGTTTAAGTATGAGAAGAGGCAAAGGGTCATTGGTGGGTTGGCGATAGAGAGGAGATAACGACGGAGGACTCGGTCAAGGAGGATCGGTGGTTGGGTTGCGGGGATAAGATGTTAGGGTTTTGTTTCCAAGTTGGTCGGAGAGAAGGGATAAGGGCGAGGAGATGGAGGTTGGGTTGTTACGTTAGGGTTTAATCGGATAAGGTGGCAAGGTTGTAGATGGGTACGACGGCACAACTAGAGATGGAGGATGGGGGGCGGAAAAGAGGCGGTGCAAGAGCATGGTGGCGCAAAGGGTGAGAATCGACGGAGAGGGAAAAGACCTCACATGCAGGGCACTATTGAAAATCAGCTTTTTATCGGTTTCAAGTATTAAAGAAAGAATGTCGATCACATGTGTTGTTGCATCCCAAAGGTCTCAAAAAAATATTTTATTTTATTCAATTCTCACACAAAAAAAAAGAAATGTGAGCACAAGAAAATTGAGTTTGCTATTTATTTACCTATATATCGCACATGATCAAACTCAGGGAGGCTACAATAATCCCAGGGTTATTTGAATCAGAGAAAAATCAATGAAATAAAAGAGGAGTTCCTTTTATGCAAATTCTTGGATTTTAATGGATTTTTATCTTTTTATTTTTTTAATTTTGTTTTTTTTACAGTTTTCCTATTTTATATATTTAATGATTTTTTCAAATGTTTTTTGTAATTTTTAAATTTGAAAGCAACTCAAAAAATAAGGAATAAAACCAAATAACCAAAAATGGATATTTTGTATTTTAAAATTAAGGAATAATATGCATAAAAATTCAAGTAAAATATTTTTGGATTTTTGGATTTTTTTACTATTTTTTGGGGTTTTTAGATAATTTTTAAATCTCCTTAAGATTTTTAAAACAAATAGAAACAAGGAAACATAAAAATAGGAAATGCAACAAAAGTTTTTGGATTTTTAAAATAAGAAATAAAAGTAAAATTAAGTAAAATGTATACAGAAACATATGACATTTTCAAATATTTCAAAAAGGTATTTTATGATTTTTTATTTTATGATTTTATATGAATTTTTGGGTGTTTTTAATGTTTTTGTTTTTTATTGGTTTTTATAAAGGAATATAAAGATGGAATTATATAAAAATTAAAACATACAAAAATAAATATACATGATTTTTTCAGAATTGTTAAAAACCATTTTTATAATTTTTATTTATTTAATACTGTAAACAAGAACAAATTGGTATGTTTTTTATTTATTTAAAAATAGTAAATATAATTAAAACGTAAAACAAAAATTAGTCGTGCAAGACCTAATTATGATATTTTGGGAATTTTAGTGACATTTAGCAATTTATTAAAATCAAATAGTAAACAAAATAAAAAATGTAGCATAAGGGTATTTATGCAAATATTTTATTTGGCTGATTGAATTAATAACAAACTATAAAATACAGGGGAAAACATGCATTTTTCTCAAAAGGCATGCTAGTGCACGTGAGTCGTGATGGCATGAATCCCGATGGAATCATTTTATTTCTAAGGACCGAAGCGTAATAGAAAAATATTGGATCTAACTTGCAATTTCACCACAAATCACATACCAAGCACGTTTACACAAATAAATATGACTTATTTGTAATTAAACTAAAACAAAGGGAAGATAATGCAATTATTCAATCAACTATGAAACGATGCATATCCGCTCAAGTTTAATTTACAAATAACACGATAATGTACGGATAAAAAATGCAATTCTTCACCTAGAGCGTGCGGACCACGTGGTGGATCTGCGGTTCATGTAGCTTTGATCCAATGACTGGGAAATGGGGCTCAATCTACGGTCGAGATGCGATCTTGGCGTCTTGTTCCTGATCTGACGGTGGAGGAGGGCAATGGATGATATGGGATGAAGGACGACCCTGATAGGCTTTGATCAACTACAGCTCTACCGATTTACCACTAATCTATCAACTGATGGTCGCTGGAGGTAGCTAAAGGTCTCCCCGATCGAATGGCGGTGAAGATGGTGTACGGGATCGACCGATCCGAGATATGGAGCACCTGGTGTGTTGTGAGTCAAGCGCTGCTTCAGATACCAAGATCCAATCCAGATGAAGTTCATGGTCCTAGAAAATGATTCCATGCTCGGAGACGTAGCTCCTACTGGATTTATTAGCTGAGAAGAAAGGCAAATGGACGGTGGATGGGCAACTCCTGCAGAGGTGGTCAGAATGGAGTCGGAATCCAGATACACGACGGTGAAGATCATTAAATGGGAGCTCCGATCAAGTAGATCGCAGATCAAATAGATGAAGATCAGATTTTATCCAAATAGGAAATTAGATGCAAAATTAAAAGCATAATTGAAAAGAGATAATTTAAATCTACCTACATGTGTAAGAAAATACAGTGATCATCTCGATCCGTTGTGCAAGGCAAAGAAGTTGCACGTCATCCGATGAAGATTCCAGTGATGTCTAGATCTCGTTCCTTTGGCTAATTCACGCGCTCCTGATGGCAGAACACCCTCGCTATCATCTCAAGTGGTTTCGAGAACCAATCTTGGGGGAAAAAGATGTGAGAAATGGATCAAGTGGAAAAAATGGATTCGGTCGAGTGCTTATAGATAGTGAAGAGTAGTGAAATTCAAATCAAGAAAAGGCACACGAATCGAGGTTGAAAATGAAAATTATTGAATGGGCGAGCGAGAGGGATAACCAGGCAACAAAAGTCATGAAGGAGTCGGGTGTTATTAGTGAATGGATCAGATGGAAGAAATCTAAGAAGGAGCTCCAGCGAGGGTTTTTATTCGAGCTACCAGGCAAAGGAGAAGTCAACCCAGGTCAACAGACCCGGGTATGCCAATCAGAGCGGGCCTAGAATAGGACAAAGTCCGCTACAGAAAATGATAAATAAAAATATAAATAAATTAATAAATTTATTTAAATAATAATAAATAATGTAATATAAAAATGTTAATAATTAAATAAAGTTAATTTACGCGATTTTTAATAAATTAAACAAATTAATAAATAGGTCAAAATAAATTTTAACCTTTCTTCATAGGTAAGCTTACCTATATATATAATATTGTATTTTTAATAATATTTTTTACAAATAATTATATAATTTAATATTTTATTTAATTACAACATTTTACATGGTTTTTAAATATATTTTTATTTTATTTGTATGAGATAAATAATTAGGTCAAATAAATATGTGTTTTTTACAATATATACATAGTGATACATGTACAATATATGATGAATGTATCTACAGTTGTTCTAGTTTTTGTAATTTTTGTTTTAATTTTTCTTGGATAAAATACAATATTTGTAATTATTTAAAAATACAACATGAACGAAAATGTACATAAAATAAAATAAATTCACACAAAATACAGTATAGGCACAGTATACAATACACTCCAAAATGCGACATTTTGCATCTTAACTCCGATTTTAGCGAAACACTGTCATTTTAAAGCTTTAATCTATTTAGAATACAATAAAAGCGAGTTTGCTTTTATTTTGAGTTTTTATGGAAAAGATATGGGTTTGGTAAGTTTGATTTTAGGGTTTTTATCATTTGTACCCCTTTGAGATATCGCAATATCAGTTATACCCCTATCTTTTTTGGAATATCAGCTATGCCCCTACCTTCTTGTAAAATTCACAGTTCTGCCCTTCTGTTAAGGTAAATTAAGGGCATAACTGATATTACAAAAGGGCAGAACTGTTAATTTCGCAAGAAGATAGGGGTACAATTGATATTCCAAAAAAGGTAGGGGCATAACTGATATTGTGATATCTCAGAGGGGCACAACTGATAAAAACCCTTGATTTACATCTTTTTCAAAGTGTCATTATTTACCATAATATACAATGATTCTTCTTGCAATTATTTTTAATATTTTATAACTTATTTTTATGTACAATTTTCAAGAAGAAACCATTTTATTTGGAATGAATTGAGTGATAAATAAATTAAAATAGAGACTTTGTGTACAAACAATGATGTACGTGCAATTTGTACAAGTTGAATGTAATTAACTTTCCTTTATTTTTTATACAAGTGGACTCATCTCCCCCAACTTTATTCATTGCAATAATGTCAATTCTCGACCTTCTCCTGGGGTCAGAGTCAGATTGTATTTATTGCATATATACAATCTACTTTTTTCTTTAATTTTCCTTTATTTATTTATATATTTATTTTAGGTTAAAAACAATGGTTTTATAAAATATTTACAAAAAGAAATAAAGAATAATAG
The DNA here is from genome assembly GCA_037367405.1 of Ottelia alismoides. Classification (NCBI taxonomy): domain Eukaryota; kingdom Viridiplantae; phylum Streptophyta; class Magnoliopsida; order Alismatales; family Hydrocharitaceae; genus Ottelia; species Ottelia alismoides. The sequence continues at coordinate 1,320,006 of JAZKJV010000738.1, read as the reverse complement.
AAAACATATTTACTAATATCTACATGTGTTAACGAAGGGATTTTAAGCTAAAATAAAATGAATAAAGATGATGACATGCAGATTCATCACCCCCTATACTTTTCCTTTGCTAGTCCCTTAGCAAACACTTATTAGAAGAATAAGCGACTAAAAAGAAAAGGAAGAAAGGAGAAATAAAGAACTTAGAACAATATTGATTTTAAATTATTCTTTACAAAATCAAAGTATGGAGCTCGGTTAGACCTTTGGATTATTAGTTTGGCGGGACCTTATTGGGAAATGAGTTAAAACCTAACAAACTATAAGTTTCACAAGACTCCTATTCTGGTTGCCTCAACAGTCAGGTCAGAACAAGTCCTCATACACAAATTCTGATGACTGAATCTAGTACTTGTACTGTGTATGTGAAATATAGCTCTCCACATCAAAAATGACAAAGACCACCCTTCTCTTAGCAAGGTAAACCTAATTCCCTTGTCTAGCGAGTCTTTCCTCGAGGAGCAGGGTATTTCCTTATAAGTTCAGGTACATGCTATGTCCACAATCAAAGGGGAAGAATTAGAACAATAAAAAGAGAACTACAATGTGGCCAGTGTAGCTGCATCTCCTTGTGAAGTCAGCTAGTGTAGCCAAGTCTCCACTAAGATCTGTGGTCTCTCTGAAGCAGGACCAATGTGGTCAAATATATACATGAATGCTTTTTTTGAATACATAGTGTTGTTACATAATTACAAGATTGTTGAAATGCATATATATTATTGTGCCCCTACATGTATAGAATCTTTCTTTCCATGCATGCTTTGGGGTCTTAGAAAAATTGACCAACAGACCATCCCTCTTTTGCAAGAGGATTCTAACCCTCACCGCCTCATTGGTGAAGAGCTACGTGATAAAGTGCTTGTCCCAAGTAAAGTCACTTTCTAAAAGAACCATGCATGTGTAGAAATATTCTACTTAGTCCAATCAAGATGACATGCGAACAAAGTCTTGTGGACTCAAAGAATTAAGTCGCTAGACCGGGAAAGTCTCAATTCCAGTTCCTATAAGGTTCCTCTAAAACTAAGGGGATTAAGATTCTTAACAAGCTCCATTCTTCGATTTTATTCCAGGCTTAGTTTAAGCATCAATTTCATTATGAAACATGCAAATGCAAGAATATATACAGAGCATTTTTTTCAAATAAAATAAAATAAAATAAATGGCAATTTTTTTGGAAGGTTTTTTCAAAGAGTTTTGCAATTTTTATGGATTTTAATTTTTTTAATTTTTATAGAAATTTTAATAGAGAGAAAAATAGCATATTTACAAGGATTTTATACAAATTTATAAAGAATTTTATACAAAAATATATACAAGATTATACACAATTTATACAAGATTTTTACAAAAAAGGAATATTTACAAGTTTTATGTGTATTTTTTACAAGGTGGATTTTATCTACAAAGGATTTTATTTACAAGTTTAAAAAAGAATTTTATATAAACTTTATATAATTTTTATACAAGGCTTTTATTAAGAGAATTTTATGCACGAAGAATTTTAATTCACATATTTACAAGATGGTTAAAAGTCTATTTACAAACATTTTGTACAGCCATTATACGTAAACAATATGTACAAACAAGTTATTTATATACAAGGTGAAAAAATAATTACAAACAATTTTATAAAAAAAAATATAAACTTCTACAAAATATTTTACTAAAATATTTTACAAAATATTTTACAAAAATAATTTACAAAATATTTTGCATTTTTTTTACAAAACCATATTATAATATTTTACCAAGATGTTTCAAAAATATTTTACAAAATTTTACAAATACAAAATATACAAAGATTTTAGTTATACACATTTAATATACACATTTAACAATTATTTTTACAATATAAATAATTTTGATACGACATAATTTACAAAGAATTTACAAACGAAATAGCTTTACAACAATTTTTACGAAAAATAATTTTACAAAGATTTTTACAAATATTTTTTACAGATATTTTACAAAGCATTTGTATACACAATTTTACAAATATTTTACAAAATTATTTACAAAATAAATTTTCAAAGAACTTGTACATTTTTTTACAAACATTTTTATTCAAGTTTTATTAACCATATAATTAATAAAAAAGTATGAGTTATGGCTAAAGTATATATACAATATATATGATACCCTCTATCCATAGCTCAAACTATGTCCTCATAGTGACCAAGAAGTGACAAAGGAAGACATAACTCGTTCTAAGTATAGAAAAGTGAAAAGAAACTAAACAACAAAGACTCAAAGAATAAAGAATGAAATGAATAGAAGTCGGTGATCCCCCCCTATACTTTGGATCAAATAATCCTAAGTATAGAGACTGTACAAACGAGGAAGATCGATGAAAAGAATGTACAAACTCAACGACTTGACTTGTCCTCCCCTATAAGGGTAAAAGATCCCTAAGTATAGAAAAAGAATATCAAGAAGTTGACGGACAAGCGAGGGAACAAAAGAAAGAAAAAGAAATAAAGATGCGAAAGAAGTAAGAAATGAACGACATCACTCCCCATATTTAGGGTAAAGGCTCCCTTAGTTTAGGAAAAAACAAGAGTGGTGAAACAAAGCAAGAAGAATAACTCAAGTCATTCCCCAATACTTAGTATAAAGTGTATCCTAAGTATAGAGCACATACGAGAAAGAGATGAATGATAAAAATGGAAGAAGAAAAAATAAAAAGAAATGATATATACAAAAGAATATCAGCTCATGTATCAGATGCAGAAGATTTCAAAGGATCATCGTCTGATACCAAATAGATGTAATCCACCGCGGATAGGAATGTATCATGATCTAGATACGGCTTCACCAATTGTCCGTTCACAACAAATGGTTGTGTGTTAGATGACAACCCATATGTGACAATACTACCATTGTCACGCACAACTCTCACAATGAACGGTCCTGACCATTTATTTTTGAGTTTTCTGGGAAACGACTTCAATTTCACATCAAACAACCATACTTATAATCAGGGACAAAAGCCTTTCTCCTAGTATGTCTATCATGCCAACGCTTGACTTTCTCATTATACATGAGTGAGTTGTTGTACGTGATATCTCAGAATTCCAGCAATATGTTCATATCTACTTTTTTGCTCTGACATACTCTCTCATAATCCGAATTGAATATACAGAGTGTCCATGAAGATTTATGAATTAGCTCAACTAGCAAGTGGCAAGGCTTTCCATAAACCAATCTATAAGGAGACATGCCCAATGGAGACTTTTACGTCGTCCGTAAGACCATAGAACTGAGTCAAGCATCTGAGACTAGTTCTTTCTATCTGGACGTACAAGTTTATGAAGTATCGTATTGATCTCCGTATTTGAATCTCAGCCAAGCCGTTAATCTATATGGGTGGTAAGGAGACACAACTTTATGCTTAGTGGCGTACAACTTCACAAGCTTCCTAACCCCTCTATTAATGAAATGTCTCCTCCCATCTGAAATGAGTATCTTGGGTATCTCGAACCGCACAATAATATTGTCCTTGAGAAAGGAACAAACCGTACGACTATCAGCGGATCGGGTGGGGATCGCCTCCACCCAACAAGTAACATAATCTAGGCAAGCATGATGTACTAAAATATTTGACTAACAGGTAATGGGCCCATGAAGTCTATGCCTCAAGCATCAAAAACATCTAAAATTTGGATATATCTCAAGGGCATGGTATCTTTGGAACCGACGGTTCCTCCCATTCTCCGACAATCAGTACAACCTCAAACATAATTTGCAGCATCCTTAAACAGAGTTGGCTACCATAGGTTGCATTGAAGTACCTTCGCTACCGTGTGCTTCCCCAAATGATGCCCACCATCCTCTAATCTGTAACAAAGCTCAAGTACACTGGTGTATTCCTCCTAAAGAATGCACCTTCTCCAGATACAATCCGCACCCTCACGAAATAGGTACGGGTCCTCATACTGGTAAAAATGAATCTATGACAGAAATATGTCTACCTTAAGCTTGGGCCAATCTTGTGGAACTTTCTTGGAGACAAGATACTTGACAATACCGGCGTACCATGGGAGTAAGGCAATAGACAAGATAGCCTCATCTGGAAAGGTCTTTGATATGGGAAGTAGTAGCTGCTCAGGGGACTATACATCTGAAATCCGAGAAAGGTGATCTGCCACAACATTTTTCACTCCAGGTTTGTCTCTAATCTCTAAATCAAACTCATGAAGAAGAAGGATCCATTTGATAAGGTGTGGTTTGACATCCTTCTTTTCCTGTAGATACCGTATGGCAGTATGATCCGTGTAAACAATGACTCTGTAGCCCAGAAGATAAGAGCGGAAATTCTCTTAAGTAAACACCACTGCTAACATCTCCTTCTCTGTAACGGTATAGTTACGTTGCGCCTCATCCAGAGTATTGCTAGCATAGTGTATGGCAAATAGTATATCATCCTGTTTCTACCCTAAAACAGCTCCAACTGCAAAATCCAATGTGTCTGTCATGATACCTAGGCAAGGCATACAACCAGTCATTCATTTGTACATCTACTTGAGATAAAAATTTTTCTTTTTCTTCTTATTAATGTTGTACATATTTAGTCTTAAATAAGTGGGGAGGGGGGCTTCACGAAAAAAAATGATAAAAATCAGTTGGAAAATCACAAAAAGAAACATATGCCATCACATGCATCTTGCACTCTCTTCAGATGTCTTGTGTTCTTTTCTTGTTTTTTATTCGTTACTTCACCATGGGACCATGGCTCTAGGTAAGCAAGGGGGATGCATCACATTTCATGCATTGCTTTTCTATTTCGTTGCATATTTTCAAAATAATGGCATTACATTTGATGCATTTTTACATTGCATTCAAAAAATGCATAAAACTTTCAAAAATCATTTTCTGTATTTTTTTCTCATATTTTTCCAAAAAATAAAAACATTTGCATATATCTAAAATTTCTATAAAATGCAAAAGTTCATAAATTATTGTTTTGTTCAAAGATACAAACAAATCTTCAAAAATTCAAAAATATTTTCCTAGTTTTCTCCTAACTTTTTGTGATTTGTTATCTAGTTTTTATAAGTTTCGGGCATGGATCAAGAAGATCTTAATCCACTTATTTTCATAGGACTTCATTAGGTTTAAGTATTCTATTTCTTCAAGTCTATTATAGACTTAATTCCTCAAGTTCCACTATTTTTATGCCGTGACCAGAATATATGTCTAAATATATCATATTGACAGATATAACACTCTTTTATTTTTGATTGATTATTGGACAAACAGTACCTTACACCTTAGTTCAATTTAGTTTGCTTGTACAAGGGATTGTTGCAATCTCTAGCAAGGGAAGGGAGTGATTCTGAATCTCAGGGTAAGCAAAATTCAATAATCTAAGTTCAGGAACCACTTATTTTCTATAAGTTTAGGTATGCCAGCAAACTTGCCTTATACATGCATCTGAAAGTCACATTTCATGCATGTACACTCTTGAAACCCAATGCCACCAAATCCTATAAAAAAGAAGGCACAATAAGGCATGACTATTCCAAAATGCAAATGCAAAGCAAATATCTGCCAAAGAAAACTCTACTCAAATAACACAACTCCGTCAAATAAGCTAAGTAGCAAACCAATGTTGCTACTAGTTTAAAGAGGCCAAAAGGCCAAGGGTTATGATCTACAAAAGAAGAAAAATGAGAGCAACAGACCAAATCGATACACGGAAAATCCCAGAAAATTCAAGTTCTCTACAAATTACATCCATATTCTTTTGTTGACAGATTCATGTGAAATGAGAATAAGCATAGACTTCGAGAGAATAGAGGTTCTAGATGCTGTGAGTATCTCGGTACCTTGCTTAAGATTTGTACTGTATACTTGTCTTGTAAGTTGGGAAGAGCTGTAACTTTCACACACAGTTCAAATTCAACTCAAGGTTAAAGAGAATATCTGTTGATCAGGATGATCTGATTTTTGACCTAAGGATGGAATCGACTAAAGTTGATAGAACTTGAGGGTTGTTGAATTGAATACTCAAATATAGTAGGATCCCGGACACATTATTAATTTAAAGGTCGACTCAGACTCTTTTTGTTATTTGTTCAAGCTTTGCTTAAAATCTCAAGGCGTTGTGGGCGTGTCTGTTGAAACCTTCTCTGTGCATTTTTCAATTGCTTTATGTTTCTCTTTGCATATCATTGTTTTGCTCGAGACTAGCAAAATTTAAGTATGGGGGTATGATGAGTTGGTGATTTATCATATTTTTATCCTTTGATTGAGCAAAAATCATGTGTAATCACTTTCATTGTTCTTGATTTGGTACATAATTTTCATTTCATAATTTTCATATGCATTACATTTAAACTCACCTAAAAATTGCATAACAAGTTCTTTGCAAAATAAATCTTAAAAGAATAATAAAAAATTAATTTTTCAATAAATATGGGCTCCAAGCCCGTATTAAAGTTCTGACAATATTTCTTTTTATTTTTCAGGTCCACTTGAGAAGAGGCCCAAAGGGAGCTTTCCTATCCCCTCCATCTTCATTTGCAAAAAAGATTGCTACACGACAAAATAGCCGAAGTCGGCATGGCGTCGGCATCTCAAAAAATTAAAATAAAAAGGGGGCGCTGACATCATACTGACGTCAGTCGCCCCATCTTCTTCCCAACGTAGACGTCGTCGTTCCCTCCCCTTCCCGTTGCACAACGGTCGTTGGCCCTTCTCATCCTTCCCCGCGTGACAACCGCCATCTTCTCTTCTCCCTTCCACCGAGCAACTGCCACGTCCTCCCCTTCCCTCGACTTCGGCCATAAAGTGGAGGAAGGGTTGCAAGAGAAGAACCCATCGACACCTCCCTGCCACCCCGTGCTCTGTCGTACCCATCCTATGCCTCCTTGTTGCACTGTGCGTTGCCATGCTTCTCCATCCTCTCCGTCGGGCTTCGCTGATCTCCTCTAAGTCCTGCTGTCGCCCCGTGCTCTGCCGTGGGCCTCGTCGAGAGCAACTGCCCTTGGTCTCTGAGTCCAAGGGCCTCTTTACAACTTTTATTTTTCTGTAATTTTAATTTTAAGTTGGACCTAAACATAATTTTATGAAATTTTCGATTATATACTATATTTTTCCAATTTTATATGTTTTATTTCATGATATTCGTATTTTTTTATTTATGTTTTATTTAATTACAATTTAGTCCTTCAGGAATCTTTCTGCAAATTCTTGAAGTTCATTTTTTTCCTACCAGTTTACCCACTAAGAAATTTTTTATTTAATAAATTTAACTTCTGTCCAAGTAATTTCTTTAAATGTAATTCAACCTTTAAAATAATTTTTTTACACCCATGCCCTTAGCTTTTCTAGAAAATCACACTTATGCCCCTACAACTTTGGTAATTCATTAAAAATGGCCAAAAACTCCAAAAAAATCACTGAGAAATCCTACAGGATTCTGGAAGCATTTACGATCTATTTGTGATTATTTCCTTTCCTTTTGAGTTTTATAAAATCAAATAAAAATTAGGGAAAATATCTAGCAAGTTTGTCAAATTTTCAAGCTGGTCTCTTTCCAAAATTTGTGCTAAATTTGTCATGTCCCTGTGTTTGACCTATGAAGCTATCGCTATACTCCTTAGAAGTTATTTTACTTGTTCATTGTTTATGTTATTTGAAAAATATCGAGAATTGTGTGTGTTCACAATGACAACTAAAATTCACATCTTAGCACGTCGAATTTCACGTCTCAATCTTGGTTCAGCTTAGAATTTGAGGACCTCTAAAATTGAGGGTTCGTAATGAATCAAATCTTGTATTCCACATGCATAGTCAGTGATTCATCCAACTTATTCATTCTTTATTTGCTTGAGGACGAGCAAGGTTTAAGTATAGGGGGTGATAAGTCCATGATTTATCATCTTATTATTTTATTTTTATCCCTTTTACATAAACTATTCAATAATATCATCATTAATGCATCAACATTAACATCTGACTCCTTGTAATTAATTAACCTTAATTATGTGTACATAAATAACATTATTTTATTTTCTTTATTTCTTGTACTTTCTTATTATTAAATACCATAAAAATTAGTTTAATATTATACATATTTATTTTGAAATTATTTATAAATAAAAACATCAAAAAATAATATAAAAAAGAAATGTAAATATGGATTTTCAATTACTTAAAATTATTTTTAAAAAATATATAATGTAATTATGTTACCTTTTTACTTTGGGTTCTACATGAAAAACATAGATGTCAAAAAGATCTACATCTTTAATGTTGATTATTCTTTCTTTTGAGGCCGGTAGATATTTTATTTGTATTTATAATTAATTTTCATATTTTTTCTTTTTTCTCATTGGACCATGTGGAACCTCCACATCAACTACGCGGCCCACCCCTCCTCTGCCAGCCACATGCATTATCATCCATCTGATCGTTCCTGATTGATTCGGTCATGTCCCTCCATCAGTGTCGTGCCTCCCAACTGTCTGATGAGATCATCATATCTCACCAGACCTGTTTTTTCGCACCTTTCCATCAACCGTTGGACCGCTAGATCCACTGGCTCCCCATTGTCATCAACCTCTAGCTCTCCATCCCCACATGACGCTCGCTTGCCAATTGCTCCAGTTTGTCCCTTTTTCCTGACAACCTCACTCAGCCTTTCTGTCTCATTCCACCTCCAATCGATAGACCTAACTACCCTCTTCTTCATGTGCCACATATCCCTTACTCTCCTCCAACCGCTGGTCATCGGGGGGCGATTAAACTATCATGTCCATCGCCTCGAACTGCTCCCTGGTCTTCTTCAAATACCCCTCTTCCGACCTGATTTGGCATGATCTATCATTATAGAGCAAATCCTCCTAGCCCTATCTTCACTTAGGTGACATATAAATTGCCAGATTGAGCGCGACAACGGAGAAGTTGCTGGCATGATCCAAGGCTACCTCGGCCTTGTCATAACTCTATTCTAGAGATGCTAGAGCTCAGCCCCTATCCACATATTCAAGCGACGATCTGGAGCTCATTTGCTCCGCCCAGGCATGTCTCACACTTCTTTGTTCTTATTAGTGTCCACTTTCTTCTTTAGGTAATCATCTTCTTCTTGATCTCTGTTTTCCTCCTCTTTTTCGTAGCACATTCCCACACCCTTGTCATAACTTGAGTACCTCTGTACCTTTGCCATTCTCCGACCACCTTCTCCCACTCATCTCCCTTCCTCCTCAATTTCTCCATCACTGTCTCCATCTTAATTCATCACAACCCTTGCAAAAGGGTGGTGACCCATCTGAGCTCCTCTCCTACACCTCGATTGAGCTCCCATTTCACCTTCATTTGATCCCATTAGATTTGTGTCGTGTTTTGCATGGTATCTAACACTTGCAGGAGAGTCCAAGGGCTTCAATGATTGGAATCTTCATGGAGCTCTGGTCAAGCTCATCTTCTCCGATTACGCTACATCGATAGAGACCTCCAACCCTCCTAAGCCACAGATCTCCCTTCCAACATATTCGTGAGACTCGCAGGAATGTCCTATGACCTTCAAGTTGATCATCAGAGTGCATAGGAGACTGAGACCTCACTGGAGCTCCGCTACGCCATCTCCACGCACGGAGGAGGGGGTGAACACGATGAGTAACTGTCGTTGGATTATATCCCTCTGATATGATCTAATTCCTTGGACCCATTCCAAACCTCTCATCGAAGCGACGTTTCACTACTAAGTCTTGGATCCCACGAGCCTTCGCGCGAGCCGCCATGCCACGCCACGTAGCTCGTGCCTGCTTATCCTGACGAGCCTAGCCCCCACGTGCAGTCTCTCATGTGAACAAGGGTTTTTGCGACACCTGGGATGCTCTTCTGGATAATTGCAGAAAGGTCACGCATGTACTCAATGCGTGCCTCCATGGTAAATTTGCAAGATAAGTCATGTCAGTTATTTCTTATTTCCTTTTTATCCCTGCACGTGATGTAGTTGCATGTTTAGCCCCAACGGCTTCTTTATTTGCATTGTAGACTTTACTTCTGAACTTTTTGTTATAGTTTATTTTATTTTTTATTTCAATTAATCCCCTGACTTTGATGGTTAATATCTTGAGCACCTTAATCCTAAATTTCATGAAATTGATCTTATTTGGATGATCATTTCATGCTCTTTCATTATGCTCTTTCATGTTATGTATCTAGATCTCTGATGTGACTTATTAAAAATGAATTAAAATTCAAAGAGGTCTAGTGGCCTTTAACTTTAATTGATTGAGCCATGATTCACATGTTGAGTTAATTTAATGTGCCATTAAGCCCCTAATTTGTCTCATTTTATTATAATTTAATCAAGAACCTTGCATGACCTATGTTAAATATTAATGCCTGATTTTGTATTGTGAGATAGGGTGCTTATATGAACTTGAAATGAAATTTGATTCCATTAAATGATGTATTGAATTAAGAGATCATTTGAGTGGTTAAGTGAGAACAATTTGGAGAGCCATTGGACTTAATTATGACAATATTAATTCAGGAGCTTAATTGTATTTGTATGTATGCTTATGTGCATTGTATATTGTGTAGCACCTAGTCTCTTTTCATTGCGCGTAACCGAATCACATTAAAAAACCCATAAAAACCATTCATGCATTGTGTATTGTTTTTTTGCATCCTTGACCTAAATAGCCCCTTAGAGTAGCCTATCACCTATTTTAGGACCAAATCGGATAACACAATCGTCAGTGCAGGAGAAATTTAACCGAGTCACTCTCGCAAATATTCTTGCTCGATTCTGATTGACCCAAAATTGGTTGTGTTACAATGAGTCGAAATTATATTAGTCGATTGCGGAACTATCAATGGGTAGTGCTATAATTTTTGCAAATGGTAATTTCCTCGTATTGTTTTGGAATCGCAGTAATGAAAAGATCGTGAGCTCGTTAAATGCATTATTGCTAATCTTAAACGGATTCATATCACAACATAATGATTAGCATTCAAATTCAAGGAACAAAAAAATGGAATTTTGTTAGATCAAACAAAACCTAAAAAAATGACGATAAGGGAATTTACAATCATTTAATCCGACAGAGTTAATTCAATCAAAGCGAGAGTATAATAACCTATCTCCAATAGCATATTAATGTAAATTTAATCCCATTACAAAAAAATCAAATTCACAATAAAATTCATGCTTTTAAAACATCATGAATCATTAACCAAGAACCGATTAAGAGTGATAAATTCCTCCATGATGTTTGTGAAATATACATACCCCATGTGTGAAGTAACACACACATAGTGAAAGTCGAAATAGTGACTTTCTATTTTTTTCACCTTGGCAATTATCAGAATGAGGCTGCTATGTCCATTATATAGGAATAGAGTTAGATGATTTAACAAACTAAATAGGCCCACCATAACTGACTCGTTAACAACACACTAATCATAAATATAACTCACTTTAATTCAATTGGATTGACCCATAGACTCGGTTAAACTTGTTGGGAATACGACCCGTCGATATCGTCTCCTCTCGGATACCGGTTGTTGGACACGAACCCCTCAGATACAGAAGTGGATGCACAATCGATCACTACCACGAAAGCACGTGAAGAAAAGGACAACCATATATAACGGTGGTCGGTTACCTCTCTCGACCACCGAAGAAGAAAGACCTCCATAAGAAGACGAGTACAACTCTCTATGTCCCCCCCCCTCTCTCTCTCTCTTCTCTTATGGTATTCCCTCTTGTGGTGTAGAGGCAATGCCTCCACCCCTCTCTTTATATATAGCCCAAATACAACCCATAGTCCTATTCCCAATAGTACTATAAATAGAATACAACTCAACTACTATTAGGATTAGGAGTCCAATCCCATTAGGATTCATAATCCTAATTTGACTCTAATTCTAACAATCTTCCCCTTGAGTTGAATTCCATCATGATCTCTTCATCGTCTTGAGTCTGCACTGGGTCATCTTCGTCATCTGCAGGTCTCATTAGCAGGATCTCACCAAGTCTGGGTGAAGCACATGTCACTGGGTGACGTGTCGCTAAATACGATAAATAATTCGGTCACGTTGTAATACGTGTACTTAGCGATTCGGTCAGAACCGAGAGAAGATCTCTGTGAAGAGTGTCTTGGCTTTAATTTATATCCCGGGCAAGTCCGGGGTCGAACTCAGGGAGGAAAAGGAACAACTTTGGGGGTTAATTTAAAAACGTAGGTCTAGATTTTCAAATGGTGTTTTTTAGATTTTTTTAATGCAAATAGGATGCCAAGATGCACAATGCAGGTGAACTAATATACTCAGAAAGCATACAACTTAGCCAAATTAAGTTTAATGCCAAATGATTTCAATTCAACCAAATTATATTTTTTCTAGAATACTAATCCAGAGATGAACACAAAACACATTTTTTTGTATTTTTTAGGTTTAAAATGCAAAAATGAAAAATGCACACTTTTTATGGGTTTTTTCGCAATTTATCACACAAACAGTAAGCAAAAATTATGAAAAAATTACTGGAACTAAAACATGATGTAAGGAGACTACGTAATTTTTTTGGATTTTTCTGACAAATTATGAATTTTTTTATGAATTTTTTAGTGAAAACAGAGTGGAAATGAGTAATTAATTCCTATTAAATCCATGTTATCAAATTAGTCTGAGAGCAAATTATCTCTAAAAGATATTTAAATAAGCAATCCAGGAGAGTTAAAATTTCGCAAAAATGATTTATGTAGATTTAATTAAAAATCAAATACTACATCCACTCTACAAATTATTCCAAGTACAAGGCAACTCCAATGAACGTGAAATTTGGACTGTAAGTTCATCACATATCAAGGCATCATCTGTAATTTTTTTGGAATTTGTAGAGCAACCGTGTGTAAGATATAATTTGAATGGCACAGAATGGGTAAAGTATATGGATTTTTAGTTAAACAATTTTAATTAATTACCCAATGACAACAAAAATATAAATAAATATCCATGAGGTATAGAATTAGTTGCTCAACATTACCATATTTTTCATTGAATAAAAAGATGCAAAAAATGAGTCCAAATTAAAGCACAAACACAGGGTTATCCATGCAAAGATTAATTAAACAAGAACATAACAAAACATGCACGAGGACCTATTTGCAATTACAGAAACTTGATGGAAAAAATGTGCAATATTTACATTGAAAAAATTAGATAGAAAAAGACCTTCTTCTTCCCTTTGTGCCCAAGAGAAGGAGAACCCAACTGGAGATGAGGTCGGCGGCGGCGGCGGGGCCACTCGCATCCGCGCGCGGGGGTCGGCGGGTGCGCAGGCGGCGGCTTGAGGGGGGCCGCGCCTGGAGCGGAAGGCCGCGGCTGAGAGGAGGTTGGTGAAGCCGGTGGTGGAGGAAGCCTGCTGGGGGGAGGCGGCGAGCGGGTGCCGCGCCTTCGCGCGGAGGAGGGCTGGGGGGAGGCGGAGCCCGGCGGTTGGTGGCGGAGGCGAGCGGTGGGCTGCGGGAGTCCGGTGGCCTGGTGATTAGGCTGCGGCGGCGCCGCCGCTTGGAGGGAAGGGGAGGGGCGGCGGGCGTGAACCTGCGGCTATTTTTTTTGTTTTTATTTTTTTTTCTGCTGTAATAATAAAAAAACTTTTTTTTGTTTTAGATTTTTTATATTTTTTTAATTTGGTTTAGACATGGAAGGAAATGAAAATATATACAAAAGAAAAGGGAAAAAATGGTAGAGGGAGGTGGTGGAGAAGATGAATGGTGGTGATGTGATAACAAAGAAAATAAGCGAAGGGTGATAATGGACTAAAAAATTGCAACGATAAAAATAAAAAAATTGATAAGATGAAACGAAATTACCTACGATGAACGCGGATGCTTATGGAGTGCTCACGCAAGCATGGTCTTCGCTCAAATCACCGGCGTGCGATGAGCTCGAGCAGCGTGCGGTTGCGGCTGCGATGTTGGCCAAAAAACCAACGGATCACACCGGAGAGAGGGCCGTCGTCGCTCGACCGCGGTTGCGTCGCTGTCACCGATTCAACTCTGGGAACTTGGCTCTCCTCACATAAAGATGGATCAAAGGCAAAAATGAGGAGAATGGCATGTATATAAAGAAGAAGAAAAATGGAAGTTATAATTAAGATGGAGTGGGATGGAGGTTAATAAAATGGTGGAGTTGAATTAGAAGTTAGAAAATATGGTGGAGTAATGGAGTTGAATTGGTGGTTATTGTAGAGAATGTAAAATAAAATAAATAAATAAATAAAATAAAGTTGTCTACTTTAATTACAATAGAATAAAAAAGAATAAAATAGATAGTGGACAATTTACAAGGGAAGACAAACAACATGTACACATTTTTTTTACTTTTATAATATGTATTTTTTTTATCTTTTTAATAAGAGGTATTTACAACGGAAAAATACAATAAAATACTACAATCAAAATACAACACAAGTATGATTTTTTGTATTTTTAATAATTAAGAAAGACACAATTAAAATGAAGAAAGTATGAATATATACATAATGTACAATGTACATCTAGGTCCCAAAACCCAACTTTTGCAAATGAGCTCCGATTTTAATGAAACTACTTCCATTGGATAGATAATTTTCTAACTTGAACTTTAAAAGTGAGTTTGGTGAATTTGGAGTTCATACGGAGCGGGAATTTAGCTTGGAAGTTGGACTTTACGGCTTTTTCTCTTTGGGATCTAGGAGCATTTATTTGAGGTAAAATTTGTTTTGTATTTTTGTATTTTTATATACATTTTTATAAACAAGTTAGAGAAAGAATTAGGCAAAAAGGAGTTGAAATGAAATTATTAAAAATCCATGAAGTTTTGGCCTATTTACAAGTATAAAACTCCTTTATTTTGCGGCTTTTTAGTGTTGATTTATTTTGTACAATCCAATATACAATAATTAGTGTGTTTTATTTATAAGAGTTATTTTGTTAATTTATTGATTTTATGGATATTTATTAGGGAATTTACTCGTGGATTTTGCTAAGATCAAGATATTGAGATGATGAATCGTGGATTCATCACCCCCCTATACTTAAACTTTGCTAGTCCTCGAGCAAATAAAGAATGAATAAGTTGGGTTAACCCCTAACTGTGCATGTGAATACAAGACTTGATCCGTTCAAGAACTCTCGATTTTAGAGATCCTAAAATTCTAAGCTGAACCAAGCTCTAGTCAAAAGGTACCCAATTCCCCTAATCATCAGACTCTCTTTGTATACGTATATAGTAGGGATATGACATTAAGTGTTGACTGCAGTTACAAGAGTAGAATCATAACGTCACCCAAGGTTCCAGTCCAAGAGACTCTCCTATGGACCCGATCCTCAACACTAGGGAATAAATCATTTCTTGCATCCAATCCACCGTCTCTTTAGTTGTCAGACTTGAAAGTGTAGATGGAAGGCCAGTTGATGGAGGGCATAGGATTGTGTCATTTCTTCTCTCCCTCTCATTGGAACAAGGATCCTCTCGAGTGCCTTATTACGCAACGCATTTTTTTTGGTGTTGATCAGTGCGTCCGTCAAGAGAAGTTGGAGCCGTCTACACTTGTTTTCCTGGGAGTACACCGGGGTGTGCCTTTTTTGAGTACCTATCGTACCTTCTACACCCATACTTGTAGCATTTACGATGCAGAGCCCTTTTTTTGGTGCAAGCCCGACTCCTGGTCCTAATAGCGGTGGTCCAAGTGGACACTTTGAAATGGTTGGGAGCGCTTGCCTTTGGTGGAAGCTCTTTTGATAATTGACTTTGTGGAATGAGAGCTTTTCTTTAACATTTCATTGCTTTGTAGTATTTGTGGCTAGCTCCACTGCTTTTACCAAGAGTTGGCGTACACTGATCAACATTTTTTTATTTTATCACACCCTGGCACATAGGTAAATATCAAGAGATAGTACAAGAACCATGTTCTCACACTGGCTAAATGTGCTGACACTCAGGTTTCATGAAGCCTTCATTGATTTTATCCCATCCTCGAGCATCATTAAATCAAGTCCAAACTCAAATCCCTCATCCCAGTTCCTCAAGTGAAATTTCAACTCATCTCATCATAACTGCATTCGTGTATGTGAGGTGCTGATCATATTCTTAAGGTAGAGACTAAGCATGCAATATAGCACACAAATCTTTCAAACTAGGGAAATGTGAATAATTAAGTCAAGGACCCTAATGACTAAGGCTGGTTAACTCAAAACATCAAGACCTCATAAACCAAGTGTTCTTGAACATCACTAGTCTTGTGTGAAAGTGAATTGTGTCAGGGATTAAATCAACTTATTAGGTAGTTTTTTTTTAAGTTGATGATTGATTGATTTTTTTGATTTTTTTAAGTTTTAGAAAAAGTTTTTTTTCACAAAGGGT
This sequence comes from Ottelia alismoides, assembly GCA_037367405.1. Lineage (NCBI taxonomy): Eukaryota > Viridiplantae > Streptophyta > Magnoliopsida > Alismatales > Hydrocharitaceae > Ottelia > Ottelia alismoides. The sequence goes on along the minus strand of JAZKJV010000738.1, from coordinate 1,303,599 downwards.
TTTTTTGACAAACAAAGGCAAAGAAGAAGTTTTTTTTGTTAGAAAAGTTTTGCTTCTTTTTTTTCAAGAGTTTTTTTTGAAAAAGATAGGTAAATAAGAAAAGACTTTTTTTTTCTTTTTTTTAAAGAGGATTTTTGGAAAAAAAATTTAGCAAAAAAGGAAAAAGAGTTTTTTTAGGAAAAAAGTTTTTTTGTTTTTTAACCCACCCCATAATTATTGTATAGTATATACAAAAATACGTGAAAGTACGAGGTATGGGTAAAGTGTATATGTAATATATACACGCCCCCTATACTTAGCTTGTGCTATGTCCTCATGGCACTAGGTGACAAAAAGACATAGCTCGTACTAAGCGTAGGAAAGCTAAAATAATAAAAAGTAAAGAAGTCGATCCGCCCCCCTATACTTAGGCTCTGGACAGCCTAAGTGTAGAAGAAGAGCAAAAATGGGGCGGACGAGGTCAAGAGGAGAAATGATGAGTAAATACACATGGCGGGCATCGGTCCCCCCTATACTTAGGCTTTGGTCAGCCTAAGTATAGGACAAGAGTAAGTGTGAGAACCGATGTGATCTCGAGAATATACAAAGAAGGGAGAATGTACAAGAGTAATTGAATCTTCTAAGATGTTGAATCTGTATGCTGCATCTTCATGACGAGTAATATGATGTATCTGCTCTGTGCTCACTCTGTATGAAGTTGATGACCTCGACTTGGACTAACTGCTCTTTCGAATCAACAAAATGCTTCAACAGTTGTCCATTCACCACATGAGATTGTGCACCATCCGTGAGATCAGCTATCTCTACACTTCCATTCTCGTGCACTTTCTTAACCACAAAGGGACCCGTCCATTTAGATTTGAGCTTCCCATGGAACATCTTCAATCTGGCATTAAACAACCATACCTTTTGTCCAGGGACAAAGTCTTTGCACCTAATGTGTTGATCATGCCATCTCTTTACTTTGTCCTTATAAATCAAACTGTTGTCATATGCCCTGTTTCGGATTTCCACAAGCTCGTTCAAGTTCAAGTCTCGACAAAGTTTCCCTAGGTGACAACTCCAATTAATCTTCTTAATTGCCCATTCGGATTTATGAATCAATTCTGCGGGCAAATGGCATGGCTTGCCATAGATCATTCTAAATGGTGAAGTACCCAATGGTGTCTTGTAGGCTGTCCTATAGGCCCACAGAACTTGGTCCAAGAGTTGAGACCAGTTCTTCCTATCGGGACGAACCAATTTCTGCAAAATACTCTTCACCTCTCTGTTCGAAACCTCTGCCATGCCGTTGGACTGTGGGTGGTAAGGACTAGTAACTCTATGTTCAAATCCACAGTCCTTAGCTAAAGATCTCATATCTCGGTTCACAAAATGGCTACCCCCATCAGATATCAAAACTTTTGGCACCCCGAACCTAGCAATAATATGATCTCTCACAAACTTACAGACAGTCTTGTTGTCTGCGGTTCGGGTTGGGATAGCCTCCACCCACCTAGATAGATAGTCAACCGCCAACAATATGTACTCATGCCCATTGCTGTTGGGAAAGGGACCCAGAAAATCTATGCCCATGCATCAAAAACATCACAAATAATCATCGGTTGCATGGGCATCTCATCTCTCTGTCCAACTGTCCCTCCCATCCTTTGACAAATCGGGCACGACCGTACAAAATCAATGGCATCTCTAAACAAGGTCGGCCAATACAATCCACATTGAAGTACTTTGTGAGCGGTTCTCTTTCCCGAATGGTGTCCTCCAGACTCAAGTGAATGACAATATGTGAGGACACTCTGGTATTCCTCCTGATGAATACACCTTCTCCAAACACAATCCGGTCCTTCGAAGAAAAGGAAAGGATCGTCCCAGTGGTATCTCCTTGAATCCGACTTCAGTCAATCAATGCTGCTCCTAGTCCAACCATGGGGAACCTGCTTGGAGACAAGATAGTTCACCATGTTGGCATACCACGGGAGGGAGTCAATAACACAAATTGACTCATATGGGAAGGTCTCTCTAATCCGCTCATGATCAGGAGAATCCTTAAGTTCAATCCGAGAAAGATGATCAGCCACAACATTCTTCACTCCAGGTTTATCTTTTATCTCCAAATCAAATTCTTGGAGGAGTAAAATCCACCTAAGAAGACGCGCCTTCGCGTCCTTCTTTTCCATTAAGTATCGAATGGCTGTATGATCAGTATATATTGTCACCTTAGAGCCCAAAATATATGATCTGAACTTTTCGAGGGCCCATACTACCGCGAGCATTTCCTTTTCAGTCACTGTATAATTTTTCTGTGTAGGATCTAAAAATTTGCTCGCATAGTGAATCGCAAACGGAATCCCCTCTCGTCGTTGTCCTAACACAGCTCCTATAGCGAAATCTGAAGCGTCAGTCATGATCTCAAAGGGGAGAGACCAGTCAGGAGCTTGTAGGATAGGCGAGGCACAAATCTTCCTCTTCAAGAGCTCAAAGGCTTCCAGACACCTGTGATCTACAACGAACTCTGTGTCTTTCCCTAAGAGCTCAGTCAGTGGGCGGGCGATCTTTGAAAAATCTTGAATGAATCTCCTATAGAATCCAACATGCCCTAAGAATGACCGCACTGACTTCACGTTGGTAGGTGGATCGAGTTTCTTGATCACCTCCACCTTGGCAGGTGATGAATCTCCATTTCATCACCTTTATTCATTTTGGCCTCAAAAACCCCAGCAAACGCATGCAAATAGCGTCAAATTGTACATAATAGCATTCATTATTCATTGTATTTATTTTACATTAAATAAGGTTTTACTGCTAAAATTATAGAATAAAGAGGAGAAAAGAAAAAGGAATAAAATATTGTAAATATTTTATGACCCAAACCCAAGACCAAGGTCAGCAAGGTATTGGTCGACAAGGAATAAAGTAGGGAGAGATAAGGGCCAGTGTACAATAAATACCTCATTTATTCATGCATTTATTTATGCATTTTTGATACCTTTTTTGTACATAATTATTTATTCATCAAATAAAGAAACTTTGTACATGAAAGTTGTAGATAATAATATGAATAAAAATGCAAAATTGAGTTTGTACAAAAATAATCCCTAGTGTACATTTTATACACAGAATAAAAAGCCAAAATCTCAACTTCACAGACCCATATCTTGCAAATAAAAACTCCAAATCACCCAAACTCACCTTTAATTGTATATAGCATTCCATAAACTATTTTATAAAATTGGTTTCATAATTTTTGGAGTCCATATGCAGAAGTTAGGTTTCCGGCCCTTCTTGTATATAGGACTGATTAAAATATTCATTTTATTCAATATTCATTATTTGTAAAAATTCATATTTTTAGAATTTTGTAAATAATGTACTTAATGCATACACATGAGAGAAGCTAAAGAAAACCAAAATTAATTTGTAAAATAAAATAAGTCTACAAATTCATAGACAAAATACCTATGATATGTACCTATCTATAAATAAAAAGGGTTTTAATCCTTGATTCTTTTGCTCTTCTATATTTTTATAATAATGTATACATAACTCATTAAAAATACAAAACCAAAATAAAAATCAAGAAAATATATTAAATAAATTAAGTGTACAAAATACATAGATAAAATACCTATAAGTATACCTACATACATCTATACCTATTTATTTAAAAATATACATAAACTCATAAAAATCGAACAAAAATATCTTTATACTCACAAAAAATAAATTATGAATTTATAAAATAAGCCAATAAAATAATAAAAGAAAATAAACAAATTAAAAATAAAATACATGAAAATACATGTAAATACATACATATACATATTATCCAAATAAAACTATAACAAAACACCTCGAAAAATTCAATAAAAATCATAAATAAATACTAGATGAAATAATACACATTTTTTATTTTATAAGAAAAAATTAATAAAATCATTTAGGGCGTCAAATAAATCAATCTTCCTTCAGATTTGCTATTTTGTCTCGTAGCGGCTGACGTGGCCCAATGAGGCGCCGACCAACGTGACTCCCATGTCAACTGTCCCATCCCTCGCCTGGCGTCTCTGAACTGTCTACTCCCCCGATTTCATGCCTTTTTCCCGGGCACACCATCCATCAATCGACAACGCTTCCTTCACAAGAATTGTTCCCTAATCTTCCATGATGCCCGCCAAAATCATAGATCAACGAGATGTTCATTGGATCAGTTAATAATCACCGGGTAATAAGGCCCCTTGCCAATATTTATAAATAACAAGCTCCGCTTCCTTCCTCGAATTTGGCCACTTTTATTCCAACCTAAAGCCTAGATCTTGCTCCTGGATTGTTCCTCGTGACAGGGGGAGCAGCCCAGCACCTTGACTCGGCCGGAGGAAGGAGATTTTGTCGCGGCGGAGCTCCGACGTCCGCCCTGCTCCCTGGAGGCCCTCAGGTATAAGAGCTGACCTTCTATGCATTTTTAGTTAGTCTTAGATGTTAATTTTTCATTCCAGTCATTAGATTAGGTTTTAGTTAACTCCGGTAGTTTAAAAATCGAAATTCGAAGTTCGCCGGAGCTCAGCTCCGGCGACTTCTCCACTGTGGTCCCGACTGATTCCGACCTCCTCGTTCACCCCATATCGTTCCTCGATGCCTTCTTCATCTATTGCGCACATTTATCCAACCCAGGACTCTAGGTCCTGGGGAATCGGGGCTCCTCCTCCGCCGTTCGCCGGAGCCCCTCCGCCCACCTTCATTTTGCATCGTAGCTTCAAAACCCCGGGTCGAGGAGAAAGCTCTCTCGCCCGTGGTTCTTCCTGTGTAGGTACTTCAAAGAATCGAGCCCAACTGGACTCGCACGGATCCGGGAAGAGGCACCTGGGGGTCTTCTCCTTCTTCGACCTCGCTCCATCAACTCGGACCCCCAGGAGCCATGAAAGCGCCATCAGTCGACGCGGGAGGCTTCCAGCTACCTTCAGAGCACCTCAGACGCACTGGAGAGCCCCGGAGGAGCCCGAGCTCCTCGATCAAAGTTCGCCAGGCGCGAGCTTCGTCCCAGTTCTTCCTGGAGCTCTAGTGCCGTCGGATCAGGAGGGCCGTCCCAGATTCAACAGGAGCCGTCCGATGGAGCATTGCATCGACCGTCAGATCAGCTGGGCTGATCTAATCTCAGCCCCCCATCGACGAAGCGTCATCGGGCGATCAGGAGACGACGCGTGGCAAGTGAAGAGAGCAGCGCCGTTGGATGCCACGCTGTATTTAGGGGTAAATTTCACTTCTCACCCCCCTGCTTTTTGTATCTAGAATTTAAACCCAAAAATAAAAGTTTTAGTTGTTAATAAATTGTAAAAATTGCAGTTGGACCCCCTGATGTTTTCATATTCACACTTTAGTCCTTCCGCGCCTCACGTGCAGTCCCACGTGAGGCGCGTGAAATTTTGCATCTACACCCCGCCGGGTTTCTGTATTTATTAAATGGTCCTGAAAATAAAAGTTAAAGTGTAATTTTATTGTAATTTTTGCATGTATGCCCCTGTGAACTGTTTTATTTGCAAAAATACCCCTGCCAGGCCATTTAATGTTTGAATGCTTTGTCTATTTATTTTGTGCTCCATATTAAATCGAAAAATCTTGCAAAAATAGACTTAAGCTCCTGTTAGTGTACCCTTGCACGCCATATTTTTAGTTTCGCATTTTGTTGCATTTTTGCATTTATTAAAAATCAAAAACATGTCTTTTATTCCCTGTCTAACTTATAAAACCCCAAAAAAATATGAAAATGCCTCTAAAAATTCTAAAAAAAATCCCATGATGTATGTTGTCCTATTCTAGTGTCAGTCCAAAAATCCCTAAAAATCTCAAAAGGAAAACCTTAAAAATGCAAAATAACCCAAAAACTTCAAAAAAATATTAAAAATCAAAGAAAATTCAGAAAAATATAAACTCAGGCCTTATTTATGCTATATTTTATTATCTTTATGAGAAAAATTGTGTGGAAAAATTTTGAGGCTAGTAACTATTTTTAATGTTCATTTTTTATTACAGCCAAACCTTATTCCACTGATTGTTATTATTTAGCTAGTTAAAAATATTAAAAGTATTCTCTAAACTCCCCAAAAAAATCACAAAAACAGTAAAAAATGATGAAAAATCCAAAAAGACTTTAATCCTTGATTTTTGACTATTTTTAAGTATTTCTGTAAATATTATAGTACCACTTTATGTATATATAGGTATTTCCCAAAAAGAAAAAAAAGAGAGAGAAAAAAATATATTATTATGAATTCCCATTAGTGGTAATATATAAAATATAAAAAAAATTATATATATATATTTATTTTACTATATTATATAAACCTATATATAGATTGTAAGTATTACGAGCTATATACTAACCCTTTATAGGTTTACATGTTTTTTTTATATTATATTATATGTATATTACCTAATTACATTAAAAAATTAATTAATAATAATATAATTAATAATAATAATTATAATATAAAATCAGAAAAGAAAACCCACACAAGGATGACTGTGATTTACAAGTAGGCTATGACATTTTGTATTGCTCTCTGTGGTTCGACCTCTACATACTTGTCACTGTCCATTTCATGGTAGAGTAAATAAAGATTAATTCACATTTATTTTTGAGCTTGATTGTTGTATTTTTTTGGATTGTGGGTTAATTGCTGGTTGACTGGATGATTTGTGAGCGGCCGCCTCAGCGACACACTTTTTATTATTCATGGAGACCCTCGCGAACAGCTGGTTATCAGATGGCGCCGTTGCCGGGGAGCAATGAGCATAGCCTAATTATTTTGTCATTCTTGTAAAAAAAAATCTCTTGCTTTAATATTCATTTTTGTGAGCATCTATTTTTATTGCTATTGATCACCATGCTTAATTGATTTATGTCTTGTGATTATTTTCTCTGCTCTATTTAATTGATTGAGCTTTACTAATGCATTCTTTTTGTGACTTTGATGCAAGGGACCGCCACGCGAGGATGGCTTCTTAGGAGGCCAACGCAGCCAAGCTTGGAGGAGGATGGTCTTCTCCTCATGACCATCTGGAGAGTGCACCAAAGAAGCAAGGAGATGTGCCTTAGTTAGAGCTAGATATTTAGGATTATTTATTTTGTAATTTATGGTGAGAGAGAGATTATTTTGGCATGTATATAAACAGGACTCTACTCTTCACAATGAGGTCCAGTGCCCAGGTGATTGTTCACCTGGGGGCCTCATCGCGGCTTTTTCGAGTTTTCATCGCCTTCTTTCATTTTGTTTCCCGAAGTTTTGAGCTTTCTGCCTTTCTTTTATTTTGTTTTATGTGCTTGGAGCCCCTCGATATAGGTTGCTTGACTCGGTAGCTAGGTCCAAACATTAATAAGAATGCATGTTCCTATAGTTTACTTCGCTTGGATCTAGTCAAACTTAAACAAGTTGTTAATTTGTCTCTTAGCCCTCTGTGCCGTAGCGAACCCTGTAAAGCGCTTTCTCCTACCCTCAATTTGTTGAGCAGAGGAGGGGTGAGCCAAGACCGGACTCTCTTGGGCTAGAGATGAATTAGCGGCTTATGGTTCTTCACGCTAATAGCAGCTTATGTTTAGGGCGATTTTGTGCCTTGCATATCGACATGTAGATAGGTTTAAAAATTCTATTTTGCATACCGCATGGAGAGAGCTGGGATGCACTGTAAGTCTTCTAACTCAGCATGCATCATTCGGTTCAATGGTGAGATTTCCATCATGGAACCACTTGCACGGCTTTTCCGCTATCTCCCTCTGATTTTGAGCACCTAGGACTTAAATGAAAAATCTACAAAAACATTAGGCGCTGGTATGAAACAGATCCAAAAAAAGTGAAAACCCAAAAACTTAAAACAAGGGGGCTGCTAAATAAACTTTGACCTTAATTAAAATTCGTAATGGACTATCATTGTACCGGGTTCATAAAGCCCTCATTGTTTTCAGGTACCTTGGAGGGGGACCAAAACCCTACTCCCTTGAGCGAGTGCGACCCCTAAGGATTAAAGCCCAAAAACCCAGTCTGCAACTGCCTTGTGTATCGCCTGGATTTCCGAAGTAATGGCGCTTCTATCGTACGTAGGCGAGTAGGACTTGGTCACCAATGGTGACTCTCTATTGTGAGAGCATCGACCCTGTCCGAAGTATTGAGCATAGGCCACGCCTTCACGGGGGTGTCTGTCTCATCGTCCTGCGTCCGAGTAGGTTCTTGCACGCTCACGGGTGATTCTGTTGCGAGCGAGAACTGAAGTATTGGTTTCGCCTATCGGCTTCCTCTCTCTTTTCTTTGGCTGAGTAGGGATCCAGGAAGGGTTACAAGGACTCCAAAAAGTACAGACTACAGGTTACACAGGAGGAGGACAAGTACGGGATACTCTTCCGGCAGTACTCTCTCTCCTATAGGGTAGCGTACTAAGAACTTGTTATAAGATATGCCTGAAAATCACAACTCTAAAAATGAAAAGATAATAAATAGCCGAACTTTCACGGCTTCACATGGCGTGAGTTGGTGAACCCGATTTTTGTATTGCGTTTGTATGAATCTAGATTAAGGTTCAAAGATCAAGTCCCGCGCATTTGCGCATATTTTGTTGTTTCTCCCGTTGACCACCCCGCTCAATCGAGCCTTTCTACTGTTTTGCACTCCTTTTATTCCTCATTGACCATCGTATCATTCTTCCAACAATCCGACATTCTCTTGCTTTGCGAAGTTGATCCATGGATGGTTTCGTCGGGACCATGACGACACCTACATCGATTCCATAGACTCAACTCCGCCAATAATTTCGAGGCGATTCTCGAGAAACCGATCCAGACTTTGCGGATCGATCTCCAGACTCCTCATTTTCTACCTTTCTCTTGGCCACCCAATAAACTGGGATCACTTTTGTCCCGCTTCCGCCATTGTGAATGGGAGTCGATTACAGTCTACATCCCTTTCCCATTCACAACATGTTGGGGTTGACCTGAATTCCAGCTTAATCACGGCAGTTGAAAGTTAATTGCAAGCGATCTGATTCGGACTATCTCATTCTGCAGATAGAAGCCAGTGAGAGCCCTGGAGACTACTCCGGAGTTCATCTCGTCCGACTCAGACCCTGACATGGCTCCAGGAGGAAAGGGCAAGGGTCAGCAGCCACCCGTACCAGAGGGACAGGTGCCGGATCAAAATCAAGTTAATGCACAGTTGTTGGCATCTATCCAGGCCATACAACAGCAGCTTACCGAGCAGGCCCTGACACAAACCACGTTCCAGGATATGTTGAATGACATGATGAACCGTGACGATGGAAGAGGAGGTGGAGGCAGAGGCAGAGGAGGCCGGGGAGGAGGAGGTGGAGGTGGAGGAGGTGTTGATCCTCCTGATGATGACTTTGAATTACCACCACCAAAGCCGACACTAAAAGAAACATACAATCCGGGAGACAACCAGATTACCGAGTGGATTCTCATTCCACCGGTACACGCTCACTTTGAGCTGAAGCCCCAGTTCATAGCCCTTCTCCCTGCCTTTCATGGAAACACAAACGAAGAGACGTACATTCACCTGCAGCAACTCTCCCGCATTTGCCGCACCACCCACTATCCGAATGTCCCCCTGGACATTGTCAAGATGACGGCTTTCCCCTTCAGTCTACAGAACAAGGCCCTCTATTGGGTCAATCATATGGGAAAGGTCGTGACGACCTGGGAGGAGTTGAAGTCTGCCTTCCTGCACAAATACTACCCTCTCGGTCGGCTCAACCAGATGCGAGCACGTATTAGTAATTTCTCCCAAGGAGCACATGAGTCAGTACACGAGGCTTGGGAGAGATTCACTGATCTGCAGGAGAAGTGTCCCCATCATGATATCCCGAAGACCAGCTTGGTCCAGCATTTCTTTGGGGGACTAAACATTGAAAGCCAAAGGCTCGTGGACGCAGCATGTGGGGGCTCCCATTTCAACAAGGATGAAGATGTTGTCTGGCAGATTTTTGAAGAAATGGCCGAAGGAGAGGCCGCCCTCTCTTCATCCAAGGCATACCAGAAGCAGCCCCAGATTCTCCAGAAACAAGTTCACATGGTTGCATCCAAGGAAGCAGAGAGAGATGAGAGCTCCAACCTCAGCATCATCGGGGGCCATCTCTCTAAGGTAGATATCATTGAGAAGCGATCACAGGACCTCGAGAAACTCGCTGTGATCGAGAAGAGGACCCAGAACCTGGATAAGCTAGATCAGATCAACAAGAACCTCGAGCTGTTGGTCGGTACGATCAACTCTGTCCAGTCGGCTACACCATCAGACGCTCCCGCTGAGAAGAAGGACGAGCCGCAACCGCAGCATCAGCCTCAGCCGAGCCAGCAGCCACCGACAGTCCAGCACGTGTACTACGTGCAGGCACCCGACCAGGGCCCGCCGCAGCAGCAGATGGTCGTCTACCAGCCAGAGTTCCTTTTTATTCCTGATCCAGTCTTCCCACCACCGCCCCTTATCCAAGAAGTTAATGGGGTATGGAGTAATGATGCACAGCCGACCCGTCCTCAGGGACAACCCCAGGGTCAGCAATTTGCCAACAGGCAGTACCACCAACCTCAGGGTGGTCGTTTTGGTCAATCCTCCCAGCAGCCCCAACAATACCAGCAGCCTCCCCAGTTTGCACAGCAATGGAGGCAGAACTTTCCGTATCAACAGCAGCCGCAGTACCGCCATCCGCAGCCGTACCACCAGTACGCGGCTGCCCCCTCTCCGCAATATCAGCAGTATCCTCCGCCGTCTTACCAACAACTTCAACTTCCTGCACCACCGCACCACCAACAACAGCCTCCCCACCCATCTACCCAACAGCAGCGTGGTTTGCACGCTGAGTCTTCTGATATGTCCCCTGCTAGTCCCACCATGGAGTGTCTATCCCAGCTTGTTAAAGGGCTGGCGGAGATGACAAAACGGCTTGACGACCTGACCTCCACCCGAACCACTATTCCAGCGCAGGTCGAAGCCAACCCCAACAATTTCAAGAAGAAAGAGCAGGTAGAATGTGATGTCCAGTCCGTGTCTGAAAATGATATTACTGTTTATTCTAATACTATTACTCTCAGGAGCGGTAGGGCCTTGCCTCCACCTGTTACTACCAGTGGGGTGAATAAAGAAACAGGTGGATCGTCATCTTCCGCATCAGCCGTGCCAGCTCCAGGGGCGGGTGAGGAGGAAGAGGAAGGAGAAGCCAGTCCAGCCGTCGTGCCTTGCCAGCATCAACCTCAGCCAAAAATACAAAAAAATCAGCAAAAGCAAAAACACCAAAAAGACGCTTGTAGCAGCAGTAAAGCCGCGCCAGCCTTGGAGGAGCCGCCAGCAGCAACCGATCCCTCGCCAGCCGATGGAGCTGACGCTACTCTTTTTGACCGCTCAGCAGCACCAGCATGTTTAGATTCAGCTTGTACTCCTTTTTGTAGTCCGGATGTACAACATTCTGTGGGTGATGATTTTGATGTAAATAAGAACTCTAATTTTCCTTCCAGTAATGTGAATATTCCTTTTCCGCATGCAATACAAAATTCCAAAAAAATTGCAAAACGAAAAAAGGCATTATCAGATCCAGGTGTTGTGGAGGTTTTGGATAAATTGACTGTTGAGATTCCCTTGTTGAAGGCCGTGGAATACATGCCAGCTGTAAAGAAAGGACTGAAAGAGGCATGTACTAACAGGCGTCGCCCAATGCAAGACGACAGACGCAGAGAAGTAGAAAAGCACGTTCTCTCCATGGCCACAGTTGCAGCTATCAGCAACCTCCCCCAGAAAAAGCATGATACAGGAGAACCTCTCATCAGTTGTGTGATTTTTGACCAGGTTTTCGAGCGTACTCTTCTTGACAGTGGTTCTTCCATCAACCTTCTGCCCTCGTCTATAATGCAAGAATTCGGGCTGGGACCGCTCAAGCAGACACGCATGATCCTTCAGTTCGCTGACCGATCCGTCAAGCGGCCCCGAGGTCTGTTGGAAGACGTGATAGTTACCGTGCAGGAGATGAAATTCCCAGCTGACTTTGTAGTCCTTGATATGGACTCACCTGCACCCCTGCTCCAGACCCCTATCATCCTTGGCAGGCCATTCCTCCGTACTTCAGGTGTCGTGGTTGATTACGGGTCTGGGAAGATCACTTTCAGCTCGAACACCCAGCAAATCACGATAAACATGAACAAAGAGCAGAATGCCACGACTGATGAGAGCCAGGAAGCATAGGAAGCAGACTGTGATTTTATCGCAGAGATCAAAGATTCAGAGTTATCACTGGACGATCCATGGACCCGAGAAATCCTCACTCTTGAGGAGGACTTGGAAAGCGCAGTCAGCATATGCTCCAATGATTCTTGGGAGACAGATTCTCAAATGCAGGCACATCTTCTTGAGCATTCACTCCAGACCGAACATGATCAGCTTAGTGCAGAACCGTTCGGTGCATTTCCGGGATCTCAACAGAATGATGAGGATGGTAGCAGCCTCAAGGTGCATTCCACCACCAGCATGGTATCTGAAGTGACAGATAAAGTGGATAGATCAAAACCAGAACTCAAGCCACTTCCTGCAGGCCTGAAGTACGCTTTCCTTGCGGGTGAAGAACACATGTATCCGGTCATCATCAGCAGCAGGCTGAATCCGGATCAAGAATCTCGACTTCTCGAGGTTCTAGAAAAGAACCGCAAGGCACTTGGTTGGAGCGTATCAGACCTCCGAGGGATAAATCCAGCTCTCTGCTCACACCATATCTATCTAGAAGAAGATGCCAAGCCGTCCCGCGAATTCCAGAGAAGGTTGAACCCTAACCTTCGGGACGTCGTCATGAAGGAAATCACTAAATGGTGTGACGCAGGCTTCATCTATCCCATCTCCGATTCAAAATGGGTAAGCCCACTGCATGTAGTTCCAAAGAAATCTGGGCTTACCGTGGTTACAAATGATAAAGGAGAGGAAATTTCAACTCGGGTACCGACATCCTGGCGGGTGTGTGTTGACTACCGCCGTCTTAATGCAGCAACCAAGAAGGACCACTTTCCCTTGCCATTCATTGATCAAGTTCTGGAGAGATTAGCAGGCAAGAAGTTCTTCTGCTTCCTGGATGGGTACTCCGGGTACAACCAAGTGGCGATCGCTCCTGAGGATCAAGAAAAGACTACCTTCACTTGCCAGTTCGACACCTACGCCTTCAAGAGGATGCCCTTTGGATTATGCAATGCACCTGCAACTTTCCAAAGATGCATGCTAACAGTCTTCGCCGATATGGTAGGCAATTTTCTTGAGGTGTTAATGGACGATTTCTCTGTCTATGGTGATAGTTTCGATGCTTGTCTTGAGCACCTAGACAGAGTGCTTCACAAATGCCGTGAAGTCAATCTAGTGCTCTCATGGGAAAAGAGCCACTTTATGGTCACAGAAGGTATTGTGCTGGGCCATGTCGTTTCCAAACGTGGCATGGAAGTCGACCCAGCCAAGGTGGATGTCATTTCAAACCTTCAGCCACCTCAGTCAGTAAAGAATGTGAGGTCATTCCTGGGGCACGTGGGATTTTACAGACGATTTATTAAGGACTTCAGCCGCATTGCCCGACCTCTGACAGAACTCTTGTGCAAGGAGACTGAGTTCATTGTTGATAAGCCGGTTCTCCTTGCTTTCAATCAATTGAAGGAGCTTATCACTCAGGCTCCAATCTTATAGCCTCCCGACTAGACTCTTCCATTTGAGATAATGACCGATGCGTCAGATTTTGCAGTCGGAGCTGTTCTTGGACAGAGGAAAGATAAGGTGCCCTATGCCATTCACTATGCCAGCCGAACATTGGATGAAGCTCAAAGGAATTATACAGTGACAGAGAAAGAACTGCTGGTTGTGGTTTTCGCCTTAGAGAAGTTCAGATCCTATTTGTTGGGGTCGAAGGTCACAATTTTCACGGACCACTCTGTTATCCGGTACCTAGAGCAGAAGAAGGATGCCAAGCCAAGACTGATTCGTTGGATCCTTCTCCTCCAGGAATTTGATCTGGAAATCAAAGACAAACCTGGAGTTCAGAATGTGGTAGCAGACCATCTATCCAGAATAGAGCAGCATGAGTCTCCTCTGAACAATGCACCGATCACAGAAACCTTCCCTGACGAAGCTATCTTAGCAGTGGATTCTCTCCCTTGGTATGCTGACATTGTCAATTACCTCGCCTCTGGGGTAATACCTTCGGATTGGACGAAGAACCAGAAGAACAAATTCATGTCGACCATCCGCTTCTACCAGTGGGAAGATCCTCTTCTATTCAGAGAAGGAGCAGATTGTATTTGGCGCCGGTGCATCCCTCAGACAGAGCAATCAAGTGTCCTCGAGCATTGTCATTCTCTCGAATCTGGTGGGCACCATTCTGGAGATCGTACGGCAGCGAAAGTATTGCAGTGTGGCTTATGGTGGCCCACATTATTCAAGGATGCAGCAGACTTTGTTAAAAGATGCATTGACTGTCAGCGACTGAAGGGTACACTCACTGCCAAAGATTCAATGCCTCTGAAAATTATTCAGATAGCCGACGTCTTCGGTGCATGGGGCATTGACTTCATAGGACCTTTCCCTAACAGTCAAGGTTTTGAGCACATCCTTCTTGCCATCGATTACGTGAGTCGTTGGGTTGAAGCTATTCCCGCCCGAGCCGCCGACAGCAAAACAGTTTGCCAGTTTCTGAAGAAGAACATCATTTCGCGGTTTGGGATACCAAAGATTCTCATCTCAGACGGGGGTAGCCATTTCATCAACAAAGAGGTCAAGAAATTAACGAAGGAATACGGCATCGATCACCGTGTCGCATCCCCTTATCATCCGCAGACCAATGACATGGCAGAGTTATCAAACAGAGAAATCAAGACCATATTGCAGAAACTTGTTAGGCCGAACAGAAAAGACTGGTATCAACTCTTGGACTCAGCTCTATGGGCGTACCGAACGGCCTACAAGTCTCCCTTGGGCATGTCGCCCTACCGTCTTGTATATGGGAAACCATGCCATCTGCCTGTGGAATTAATTCATAAATCTCTTTGGGCAATCAACAATTGTAACTTGGACTCACGAAGAAGTGGTCAGAAGAGAAAAGACGATCTGAATAGGCTCTTGGAATTCCGAGACTGCGCATACGATAACACCTTGATGTACAAGGAGAAGGTGAAACGCTGGCATGACCGGCACATCAGACGAAAGACCTTCGACGTTGGACAGAAAGTGTGGCTGTTTGATGCAAAGTTATGGATATTTCCCGGCAAATTAAAGAGTAAGTGGACAGGGCCATTCCGAGTTTGTGAGGTGCGTGACAATGGCAGTATCGCGATATCAGATTTGTCTCCTGACGCACAACCCTTCGTCGTCAACGGCCAACTACTGAAGCCTTATCTCGAACCAGATGCATTCTTGGCCGTTGTTGACTCTATTCAGCTAATGCACCATGATGACACATTCACAGCACCTGCGGCATCGAAAGATTCAGACTATGCCATTCAACAACTGTTTATCTGATTTTCTTCTTTTCTTCTTTTCTTCTTTTCATTTTCTATTTTTTTGGTTCGTAACAAAAGGTGCCGCCCTTGTTTTTCTATACTTAGGACGTACTTGGTCCTAAGTATAGGGGGGATGTGCACCCCGAATTTTTCATTTCATTCCGATCCTGTCCATTGTCTCCTCTTCTTGTCTATACTTAGGAGTATCTTACCTTAAGTATAGGGGGAGACAATCTGAGTACGATCTGTGTATTCCCACCCTTGACCCTCCCTGCTTTTTGTACAATCTGCTATACTTAGGATTAGTTGATCCTAAGTATAGGGGGGACGGTCAACTTCTCATTCATTCATTTCTTTCATATTTATTCTTTAGATCTGTCTATACTCAGTACGAGTTATGTCTTTGCTTTTACTTTCGATCTATGAGGACATAGCTCAAGCTAAGTATAGGGGGGTCGTATATACCCTGTATATACTAAAAGCCATAACTCATACTGAAAATTAAAAGATCACTTCAACATAAAATAAAATGTAAAAAGTAGCTCTATAATAATGAAAGATGATTGTGAGTTCCTCAGACTCTTTGTAATTATACTGATTATTGAGTCAGAAAAAGGTTTTGTGCGAAACATTCTCTTTTGAAAAATTTTGTGAAATTTGTTTGAAAATAGTGTGTACAAGTATTCAACGTTTGAAAAATTAGTCTTGTGTGAAAAATTTATTTTCTTTGAGTGAAAGTAAAATGTGTGAAAATCAGTGTGCAAATGATTGTGAAAAATTTGATTGACAAAATTGTTTTGAAAAATCTATCTATGATGTGTAAAACCTTTGTAAAAGGATTTTCAAATGCGTGAACATGTTTGCAAAATTATTTTGGACTATAGTTTTCAAAATCCTTGTGAAAATAATTCTCAAGTAAGTCTGAGGAGTCCGCATAAAAATCTCTCATTTGTAAATAGTAAATAAGCCCAAACAAAGCCTAAAAGAACTAAAACCATATTATGCATCAAATACTGTTTTTCTTCTTTTGTACATACTGATTAATAAATCAGAGACCTATACAGTATGATTTGAAAAATAGTGTGACCAGTTTTGAAAAATTTGATGTGAAATGATTTCAAACGTGTGAAAATATTTTGATTGCAAAATTTTTCTTTATGTGAAAGAAAGGATTTGAAAACCTATGTGCAAATATTTTGAAAAATGCTTGTCAAAACTATTGTGAAAATTATACATATATAGTGTGACAAATCTTTGCAAAAATAGATTTCAAATGTGTGTAAATGATTGCGAAAATTATTGTGTACTATAGTTTGCAAAAGTATTTTCAAAACCTAATAAGAACACTCTTACAAACTCTTGTAAATCATAAATAAGACACATACAATCCTTTCTGTACAGTTCTAAATAAACTACTCCATTCAAACATGTAAAATTTTTAGAAACTCATACATTTTGTGAATAAAGCAGCACGCCCGTGTAAATAATTGTATATACTTTCTGTGTATGTCCAGTTCTTAGTTTATTTGCAAAAAAAATTCTTTGTGTAAAAACATTCTTTGATTCTTTCCAAACTTTTTGTGAAAAATTTGCATCATTCATTGTGCATAGCATAAGCATACCATTCGTATTCTTTTTGAGTGAGCTTGATGATTGAATCAGTCTAATAAAGTCTCAAATTGGAGCTTGGTTGGACCTTACCGCACCTAACTGCACTGGAACCTTATGGGAACTAGGTTTAAGGTACTTCAGGTCTATACAGACTTAATTCTTTGAGAAATCAGGGCTGGGTTCAAGTCACCTCAGTAGACTAACTAGAACTTTTCGAGACACACGTACGACTCTTGCCGACCGTGACCTAACTTGGACACTTGCACTTTTCACTTGGCTCAACTCAGTTGGAGTGGTGAGGGGGTTGGATTTGCCAGTCTGAGACGCACACGGGTGGAAACATTCGTCCTCGTCTAGGGAGGGAAGTGCACCCCAACCTGATTCAATAGCTATGAGGTCTAAGGACAGGAGATGTGGGTTGCGATAAAGCTTCAAAAGAGGGATAGTCTATTGGCTCAAGAGGAAAAACTCCTTATGTAAATGCTGCTGTGAATAGTGTGTAAAAAAAATGGTCAGGCCTGTACAAAAGTAAAATGCCTGCAAAGTATGTACAAAGTCAATAAGCAAGCTTGAGTTCCAAAGACAAATATGTGAGCATGCAGCTGGATGACTTGACTACACTGGTCTTGCATCCCGGGATAGGTAGCTACACTGGCTACCGTCCATTCTTCTCTTCACCCCCTCCTCTTGAGCTGGTTGCCACTTGAACTTAGAAGGGAATACCCTGCTCCTCGAGGAAAGAGCTGTTGGATTGGGGAATCATTGGGTTGTCATTCTGGAGAAGTCAGCTCCTTTATCATTTCAGTTGGGGAGAGCCACTATCACTTACACCGTACAAGTCAGCTTCATAGTTATAAGGGTCTGCGTATGATGTAGACTAGTTCTGACCTGGCTATTGAGGTGGGTTGAACCGAGTTCTGTGACTATCGAAGGCTGTTGTATTTTAGAGCTGGTTCCCGACTAGGTTCCACACACATTCACACCCAAGGTCTGACAGGAGCTCCAAATTCAGATTTTGTAAGGACATGCATTGCACTGAAAGCACCCGTATTCACTCTATCTTTCTTTGATTCTCCTTTTTCTTTTCTTTATTCTTCGTACTTATTGCATAAGTGTTTGCTAGGGACTAACAAAGGCAAGTATAGGGGGGTGATGAATCTCCATTTCATCACCTTTATTCTATCATTTTGGCCTCAAAAAACCCAGCAAATGCATGCAAATAGCATCAAATTGTACATAATAGCATTCATTATTCATTGTATTTATTTTACATTAAATAAGGTTTTACTGCCAAAATTATAGAATAAAGAGGAGAAAATAAAAAGGAATAAAATATTGTAAATATTTTATGACCCAAACCCCAAGACCAAGGCAAGCATGGTATTGGTCGATAAGGAATAAAGTAGGGAGAGAAAAGGGCCAGTGTACAATAAATACCTCATTTATTCATGCATTTATTTATGCATTTTTGATACCTATTTTGTACATAACTATTTATTCATCAAATAAAGAAACTTTGTACATGAAAGTTGTAGATAATAATATGAATAAAAATGCAAAATTGAGTTTGTACAAAAATAATCGCCAGTGTACATTTTATACACAGAATAAAAAGTCAAAATCTCAACTTCACAGACCCATATCTTGTAAATAAAAACTCCAAATCACCCAAACTCACCTTTAATTGTATATAGCATTCCATAAACTATTTTATAAAATTGGTTTCATAATTTTTGGAGTCCATATGCAGAAGTTAGGTTTCTGACCCTTCTTGTATATAGGACTGATTAAAATATTCATTTTATTCAATATTCATTATTTGTAAAAATTCATATTTTTAGAATTTTGTAAATAATGTACTTAATGCATACACATGAGAGAAGCTAAAGAAAACCAAAATTAATTTGTAAAATAAAATAAGTCTACAAATTCATAGACAAAATACCTATGATATGTACCTATCTATAAATAAAAAGGGTTTTAATCCTTGATTCTTTTGCTCTTCTATATTTTTATAATAATGTATACATAACTCATTAAAAATACAAAACCAAAATAAAAATCAAGAAAATATAATAAATAAATTAAGTGTACAAAATACATAGATAAAATACCTATAAGTATACCTACATACATCTATACCTATTTATTTAAAAATATACATAAACTCATAAAAATCAAACAAAAATATCTTTATACTCACAAAAAATAAATTATGAATTTATAAAATAAGCCAATAAAATAATAAAAGAAAATAAACAGATTAAAAATAAAATACATGTAAATACATACATATACATATTATCCAATAAAACTATAACAAAACACCTCGAAAAATTCAATAAAAATCATAAATAAATACTAGATGAAATAATACACATTTTTTATTTTATAAGAAAAAATTAATAAAATCATTTAGGGCGTCAAATAAATCAATCTTCCTTCAGATTTGCTATTTTGTCTCGTAGCGGCTGACGTGGCCCAATGAGGCGCTGGCCAACGTTGACTCCCAGGTCAACTGTCCCATCCCTCGCCTGGAGTCTCTGAACTGTCTACTCCCCCGATTTCATGCCTTTTTCCCAGGCACACCATCCATCAATCGACAACGCTTCCTTCACAAGAATTGTTCCCTAATCTTCCATGATGCCCGCCAAAATCATAGATCAACGAGATGTTCATTGGATCAGTTAATAATCGCCGGGTAATAAGGCCCCTTGCCAATGATTATAAATAACAAGCTCCGCTTCCTTCCTCGAATTTGGCCACTTTTATTCCAACCTAAAGCCTAGATCTTGCTCCTGGATTGTTCCTCGTGACAGGAGGAGCAGCCCAGCACCTTGACTCGGCCGGAGGAAGGAGATTTTGTCGCGGCGGAGCTCCGGCGTCCGCCCTGCTCCCTGGAGGCCCCCAGGTATAAGAGCTGACCTTCTATGCATTTTTAGTTAGTCTTAGATGTTAGTTTTTCATTCCAATCATTAGATTAGGTTTTAGTTAACTCCGGTAGTTTAAAAATCGAAATTCGAAGTTCGCCGGAGCCCAGCTCCGGCGACTTCTCCACTGTGGTCCCGACTGATTCCGACCTCCTCGTTCACCCCATATCGTTCCTCGACGCCTTCTTCATCTATTGCGCACATTTATCCAACCCAGGACTCTAGGTCCTGGGGAATCGGGGCTCCTCCTCCGCCGTTCGCCGGAGCCCCTCCGCCCACCTTCATTTTGCATCGTAGCTTCAAAACCCCGGGTCGAGGAGAAAGCTCTCTCGCCCGCGGTTCTTCCTGTGCAGGTACTTCAAAGAATCGAGCCCAACTGGACTCGCACGGATCCGGGAAGAGGCACCTGGGGGTCTTCTCCTTCTTCGACCTCGCTCCATCGACTCGGACCCCCAGAAGCCATGAAAGCGCCATCAGTCGACGCGGGAGGCTTCCAGCTACCTTCAGAGCACCTCAGACGCACCGGAGAGCCCCGGAGGAGCCCGAGCTCCTCGATCAAAGTTCGCCAGGCGCGAGCTTCGTCCCAGTTCTTCCTGGAGCTCTAGTGCCGTCGGATCAGGAGGGCCGTCCCAGATTCAACAGGAGCCGTCCGATGGAGCATTGCATCGACCGTCAGATCAGCTGGGCTGATCTAATCTCAGCCCCCCATCGGCGAAGCGTCATCGGGCGATCAGGAGACGACGCGTGGCAAGTGAAGAGAGCAGCGCCGTTGGATGCCACGCTGTATTTAGGGGTAAATTTCACATCTCACCCCCCTGCTTTTTGTACCTAGAATTTAAACCCAAAAATAAAAGTTTTAGTTGTTAATAAATTGTAAAAATTGCAGTTGGACCCCCTGATGTTTTCATATTCACACTTTAGTCCTTCCGCGCCTCACGTGCAGTCCCACGTGAGGCGCGTGAAATTTTGCATCTACACCCCGCCGGGTTTCTGTATTTATTAAATGGTCCTGAAAATAAAAGTTAAAGTGTAATTTATTGTAATTTTTGCATGTATGCCCCTGTGAACTGTTTTATTTACAAAAATATCCCTGCCATGCCATTTAATGTTTGAATGCTTTGTCTATTTATTTTGTGCTCCATATTAAATCGAAAAATCTTGCAAAAATAGATTTAAGCTCCTGTTAGTGTACCCTTGCACGCCATATTTTTAGTTTCGCATTTTGTTGCATTTTTGCATTTATTAAAAATAAAAAACATGTCTTTTATTCCCTGTCTAACTTATAAAACCCCAAAAAAATATGAAAATGCCTCTAAAAATTCTAAAAAAATTTCCTATGGTGTATGTTGTCCTATTCTAGTGTCAGTCCAAAAATCCCTAAAAATCTCAAAAGGAAAACCTTAAAAATGCAAAAATACCCGAAAACTTCAAAAAAATATTAAAAATCAAAGAAAATTCAGAAAAATATAAACTCAGGTCCTATTTATGCTATATTTTATTATCTTTATGAGAAAAATTGTGTGGAAAAATTTTGAGGCTAGTAACTATTTTTAATGTTCATTTTTTATTACAGCCAAACCTTATTCCACTGATTGTTATTATTTAGCTAGTTAAAAATATTAAAAGTATTCTCTAAACTCCCAAAAAAATCACAAAAACAGTAAAAAATGATGAAAAACCCAAAAAGACTTTAATCCTTGATTTTTGACTATTTTTAAGTATTTCTATAAATATTATAGTACCACTTTATGTATATATAGGTATTTCCCAAAAAGAAAAAAAAGAGAGAAAAAAATATATTATTATGAATTCCCATTAGTGTTAATATATAAAATATAAAAAAAATTATATACATATATTTATTTATTTATTTATTTATTTATTTTACTATATTTATATAAACCTATATATAGATTGTAAGTATTACGAGCTATATACTAACCCTTTATAGGTTTACATGTTTTTTTATATTATATTATATGTATATTACCTAATTACATTAAAAAAATTAATTAATAATAATATAATTAATAATAATAATTATAATATAAAATCAGAAAAGAAAACCCACACAAGGATGACTGTGATTTACAAGTAGGCTATGACATTTTGTATTGCTCTCTGTGGTTCGACCTCTACATACTTGTCACTGTACATTTCATGGTAGAGTAAATAAAGATTAATTCACATTTATTTTTGAGCTTGATTGTTGTATTTTTTTGGATTGTGGGTTAATTGTTGGTTGACTGGATGATTTGTGAGCGGTCGCCTCAGCGACACACTTTTTATTATTCATGGAGACCCTCGCGAACAGCTGGTTATCAGCAGGGTCAGCCTCCATTCCCCTTTTGGAGATGACATGCCCCAACACGATACCCTCCGTCACCATAAAGTGACTCTTCTCCCAGGAGAGTACCGGATTCACCTCTCTACACCTCGTGAGGACTCGATCCAAGTGCGCTAAACATGTATCAAAAGAATCACCATGGACCGAGAAGTCATCCATGAACACTTCCAGGAAATCTCCCACCATCTCGGCAAATATGGCTATCATGCACCGCTGAAATGTGCCCGGGGCATTGCAGAGCCCGAATGGCATGCGCCTGAAAGCATAAGTGCCGAATGGACATGTGAATGTGGCCTTTTCCTGGTCCTTAGGGGCTATGGCCACCTGGTTGTAGCCTGAGTACCCGTCAAGAAAACAGAAGAACTCTTTCCCTGCGAGTCTCTCCAAGATCTGATCAATAAAAGGCAAGGGAAAGTGATCTTTCTTGGTCGCAGCATTCAGGTAGTCGACACAGACGCGCCACGACGTGGGTACTCGTGTCGCGATCTCTACCCCCTCCTCGTTGGTGACCATTTGAATTCCCGACTTCTTCGGGACAACATGAAGTGGGGCCACCCACTTGGAGTCAGAAATAGGGTATATAAACCCTGCTTTGCACCATTTCTCAATTTCTTTCTTCACCACTTCCCGTAGATTGGGGTTAAGTCTCCTCTGAAACTCACGGGAAGGTCTCATGTTATCCTCAGTAAAAATGTGGTGCGAGCAGAGAGCAGGGTTGATGCCCACGAGATCTGACACTGTCCAGCCTATTGCTTTGCGGTTCCTCTCTAAGACTTCTAACAACCTAGACTCCTGTTCTAAAGTCAAGTCTGAGCTAATGATGACAAGATATCTCTCTTTGGGTCCCGCAAGAAAGGCATACTTGAGTGTAGGAGGTAGTGATTTCAGTTCTGGCAATGTGGTATCATCAAGCAGATCTGGCTGAACTGAATCTGAATCTGGTTCCGTGCTGCATGAAGGTGGGCTAAGCTGAGTAGTACTCGCCACCAAATCAGAAGTATCGGGAGTCGGATCGTCAAAAGTATCCAAACAATCGGCAAAAGCCACGTCCGACTCGTCATCTATGTCCCATGATTGTTCCGAAGAGGATGGAACTGACAGATCCGGATGGATCTCTAAGTCATCATGAGAATAGGTTGATGCATCTCTAGCAAGATCAGACAACACCTGGCAAACTGCATCATGCACTATATCCTCTCCGGATGAAAGGGTCTCGCTCTGTCCTGAAGGAATCTGTCCCCAAATCCCAACTGTGCTAATCAAACTGCAGTCTGCCTCTGAAGATGAGTACTCTGTGCTACTCTCTGAATCGGGTCGCTGACACTTGGTTTGCTTCATCTCAAGGTTCACTTCTCCGCCTGGAGAACGGAACTTCATCATTCCCGTACCATAGTCGAAAGTTGCGCCTGCAGTCCTAAGGAAGGGTCGCCCGAGAATGATCTGAGATTCTCTCCAATGATTGGGGATCTCCATGTCCAAGACTGTGAAGTCGACCTGATAGTTCTGCCCCTCAATCGAGATAACGACGTTCTTCACTTCTCCCTTAGGTCTCTTCATTAAACGATCTGCGAATTGGAGTAAAGCTCTAGATTTGCGAAGTGGTCCCAACTCCAATTTATGATATAATGCTAAGGGAAGTAAGTTGATCGAAGAACCGTTATCTAAGAGTGTGCGTGCAAACGCAATGTCGTCAATACGACTCTCCACATAGTGAGCACCCATGTCTCTCTTTTTCTTTGGCAAAGTCTGATTCTTGAGATAATAGGTTGTGGCTACTGATAAGACATGTGTCTTTATATTTCGATTATCTTTCTTCCTGCTAACCCTTCTAGGTGTGCATCTCACCTTAAGGTATTTTTGGAAGGCAGGATGGTTAGCCACATATTCATCAAATGGCACTTTAACTGTGATGTTTTCTTTACGAAACCGTGCCATATCGGGGTCATCTTTCTGAATCGTTTTGATACGCTTTCCTGCCGTAAGAGCACGGGGGAAAGGGATTGAAGCTAGGGAAACAGAGGATGAAGAATCTGAATCATGAACTGAAAGATCATTCTTTGCATTAACGAAAATAGAGTTCTTCATACAAGAATCTTTTTGATGCAACATGGACTCGAAATCAAAACTATCTACTAAAGGTTGTGGAATAGAAGCTGGAGTGGTATCCGCCACAACCGGAGATGCAAGGTCCTCCGTAGATTAAGAAGAATATCCATGCTGACGATGCTGCATACGTGCTCTCCTCCTCCTCTCGGCTCCCTGAGTAGAAATCCTCGAATGATGCTGATGGGGCTCTGAAATATGATGCCTCTCCTCCTCGTCCTCTGAAGACTCCTCAGGTAGAGCTCCAGAGATGCCCCTCCTCGTGTCCCTCACCCGGTCAGGTACGACCACGGTCCTTCCGCTCCTGAGTGACATGTGGTTAGCCTCGTCACACGAAAGAATCTCATGTTCAGATTTAGGAGATGCTGAATAGTATACCTGACCAAAGTGTTGCTGAGAACTAGAACGATTCAGGCTATTTGGGTTAGCCTGAACTTGGGCTGGGATCGAGGTAGAGGGTACAGTCTGCTCGTCTCGCCATCTGGACAGGCGGTTGACATCCACCCGTAAGTCCTGAACCTCGTTCCTGTAGGAACGTAGCTCGTCGAGTATCTGCTGCTGAATATCCATGGGACTAGACGATGAAGGAAGTGGATAAGACTGGGAAGAAGGACGGGAAGACTGGCCCTGCTGGCCAGTGTACTGCCTCTGCTGCTGCTGCTGCTGGGGTTGCGGGCCCTGCTGGCCCGTCTGGTAATGGCCCTGTCGGCCATACTGTTGGTACTGCTGCCTCTGCTGCCGGGGTGGATGGAATCCAGGGTTCTGCTGTGACGGAGGTGGTACAGAGGTGAATGCGGTATTGTAAAAGGTCGGGGGACGCTGATAGGTCTGTCGGTCTCCCGTACTTCCCTGCCTGGCAGGGTCCTGAGTATACCATATCCCATTCACCTCCCAAACTGGTGGAGGCTCCTCCTGGACTGTCTCTGCTACTGGAGGTGGCTGCTGGAAAGAGTGGGTGTAGGATTGGTCCTGCTCCCACGGCTGGGGTTGCCCTGACACCAACTGCTCCTGAACATGGTGAACTCGGTATACGGGAGCAGAGGGTGCAGTCACGGCGGGTATCCATATCTTAGATACCTTCTCAGTCAACTCCTCCATCTGTTTTGGAAGTTTGGAGACGCTCTGGTCTAACTCATCAATCCTCCTGTCGATCTTCTCAACTACAGTAAGCTTGTCAGCAAGAAGTCCCATGCTAGGGATCACGTCCTGAGAGAGATCGACTACAGCTGATTTTCCCCCTCCAAATGAGAGTGAACTGGGGGATGGTGTATAGGCCCTGCTGGCCATCTGTGAGCGGCTAGTTTCAGCCATCTGCTCGAATACCCTCCAGACGGTATCCGCTCCTCGTGATGTATAGCTGCCTCTACAGGCAGCGCTCACTAAACCCTGCATCTCAGGGTTAAGACCAATGAAGAAGGATTGGACCAAGATGTTGTCATCTAATCCATGACAAGGACATTTCTACAGGATGTCCTTGAATCTTTCCCAAGCATCACAAAAGGCTTCATGGGGTAACTGGGAAAAACTCGTGATTCGCATCCTCATCATGTTAGTTCTACTCAACGGGTAGAACTTCTTTAGGAATAGGTCCTTGAACTGGGCATAAGTGGTGATGATGATTCCAAGATTCTTCACCCAGTAATCGGCTTTTCCACCCAAGGCAAATGGAAGGGCTTTGAGCCTAATATAATCCTGGCTAACATTTTGATGTTTGAGGTTAGCGCAGATGAGCTCAAAGTCCCTTAGGAATGCATATGGTTCCTCAGAAGCATTCCCATCGAAGTGTGGCAACAGGTTCAGAAAATGCGGCTTCAATTCAAAATCAACCTCGCGTTCGACCGGACTCAAGTAGTTCCGAATTTGATATTGTCCGGGGTTATACGCCGCATCCATTGGTAGTTGGACCCCAACATTTAACTGTCCCAACTGAGCTCTCAGTAATGCTTGTTACTGCTCAGATGCAGCTAATCGGGCAAGTATCATTTTCATTGGGTCTTCATGGTTCTCTTCTTCCTCTTCTTTCTTCTTTGGCATTTTACTTGAATCTTCTTTGTGTCCTACGTCAGCAATGTGTTCTTGATTAGAAGAGGATTCATGAATCATGATATTCTCACCAAGGCGATGGTCTTCCTCGGTGAGGTGGGAAGAGAGAAAGGGAATGGTTTGAGAGTAACCATCCCGAGAGTGAGTGATCCTGAGCTCAAGAGGGTCATGAGTCCAGGTTGGTCCAAGTTGCGCTTGGACCTTTGAAGACATACTTTTTGAAGGGTTCAACGAGAGGTTCGCAAAGTCCGAATAAATATCCCCCCAATCAGTCATCTTCGATGTCAAAAGAACCGATTAGATCGCGATAATCAATGAGGCGCTAGTTCTACGGCGCACGTTAATGTGCGGAGTGAACTCACACAATACAAAAGCAATTCAAACCCCCAATTTCACCAACTCAACACATGATGGCCGTAAGAGTTCGGCCGATTTATCTGGTCAATTTTAGTTGGTGAGAATACAATCTTGGAAAGATTAACGAGCTGTTAGGTGCCCGTATTTTCCTACAGACTGGCCCGGTTCTTACGACTAGTTTGACCTACTTTCAGCCAGTATAGGAGTAAGTACGGACCGTATAAATACGGCTACCCGTTCCTTGAGGACTAATGCGTCCTCTAAACCTCCCACTCTGCTAAGGAAGTCCGGACCGTTTACCGGCTACCCGTAAATCCTCACTGAAAAGTAGCTAATCGCCTAAAAAGAAAGAACCAGTAGTAAGTAAGAAATCCAGACTTGGCTCTATCCTAGGGTCGTCTCTCTCTCACTTGCAATTAAAACAAACAAAGAGGGCTTTATGCACCCGAGAACAAGGGTTCTTTTTATTCCAATTAATTAGATCGACCTGCTCAATTCAGTCCCAATTTTAGAGTTAGGTTATCACTAGAAATTTATGTGAACACAAAAGCACGTCTACCGTTCAGTCCCAATTTCCTTTTGACCTTAAGTTGTAAAACAAGAGGGGAATCGGAAATCAGAATGCAAACGAGAAACTATGATGCATGCTCAGAAGAAGGTATACTTACAGTGAATCCCAGCACTCTTCATGCGTTATGCAGAATAGAATTTGTAAATATTACACTAAATGCATGCAGATCGAGAAAACCGCACCTAAACAATATACTATTAGCGGGGAAGAATTGATTGAATTTGAGCTAAATAGTACGTGTCTATGTGCGTCTCATTATGAATCTTATCAGATAAGTGAATCTTCTAAGATATGTGTGGCATAATTTACGATGGGCACAAACAAGTTTTAATCTAAACTACCGTGTGCCTAATCCTTAATTTCGCCACTCAAGTCAAGCCCCACCCTCGCCGGAGAGTGAAACAGGCTCGACACACCACAAATAATGTCTAAGTCTTTTTACACGCACGAGCTCTCAAACAAGAGCCGCTATGTATGAGCAACTACCTAAATAATTACAATAATTTACAAAAAATTCTCTCGAAGATAAACTAGTTCTCCTCGCTCTTCACAGTCAACTCGCGTCGCGTCCGTCGACCTCCGATGCACTCCAAGTCCACCGGGCCCTCGCAAGGAAAATAAAATTTATATTAGAGAGATAAACAACAAGATATATACAAAAATATAAAGAGAAATAATTGCCAAAAAATGGAATAAATACAAGTGGCTCGGGGGTCAGACTACCTGAGTAAATGGAAATCTAAATCTAAATTTTTTAAACTAATCCCTAAGCCGTTTGCCTCCCCGGCAACGGCGCCATCTGACGTGTCGCTAAATACGATAAATAATTCGGTCACGTTGTAATACGTGTACTTAGCGATTCGGTCAGAACCGAGAGAAGATCTCCGTGAAGAGTGTCTCGGCTTTAATTTATATCCCGCGCAAGTCCGGGGTCGAACTCAGGGAGGCAAAGGAACAACTTTGGGGTTAATTTAAAAACGTAGGTCTAGATTTTCAAACGGTGTTTTTTAGATTTTTTTAATGCAAATAGGATGCCAAGATGCACAATGCAGGTGAACTAATATACTCAGAAAGCATACAACTTAGCCAAATTAAGTTTAATGCCAAATCAATTCAATTCAACCAAATTATATTTTTTCTAGAATTAATCCAGAGATGAACACAAAACACATTTTTTTGTATTTTTTAGGTTTAAAATGCAAAAATGAAAAATGCACATTTTTATGGGTTTTTTCGCAATTTATCACACAAACAGTAAGCAAAAATTATGAAAAAATTACTGGAACTAAAACATGATGCAAGGAGACTACAGTAATTTTTTTGGATTTTTCTGACAAATTATGATTTTTTATGAGTTTTTTTAGTGAAAACAGAGTGGAAATGAGTAATTAATTCTTATTAAATCCACATTATCAAATTAGTCTGAGAGGAAATTATCTCAAAAAGATATTTAAATAAGCAATCCAGGAGAGTTAAAATTTCGCAAAAATGATTTATGTAGATTTAATTAAAAATCAAATACTATATCCACTCTACAAATTATTCCAAGTACAAGGCAACTCCAATGGACGTGAAATTTGGACTGTAAGTTCATCACATATCAAGGCATCATCTACAATTTTTTTGGAATTTGTAGAGCAACCGTGTGTAAGATATAAATTGAATGGCACAGAATGGGTAAAGTATATGGATTTTTAGTTAAACAATTTTAATTAATTACCCAATGACAACAAAAATATAAATAAATATCCATGAGGTATAGAATTAGTTGCTCAACATTACCATATTTTTCATTGAATAAAAAGATGCAAAAAATGAGTCCAAATTAAAGCACAAACACAGGGTTATCCATGCAAAGATTAATTAAATAAGAACATAACAAAACATGTACGAGGACCTATTTGTAATTACAGAAACTTGATGGAAAAAATGTGCAATATTTACATTAAAAAAATTAGAAAGAAAAAGACCTTCTTCTTCCCTTTGTGCCCAGGAGAAGGAGAACCCAACTGGAGATGAGGTCGTCGGCAGCGGCGGGGCCACTCGCATCCGCGCGCGGGGGTCGGCGGGTGCGCAGGCAGCGGCGTGAGGGGGGCCGTGCCTGGAGCGGAAGGCCGCGGCTGAGAGGAGGTTGGTGAAGCCGGCGGTGGAGGAAGCCTGCTGGGGGGAGGCGGCGAGCGGGTGCCGCGCCTTCGCGCGGAGGAGGGCTGGGGGGAGGCGGAGCCCGGCGGTTGGTGGCGGAGGCGAGCGGTGGGTCGCGGGAGTCCGGCGGCCTGGTGATTAGGCTGTGGCGGCGTCGCCGCTTGGAGGGAAGGGGAGGGGCGGCGGGCGTGAACCTGCGGCTATTTTTTTGTTTTTTTTCTTTTTTTCTGCTGTAATAATAAAAAAACCTTTTTTGTTTTAGATTTTTTATATTTTTTTTAATTTGGTTTAAACATGGAAGGAAATGAAGATATATACAAAAGGAAAGGGAAAAAATGGTAGAGGGAGGTGGTGGAGAAGATGAATGGTGGTGATGTGATAACAAAGAAAATAAGCGAAGGGTGATAATGGACTAAAAAATTGCAACGATAAAAATAAAAAAATTGATAAGATGAAACGAAATTACCTACGATGAACGCGGATGCCTATGGAGTGCTCACGCGAGCACGGTCTTCGCTCGAATCGCCGGCGTGCGATGAGCTCGAGCAGCGTGCGGTTGCGGCTGCGATGTTGGCCAAAAAACCAACGGATCACACCGGAGAGAGGGCCGTCGTCGCTCGACCGCGGTTGCGTCACTGTCACCGATTCAACTCTGGGAACTTGGCTCTCCTCACGTAAAGATGGATCAAAGGCAAAAATGAGGAGAATGGCATGTCTATAAAGAAGAATAAAAATGGAAGTTAGAATTAAGATGGAGTGGGATGGAGGTTAATAAAATGGTGGAGTTGAATTATAAGTTAGAAATATGGTGGAGTAATGGAGTTGAATTGGTGGTTATTGTAGAGAATGTAAAATAAATAAATAAATAAATAAAATAAAGTTGTCTACTTTAATTACAATAGAATAAAAAAGAATAAAATAGATAGTGGACAATTTACAAGGGAAGACAAACAACATGTACACATTTTTTTTACTTTTATAATATGTAATTTTTTTTATCTTTTTAATAAGAGGTATTTACAACGGAAAAATACAATAAAATACTACAATTAAAATACAACACAAGTATGATTTTTTTGTATTTTTAATAATTAAGAAAGATACAATAAAAAATGAAGAAAGTATGAATATATACATAATGTACAATGTACATCTAGGTCCCAAAATCCAACTTTTGCAAATGAGCTCCGATTTTAATGAAACTACTTCCATTGGATAGATAATTTTCTAACTTGAACTTTAAAAGCGAGTTTGGTGAATTTGGAGTTCATACGGAGCGGGAATTTAGCTTGGAAGTTGGACTTTACGGCTTTTTCTCTTTGGGATCTAGGAGCATTTATTTGAGGTAAAATTTGTTTTGTATTTTTGTATTTTTATATACATTTTTATAAACAAGTTAGAGAAAGAATTAGGCAAAAAGGAGTTGAACTGAAATTATTAAAAATCCATGAATTTTTGGCCTATTTACAAGTATAAAACTCCTTTATTTTGCGGCTTTTTAGTGTTGATTTATTTTGTACAATCCAATATACAATAATTAGTGTGTTTTATTTATAAGAGTTATTTTGTTAATTTATTGATTTTATGGATATTTATTAGGGAATTTACTCGTGGATTTTGCTAAGATCAAGATATTGAGATGATGAATCGTGGATTCATCACTGGGCCCCCTCGACGTGCCCCCTCTTGGTCACTCGTACAACTCAACATTGTGCCTCATGACGCGGCACCACAAATCTCTCGTGACTAGAGATTGTGCCGGCATCCTCTGGTAAAGAGAATCATGCCCTCTTCTCCTTGTTGCGCACTTCTGCAGCAGAGATAACGATAACCTGCCGCTCTCTCATTGTACTGCTCGTCTTGGGAATAACTAGAGCTCCATCACCTGCTACGACCCTTCCCTTGAGCTTATATACCTTGTTCGGCATCCTCGTTTCACGCATCACCATGCATGCTCTCTTGCTCGCTCTGAGAACTCCTCCTTCAATGGTGACACGATGTCCTCATGTGACGCCCCGTCCCTCCGGCTACGAAACCGACGAGACGGGAGCGTCGGACCTACGGTCCAAATACGCCCATGATCTATGATACTCAGCAGACCATCTTATGCACATTAGATTAACATTTGAAATATAAATAACAACATGAGAATAATATGAAATGGAAAGAAAAATACACCATCCATTCTCATTGATAACCATAATCATCAAGTCCATGTCCACAAAATGAGATACATCGTATGGTTATAATTTTGTATAAGAAGCTCTCCACATATCTCGCTACAATGTCTCTCAAGAATAACAAAAAAATAGTGCGGACGTAAATAAGTTACTCTAGTAGGACGCACCCTGTCTGATGCAAATAGGACGAAGCAAAGTCTGATCTCCTCAAAGCCGCTACTGTTGCGGCTGCTGCTCAGCTACACCTGTTGGGTTCACACAAGGGTAACGTTATGAGCAATTGCCCAGTAACGAGACAAATACTACAGTATCTCAGGTAGGAGGAAGCAAGGGATGTATGCTCAACTTATAAAAAAAAACGTAAGTATATAAGGTAGAAAGCGAGAAGGTCACCCAGTTATTCTAATTCACCTCGGATCATATAACAACTAACTTTATTCATTGATTTATTGATAATTGAGTACTACTATAGCGGTCTTGATATTTCAACAAGTTGGTTATGATCCATAATGGGTTGCAATTTCAGATTCCAGTATTCGATCATTGATCATTACTCGTATTATTTTAGCACACGCGAGTACGCGACTCGCAGGCCTCCGCTAAGCGGGAACTTGGTATCTATCTTGAGTAAACCCTCAAGATCCACTTTTCAAACATAACGGAATAGATCAAAACCTCATTCTCCAACTTCAAACCACATCCCGGAACACCTCTCACAATAGTAATACTCGAAATAGAATCTGATGCGGCCACACCAAATTCTACTCCGAGTCTTAATATCGTGTATAAGTGTGAAACCAAGAACGCCAACCGCGTCACCTGCCTACTCCGTCGAGCGACTCCGGATGATACCGGGCTGCTAGGTGCAACGCGTCACCCAACTCGTCCGTTGGGGTCGCGACCTTCAAGGCATCTCTCCGAGGCTCAAGGATGCATGCCAACTCCCTGACGGACCCTAACTCCATCTACTATGTCACTGTGGATTCTCACCCAGGAGACGAAGATAAAATAATTGTGCACAAAAATAAAAAAATTTGATTGGATCAAGCTCACGATCAATATATACTAATCATTGCCTAATCAGCCTAATCAAGATTTCACCAGCATTTCACACACATTATATTTTCAATTAAGTTAGCTTTATTAATGATCTTTTATTCACCATATACGTGCATAATACTCCAGTAATTAATAATTACTTAACCAGTCAAATGATGAAACAACAGAGAGAAAAAGATCAAATATGCAATCAATACCATTATTACGTTATATAAATTTCTGCTACATTAATGCTAGTAGAATAACATAGGCTAATACGTTATGAACATTTTGAGACAATCAGAGAATATTATGTGTTGTAATTGACGTTAGGAAGTGGAAGTAATTGATTAGATTATACTATTTTCAATAACGCATACACCATATTTGTGGTTGTCTCCCCCCTCATTAGATGCATATTATAATTATAGGGAAGATGAAACGGCATATGTAGGTATGTTACTTAAGGTATAAAGATATTTTTTCCTTGCTAAGTTATCACGTACATTAATCATGAGCATGTCTTGTGCACACAAAATTTTTGGATATTCCAGCATCACATTCGAAGGGGAAAAAAATATCCAATAGGAATTTAAATCTGATCATTTAAAATTAGCAATCATATAGCATTACCTTTATCAGCTACCAGGTCTCTTGGACGCAACAACCGTTATCCAACTCAGCAAACCAATGTATTCGCAGGTCAAACAAAATATGATTATACAAAAATTCAAGTATTTGATTATTTGTAAGAGCAATGTGTTGATCGTTGTGGTCATTCTTGACCATTCACGACAGGATGAGGACAACAATCCTTCAGGGTGGCCAGAATAACATAGGTTTCCACTATAATAAGTATAGTCGATATGAAGGCGAGATTAGCCCGATGAAATTTAACATTCATAAATATCGTGTGTAGATGAAAATTGTGAAATCAAATAAACGTCATTCGAAAATATTGCACAGCTCTAAAATATCTCCAAACATAGGACTGAAAAATCATGTGAAATCAACAACAAAAGAAAGGTATATCATCGTTACTAGTATAAGAAATTTATCATAAGAATGATCAAGGCTCTAAACATGTTTCAAGCATGTAGGCACAAAAGTGTATGAAACCAACAACAAGAGAAAGGTATAACATCGTTACAAGTTTATGAATCGCACTACATGGATAACCAAGGCTCCTAGTATATTCAAGCATGTGAGAAACAAGTATGTGGAACCCAACAGCAAGAGGGGGTTTTATCGTTACCTCCGAGGATGTTCCCTCGGGATCTCCTCTCACACGGAAAAGATTTTTCCGTATCTCGATGGTAGCACGAATGCGTGTGCGGAGGTGACCTCGAGCTTTCCTACATGATGGTGTTCGCGGATCTTCGATCGGAGCTCTTCCGATTTCGACGGCAGCCCTCCGACGATAAAATCGATCAAGATGGTGGTGCTCCAAGGAGAGGGAAAGATGGTGGTGGCTAGGGCTTTGAGAGAGCAGCCTACCATCTCTTATTTATAGAAGGAGAGGTGGATTTGGATCTCGATTCGGATCCGGTTCGGATCCATATATGGGTCCCGATTATGATACGTAAAACAATGATAACTTGAGCTAGGAATGTCGGAATTGGGTGTTCTTGGGCTCGTTGGAAAGATCTCGACGAGATCCACGTAATGGTGTGATTTATTAAAATTTTTGGATGCCAAGAATACTCCAGATTTTTAAAGAAAAAAATTCGGGATTTCACATCATAAAAATCTTAAAGGAAGTCTCGTCCTCGAGACGTAGGATTTGACGTATGGGTTTTGAATGTGGTGTAGATTTAGGCATAAAAAAAATCTTAAAGAGAACGAAACCCATAAAAATCTTAAAGAGGATTGAAATAGGGTTTCGTGAACATACCTTCAAAAAGATAGGGGTATTTCTGTCGCATATCTGCCTCAGGTTCCCAAGTGGCCTCCTCAACATTCTGACTTTGCCACAATACCTTCACTAAAGGGATGTCTTTCCGTCGTAACCTCTTGACCGCCCGGTCTAAAATCTGCACGGGTGCCTCAGGAAAAGATAAATTTGGTTCAACCACGAGGTCCTCATAGCTAATCACATGTCGAGGGTCTCGGATATACTTCCGGAGGTTTGACACATGGAATACATCGTGCACGCCTGCCAAGTGAGGGGGGAGTGCTACTCGGTATGCTACATTTCCAATACGAGATAAAATCTCGAAAGGGCCAACGAACCGTGGTGCCAACTTGCCCTTAACACCAAATCTCTGAATACCTTTCATTGGAGATACTTTTAAGAATACAAAGTCTCCAGTGTCAAATTCAAGATCACGACGTCTCTGATCAACATAGCTCTTCTGATGGCTCTGTGCAGTCAATAGTTTCTTCCTAGCCGTCTCCACTGCTCTTGTTGTGTCCTCGATTATCTGAGTGGAATAAATACCCTTGTCACCCACTTCCTGCCAACACAAGGGAGTGGTGCACCTCCGTCCATACAATGCCTCAAAAGGCGCCATGCCAATACTAGCATGGTAGCTGTTGTTATAAGTGAACTCTACCAAAGGAAGGTGGTCCTTCCAAGATCCTTGCCACTCAATGGCACATGCTCTGAGTAGGTCTTCAAGGGTCTGGATTGTTCTCTCTGATTGCCCATCAGTCTGTGGATGATAGGCTGAACTAAGACATAGTTCAGTTTTTAGGGCCTTCATGAATTCTCCCCAATAATGCGATGTAAAACGAGAGTCTCTGTCAGATACAACCTCCTTGGGAATCCCATGCAAGCGAATAACATGTTGAATATATAACTTGGCCAGATCTACCGGAGTGCATGTCATGTTCACGGGAATGAAATGTGCAGACTTGGTCAACCTGTCCACAATAACCCAAATGGCATCATGTCCACCTACTGTACGAGGCAAGGATGTCACGAAATCCATAGAGATACTCTCCCATTTCCACAACGGAATAGGTAGTGACTGTAACAAGCCAGGAGGACGCTTGTGCTCTGCCTTCACCAATTGGCACGTAAGGCAACGAGTAACATATTCTGCAACATCTCTCTTCATCCCCTCCCACCAGAAGTGTTGACGGAGGTCTCTATACATCTTGGTGCTCCCTGGATGGATAGATAATCTAGAACAATGAGCCTCATCTAGGATGTCTCTCCTTAACTCGCCATCATCAGGGACACAGACACGGTCCCCCTTCCATAAGATGGACTCACATACTCTGAATCCATCAAACTCCTCCTTCAGGCATCGATGGAATAAGTCTTGTAATTTTTGATCTGTTTGCTGACCATGCACAATCCTATCCCATAGTCCACTATACTTGGCAGGTACAGTTACAACGTCTGTAGTACTGTCAAAGGGGTGCCACTCACTAAGTGTTGCGAGCATATCCCATGTCTGTAGCCATGCTGCGGTGCCCTCGGTATGTGCTCTTCTACTCAAAGCATCTGCCACTACATTCCCCTTACCCGGATGGTAAGAGATAGTGCAGTCATAATCCTTCAACAGCTCCATCCATCGCCTTTGCCTCATATTCAACTCTCGCTGGTCAAAGATATATTTGAGACTCTTGTGATCTGTAAAAATCTCAAATGTGACCCCATATAAATAGTGACGCCATATCTTCAACGCGAAGACTATAGCTGCCAACTCCAAGTCATGAGTAGGGTAGTTCCGTTCATGATTCTTTAATTGTCGTGATGCATATGCCACGACATGACCACGTTGCATCAACACGGCTCCTAAACCCTCCTTTGATGCATCAGTATACACTGTAAAGTCTAAGGGGCCTGAAGGAAGGGTGAGAATCGGAGCACTGGTCAGTCTTTCTTTCAATGTACGAAAGCTCAGCTCGCACTTGTCGCTCCAAAAGAAAGGGACATCTTTCTGTGTCAGACGAGTAAGGGGTAGAGCTAGCTGTGAGAAGCCCCTAACAAAACGCCTGTAGTAGCCGGCAAGGCCTAAGAAACTGCGTATCTCGGTAACTGTCTTGGGCTGCTCCCAGGACATGACTGCCTCTATCTTGGCTGGATCAACCGCCACCCCTGCTCCTGAAATTACATGACCGAGGAAAGCTACTTCGGTAAGCCAAAATTCACACTTGCTGTATTTTGCATACAACTTGTGTTCTCTGAGTGTCTCAAGAATAATACGCAGATGCTGCTCATGCTCATGCTCATCACGTGAGTAGATCAAGATATCATCAATGAACACCACCACAAAACGATCTAAGTATGGACGGAAAATTCTGTTCATCATGTCCATGAACGCAGCAGGTGCGTTCGTGAGTCCAAACGGCATAACCACAAACTCATAGTGGCCGTATCTGGTACGAAAAGCAGATTTAAGCACATCCGCGTCCTTAATTTTCAATTGATGATAACCCGATCGTAGGTCAATCTTTGAGAATACTGCTGCACCTTGCAATTGATCGAAAAGATCATCTATTCGTGGAAGTGGGTAACGGTTCTTTACCGTCCTTTTATTCAATTGCCTATAGTCGATGCACAAACGCATAGACCCATCCTTCTTCTTTACGAAGAGGACCGGTGCTCCCCAAGGTGATGTACTGGGACGTATAAATCTCTTTTCCAATAATTCCTGCAGCTGTACTTTGAGTTCCCTGAGTTCGGCTGGTGCCATTTTATATGGAGGAATGGAGATCGGTTGCGTGTCGGGTATCAAAGTAATCTCGAACTCGATCTCCCTTTTTGGTGGTAGTCCAGGTAATTCCTCTGGGAATACATCAGGAAAATCTCGTACAATTTTGACGTCTTCAATCATACGATCTTCGACGGGTAACTCCACAATATGGGCGAGAAAACCTATGCAACCCTGATCGAGCATGTGTTGGGCCTTCAATGCCGAAACATATAAGACCTCACTATCTGAGGTACGCCCATCAAACTGAAAGGTAGGTATGCCTGGGAGACGGAACACTATCGTCTTCTCGAAGCAATCAAGGCATGCGTGATAATGCTCGAGCCAATCCATACCTAGGATGACATCAAAATCTTCTAACTGAATGAGTAAGAGATATGCGGGCAATATGTGTCCGCCGATCTGCACTGCTACATTCTCCACTGCTTGTCGCACTATGAATAATTGGCCCCCTGGGCCCTTGATGTAGTATGGAGATGGAACACAGACTGGCTCTTTATCTAACTTGGGCACTAATCGATGTGCTAAAAAGGAGTGCGTAGCTCCCGAATCAAATAAAGCATGTAATGATATACCATGCACTGAAATCATACCTCGCACTACAGCTCCTGAGGCGTGGGCCTGCTCCTGTGTGATTGCGTTCAACTGTCCCTGAGGCTGTGGAGGGGCGTTAGAACCTGCAGCACTGAAGGTTGGTCGTGGCGGAGGACGTTGAAAACCTCGACCCCCACAGCGGGAAACTGATCCGTGTGACTGTGCAGAAGAGAAAGTTGGTCGTATACTTGGTGGGTGGCCACCTGAGTTGCTGGCAAGTAAAGGACACTTGGCCTTGAAATGGCCCGGCTGTTGGCAGTGGAAACATCTGCGATCTCCTGGCTGAGAGAAGGAGCCTCCTGAGACAAGGCTAGCACCTCCTGTCTTACGGCTCTGCGAGTGTGTCGAAGAGCGGAAGGAAGTAGTACCACGGCTCGCCAAACCCTGCCCCAAAGTAGGTGTAGGGGCAAATCTGCTAACGGTAGGAGTAGTAGCCACTGGGTGGAAACGACGCTCTCTACGAGCTCTGTAGAAATCTCGA
The DNA here is from genome assembly GCA_037367405.1 of Ottelia alismoides. Taxonomy (NCBI): domain Eukaryota; kingdom Viridiplantae; phylum Streptophyta; class Magnoliopsida; order Alismatales; family Hydrocharitaceae; genus Ottelia; species Ottelia alismoides. The sequence continues at coordinate 1,265,036 of JAZKJV010000738.1, read as the reverse complement.
CGAGCAGATCTCGTGGGCTGAGGCGGTTGGAAATGTGATGGACTCCCCTGAAGCCGACTCTGGGTTGCCTCCATCTTGGTAGCTTTAGCAGCTACCTCCTTGATGGAAGTGAAATCTAATGCAGATAGCTGGTGCTGCACATCATAACGCAGTCCCCGAATAAACTTCTGTAAATTCTCCTCAGGAAAAGCAGTAGTCGCTGGTGAGTGGCGGGAGAGTTCAGTGTAACGAATGAGATACTCCTGGGCCGTCATTGACCCCTGCTTCAGCTCAGCAAATAACCTCCTCTGATCTTCAACCCAGTGATCAGGATAGAACTGACTACGGAACTCATCAAGAAAAATTTCCCATGTTATGGGATCCTCCAGATGTTCCTTGGTGGCGAACCACCAACGCTCAGCATAACCTGCTAGTGAGAACTCCACAAATGTAAGCCAAGACTCTTCAGGAGCATGAATCATCCTCAACACCTTAGATACGTGGTCCAGCCATAGCTCAGCCTCATCTGGTGTGCCGGTGCCAAAGAATTGTGGCACCTTAGATCTCTGATATGCTGCGTAGGTCGTCTGATGTTTCTGCAGCGTCTCTAGGTCATCTGATCCTTCCGGGTCCAGAGACACCGAAGGATGAACACTGCCCTCATCCTCACGAGAGGGCTGGTACGAGGAATCATCCTGCTGGAGGAGCCTTTGCTCCAATACCTCCTGACGTTGTTGTATACCCTGTACGGCCTGAACTAGCAAAGCCAACTGCTGTGCAATATCAGGGTCAACACGAGGCGGCATGATTCCCTGCGAGAATCATTATAAAAAAAATTATTTCTATGATTCGAGAGACAATGGACACTTTAAACATGACTTTAATTATTCTCCTTACTAATGACAAGGTCAAGAGACTCTGTCACTATATTTATATTTCAAATATTGTTAACAATTCTAATATGCAAAAGAGAGGATGGAGTATCGTGCTCTGATACCATCTGTGACGCCCCGTCCCTCCGGCTACGAAACCGACGAGACGGGAGCGTCGGACCTACGGTCCAAATACGCCCATGATCTATGATACTCAGCAGACCATCTTATGCACATTAGATTAACATTTGAAATATAAATAACAACATGAGAATAATATGAAATGGAAAGAAAAATGCACCATCCATTCTCATTGATAACCATAATCATCAAGTCCATGTCCACAAAATGAGATACATCGTATGGTTATAATTTTGTATAAGAAGCTCTCCACATATCTCGCTACAACGTCTCTCAAGAATAACAAAAAAATAGTGCGGACGTAAATAAGTTACTCTAGTAGGACGCACCCTGTCTGATGCAAATAGGACGAAGCAAAGTCTGATCTCCTCAAAGCCGCTACTGTTGCGGCTGCTGCTCAGCTACACCTGTTGGGTTCACACAAGGGTAACGTTATGAGCAATTGCCCAGTAACGAGACAAATACTACAGTATCTCAGGTAGGAGGAAGCAAGGGATGTATGCTCAACTTATAAAAAAAAACGTAAGTATATAAGGTAGAAAGCGAGAAGGTCACCCAGTTATTCTAATTCACCTCGGATCATATAACAACTAACTTTATTCATTGATTTATTGATAATTGAGTACTACTATAGCGGTCTTGATATTTCAACAAGTTGGTTATGATCCATAATGGGTTGCAATTTCAGATTCCAGTATTCGATCATTGATCATTACTCGTATTATTTTAGCACACGCGAGTACGCGACTCGCAGGCCTCCGCTAAGCGGGAACTTGGTATCTATCTTGAGTAAACCCTCAAGATCCACTTTTCAAACATAACGGAATAGATCAAAACCTCATTCTCCAACTTCAAACCACATCCCGGAACACCTCTCACAATAGTAATACTCGAAATAGAATCTGATGCGGCCACACCAAATTCTACTCCGAGTCTTAATATCGTGTATAAGTGTGAAACCAAGAACGCCAACCGCGTCACCTGCCTACTCCGTCGAGCGACTCCGGATGATACCGGGCTGCTAGGTGCAACGCGTCACCCAACTCGTCCGTTGGGGTCGCGACCTTCAAGGCATCTCTCCGAGGCTCAAGGATGCATGCCAACTCCCTGACGGACCCTAACTCCATCTACTATGTCACTGTGGATTCTCACCCAGGAGACGAAGATAAAATAATTGTGCACAAAAATAAAAAAATTTGATTGGATCAAGCTCACGATCAATATATACTAATCATTGCCTAATCAGCCTAATCAAGATTTCACCAGCATTTCACACACATTATATTTTCAATTAAGTTAGCTTTATTAATGATCTTTTATTCACCATATACGTGCATAATACTCCAGTAATTAATAATTACTTAACCAGTCAAATGATGAAACAACGGAGAGAAAAAGATCAAATTTGCAATCAATACCATTATTACGTTATATAAATTTCTGCTACATTAATGCTAGTAGAATAACATAGGCTAATACGTTATGAACATTTTGAGACAATCAGAGAATATTATGTGTTGTAATTGACGTTAGGAAGTGGAAGTAATTGATTAGATTATACTATTTTCAATAACGCATACACCATATTTGTGGTTGTCTCCCCCCTCATTAGATGCATATTATAATTATAGGGAAGATGAAACGGCATATGTAGGTATGTTACTTAAGGTATAAAGATATTTTTTTCCTTGCTAAGTTATCACGTACATTAATCATGAGCATGTCTTGTGCACACAAAATTTTTGGATATTCCAGCATCACATTCGAAGGGGAAAAAAATATCCAATAGGAATTTAAATCTGATCATTTAAAATTAGCAATCATATAGCATTACCTTTATCAGCTACCAGGTCTCTTGGACGCAACAACCGTTATCCAACTCAGCAAACCAATGTATTCGCAGGTCAAACAAAATATGATTATACAAAAATTCAAGTATTTGATTATTTGTAAGAGCAATGTGTTGATCGTTGTGGTCATTCTTGACCATTCACGACAGGATGAGGACAACAATCCTTCAGGGTGGCCAGAATAACATAGGTTTCCACTATAATAAGTATAGTCGATATGAAGGCGAGATTAGCCCGATGAAATTTAACATTCATAAATATCGTGTGTAGATGAAAATTGTGAAATCAAATAAACGTCATTCGAAAATATTGTACAGCTCTAAAATATCTCCAAACATAGGACTGAAAAATCATGTGAAATCAACAACAAAAGAAAGGTATAGCATCGTTACTAGTATAAGAAATTTATCATAAGAATGATCAAGGCTCTAAACATGTTTCAAGCATGTAGGCACAAAAGTGTATGAAACCAACAACAAGAGAAAGGTATAACATCGTTACAAGTTTATGAATCGCACTACATGGATAACCAAGGCTCCTAGTATATTCAAGCATGTGAGAAACAAGTATGTGGAACCCAACAGCAAGAGGGGGTTTTATCGTTACCTCCGAGGATGTTCCCTCGGGATCTCCTCTCACACGGAAAAGATTTTTCCGTATCTCGATGGTAGCGCGAATGCGTGTGCGGAGGTGACCTCGAGCTTTCCTACGTGATGGTGTTCGCGGATCTTCGATCGGAGCTCTTCCGATTTCGACGGCAGCCCTCCGACGATAAAATCGATCAAGATGGTGGTGCTCCAAGGAGAGGGAAAGATGGTGGTGGCTAGGGCTTTGAGAGAGCAGCCTACCATCTCTTATTTATAGAAGGAGAGGTGGATTTGGATCTCGATTCGGATCCGGTTCGGATCCATATATGGGTCCCGATTATGATACGTAAAACAATGATAACTTGAGCTAGGAATGTCGAAATTGGGTGTTCTTGGGCTCGTTGGAAAGATCTCGACGAGATCCACGTAATGGTGTGATTTATTAAAATTTTTGGATGCCAAGAATACTCCAGATTTTTAAAGAAAAAAAATTCGGGATTTCACACCTCATGAGTCAATCGTTCCCAGTGAAATCAGATTTTTCTTGGCTGTAGGAATGTGTCTGACACCTGTCAGAGTTCGTACTGCTCCATCAAACATGCAAAACTGCACTAATCCAATCCCCTTGATGTGGCCATCATTGCATGCCTGATATGCACTGAACTGCTCTCTGGATGAGCACATGCGATCTGAGCATGCCGAGTCCAGAAGCCATCTTGAATCTGCCTTCATCTCCCTAGAGCAAGCTAGCAAGTCTCCCTCGCAGACTACGGTAGAATCCTCTTGGTTGGATTCAGAATCACCAACCTTCTTCTTTCCTTTCTCCTTCTCACATCTTGGACAATCAGCTATCTTGTGACCCTCCTTGTCACAATAGAAGCATCTGATCGGACCTCGTGACCTAGATCGACCTCTGAATCATGTCTCCCTTGATCTTGAGCTTCTACCCTCGGTTGCCAGCACATGACCTTCATCATTCGTTTCCTCATCTGTCGACCTCCGTCAAGACTCATTCATAAGCAGTGAAGGAACTGTCTCGTCCAATGTGATGGTCTCCTTGCTATAGAGTAGCGTCGTCACAATATGATCGTAGGAAGATGGAAGGGAACTCAAGAAGATCAGTGCCTTATCCTCCTCCTTGAAGAGAGATTCTCCTTTTGCATTCTTCTCCTTAAGTGTGAGCATGTATGTCAGAATTTTGTTAAATTCATCCAAGTGCACTTCGAGCTTTGTCCCTCGGTCATCTTTAGACCATAGAGCTTCTTCTTCATCAATAGCCGATTCGTCAAAGATTTGGACTTGTATCGTCCCTCGAGCTTCATCCAAACCTCCATTGGATCCTTCAGGCCGATGACTTCACGAAGAGTGTTGTCTGCCAAGAACAATTGTATTGTATTGTTCGCGAGATCCCTCGTCTCCTTCCACTCTTCCTCTTTCATCTTCTCCAGCTTCTTTTCTTTATCCTGGAGAGCTTTCACAAGTCCTTCTCGTGTGAGTATGTTCTTCACCCGTTGTTTCCATAAGGAGAATTCATTCTTCCCGTTGGAGGGTTCTACAGAGAATGATGCACCCCTCGTTGAAAATTTCGCCATTGCTTTCTTATCGTACCTCCTTGTACGATCTGAAAAATCAGAGCAGAATCCTCCCGATCCGAACTGTCAAACTCATCCGGAGTGCACAAAAACCCCTATGTGGACTCTTGGATCACCTCAATCGAACTCCAGATGCTCCCGATCTAAACCGTTCACCGTAACCGTTGGATCTTAACTACCTCTAAAGAAAGTGCACCTGTTGTGTTGCGTCGTCTCCTCGAAGTCAAATCTCTCTCTGATCCACGCGGTGTATCCTTCGTTGTCGTCGAACCAAGCTCTGATATCAGTTGTTGGGAATATGACCCACGGATATCGTCTCCTCTTGGATACCGATTGTTGGATAGGAACCCCTCGAATACAGAAGCATATGCACAATCGACCACCACCACGAAAGCACGTGAAGAAAAGGACAACCAGATATAACGGTGGTCGGTAACTTCTCACGACCACCGAAGAAGAAAGATCACTATAAGAAGACGAGTACAACTCTCTCTTTCCCTCGCTCTCTCTCTCTCTCTCTCTCCTCTTGTGGTATTCCCTCCTGCTGTGGTGTAGAGGCAAAACTTCAACTCCTCTCTTTATATAACCCAAATACGACCATATATTCAAGAATATGACTATAAATAGAATACAACTCAACTACTATTAGGATTGGGAGTCCAATCCCATCAGGATTCCTGATCCTCATTTGACTCTAGTCTTAACAAAACTCACATTTATTACTTAGCTCGTGTATCATATGAACTACATTTGGGCGATTTCCAAAAGCGGGCACTTGAAAAAGGAGCAAGTGGTATTAATTTGAAAATTCGATTTACCCTTAAAATGTTGGAAGGTAAAACGGATTGAAGTAACCCTCATGGCTTGTGGTGCAAGAAGAGTTAGTCAGGCTTGTCACGGTATAATAATTCATCACTTTCATCGCTGGATTGGAAAGTTTGAAATGGAAGCATCTTCTAATCCCATTTACTCCTTTCTTTGTTTATTTATCAAACCCATTTACCGCCTCCTTGGTTATAGGATCGGAAGTCTTTTTTACATTGCGTTTAGTAAAAGAAGCAGAGTAAAATGGAGCATGGAATTAGTCAAGAAAATAAGTGACTTTGGACTTGATTAACCATTGACATTGCAAGTATGGTGCGCTCTCTCTCTCTCTCTCAGAAGTAGACGGATGACAACCACTGGATTTGGAGAGAGGGATAAGAGAGGACCCCAGTCAACTTGAGGCCTTCCATTCTCCCCCACCCAATTGTTACTCTTATCCCCACAACTCCAAATACAAATCATCCAGAAAATGGCCAAAGAATTACCTCTCCTTCTCGGCTGCCAGTACTTCTTCACGCAAGCACTGTCAGCCAGAGATGGCCGCCGCCCCCTCTGCTCAGCTCCTCCTATCCGGCTCACCGAGGACGTCATTGCCATCCCATAGGTTGGCCTTCTCCTTTGGCGGCTTTCCGGCCAGCACCAATGGCCTCCATGGCTTCTTTGCGAAGGCTGCCAGTGCCCCAGGAGTGTGTTGCTCTGCGGTGGAGTCGGCTACAAATGCAGAGACGAGTGCTAAGAAGAAAAAGAGTGCCTTTGAGATAGAGACGCTGACGGGGTGGTTGCTGAAGCAGGAACAGGCAGGCGTCATCGATGCAGAGATGACCATCGTGATATCGAGCATCTCCATGGCTTGCAAGCAGATAGCGTCACTGGTGCAGAGGGCCAACATATCGAACCTCACCGGCGTGCAGGGTGCAGTCAATGTTCAAGGTGAAGATCAGAAGAAGCTCGATGTCGTCTCTAACGAGGTACGAGCATTTCACATAGTAATCATATTATATCATTGTGTTCTTCACGTGAATATAGATGATAGTACTGTGATTATAAATAAGATCCATGTGGAAGTCGGTATGATTAAAACCCATCCCAAGTTTCTTTGATGCATTTTTTGAGAAGGTGAAATTCTCTTGCATTCCTTTGCATATAACACATATGTGAGATTTAAGAAAGGATTCCATTGAAGATGAACATAATCGTATTAAGTCGATAATCAGGAAAAACAAGATTGAAAACAGTTTTTTTCCGTGCAGGTGTTCTCTAGCTGCCTTCGGTCGAGCGGTAGGACAGGAATAATCGCATCAGAGGAGGAAGATGTCCCTGTGGCCGTCGAGGAGAGCTATTCAGGCAACTACATCGTTGTTTTTGACCCTCTTGACGGCTCTTCCAATATCGATGCAGCCGTCTCCACGGGTTCCATCTTTGGAATCTACAGCCCCAACGACGAGTGTCTTGCAGACATCGAAGAAGATGCAGCGGTCAGAAGAAGTGCCTTTATCATACTCAGCATCAACACCTCTTCATCAAAATACATTCGCAGATTGCATTTTGAATTATGATGCCAATTAAGTCACTGATTATTTACTCAATAGTTGCAATGAATGCAGCTGGATGCGACAACGCAGAGGTGCGTCGTAAACGTGTGCCAACCAGGGAGCAACCTGCTGGCTGCAGGGTACTGCATGTACTCGAGCTCGGTCATCTTCGTGCTGACCATCGGGACAGGTGTGTATGTGTTCACATTAGATCCCATGTATGGGGAATTCGTGTTGACACAGGAAGAGGTGAAGATCCCCCGGTCGGGTAAGATTTACGCCTTCAACGAGGGCAACTACCTGCTGTGGGACGAGAAGTTGAGGCACTACATTGACAACCTCAAGGAGCCTGGACCCTCTGGAAAGCCTTACTCTGCCAGGTACATAGGCTCCCTCGTGGGTGACTTCCACCGGACACTGCTCTATGGGGGCATCTACGGCTACCCACGAGACCAGAAAAGCAAGAACGGCAAGCTCCGCTTGCTCTATGAATGTGCCCCCATGAGCTTCATCGTCGAGCAAGCTGGTGGTAAGGGCTCCGATGGCCATCAGAGGATTCTTGACATCCAGCCAACGGAGGTATCTATTTACATATATATACATTTTTCTTGCAAATACTTCCTAACAGTAACTTCGAACGGTAACACAAAATATACGGCAGTGGTGGTCCGAATTTAAAAAACATGTTATGGTGGAAAATGTAAAAGACTGCACTGCAAGACAGATCATTGAAGCAGATATCTGCAGGCAATCAAATTACATTTGGCAAAGGGAAATTCTTTCATGTCTTCACTTAGTAATATCATAGACAACACTGTTAACCATCCAGCCTGCCAGTAATATTAAGATTTCCCTTCAGTGTGAAATAGGAAGGATCACGGGTTTATAATTTGATTGGAACACAAAAAATTGCCTACAGGTGCACCAAAGAGTTCCGCTCTTCATTGGAAGCGTTGAAGAAGTGGAGAAAGTAGAAAAGTACTTGGCATAAAAAGGACAACTTTGTGAAGTCAGATTATCAAGGAATGGAGAGCTAATGAAGACATTATTTCCATAGTATCATCAAACTCTTGTCATTGTAATTTTTAATATTCAATTTTTGTATGAGTTCTCACAAAACACCACTTCGCTATTTCATGTATTGCATGACTCCATTTGGAAGAAAGGGAATTGTTGAGTGATCATCTAGGTAACCAGGCTTAAACCATCAATATTCTTTTGTTAAAGAGACAAGCGTGTACATCTGAGAACTACATCTTACCATGTATTAGTAATCACAAAGAATATAGTTTGCGGAGAGGACTCGATAAGAGCCTTGAGTGATCTACAACAGATAATCCATAAATCATTAGAGTTGAATGGGGATTTTATCCGCCAAAGTGTGAAGCCAATTGAGAATGTTACCATTCCATCTGCTTTTGTGTTTTGAAGTAATGAAACTTTTGAAAATGAAAGAAGAAGAAATAGGGCGCAATATTCATTTCAGAAACAATAATTAATGTAACATAATTACAATGTGGATCAAACATGTCAAGGAAACAAAAGAAGGATTCAAAAGAAACAAGGTTGCTTCTAAAGATTAGCCAGACCCCTCTCGATTCCTCTGTTCCAGAGAATAGATCATCCACATAGTTTGCCTTAATTAGTGTCAGAACAGGATGTTGAGGCTTGTTAGCATCAGAATATACTCGTCAACCCATTAGAAAGGAAGCAAGTTCTGCGATTGCCAAGAACAACAAGTTGCTGCATGTAAATCCCCTTATTCTACCAGAGAGATGCTTGCATTTTTAACTGCGATATAAGTTCTTAAATTGCTCAGTTATATATTAACAAATCAAGCAAAGACAAGCACATGGCAGATCATATACATACCAGGGCTGGCAACTGTTATGCACTTGGTAATAGTTTTCACGGATTTGATAGAATCTGTACCTGATACTAAACAGCCATAAATTTGCTGGTTAATTTCTAAAGATCCTATCTGATATTATCAATATCAGTAATGATTCAAGATAAAATACCTTGTATATTCATTTCCTTCTCTGAAAGGACACCAGTGAAACCATGACTGGAGGAGTCTTGATTTGGGATATGAATGCCCCTTCCGATTTCACTGTCTGCGGGCCTGTAATTGGTTGCAGGAAAAAATTAATCTTTGAACGATAACTGAGACAGTTGAGATGGAAAGAGTGATCAAATAAAAGGGTACCAGCTAGTGAAATCAGTCTCACAGCTTGCAGATGGCTCGGATGGCAAGTTCATATCAGAATCAATGTCGAAGTCCAGAAAGAACTGTGAGAAGGAAAAATCTGCTTCATCAAGATCTAAAAGGTCCATGTCAAAGATATCTTCAGCCATTTTCTCTTCATTGGAAGAATTCAACGTGGGAACCTCCATGAGCTTATCCGAGCTAAGCGAAACCTCAGTATCAAAATCCAGCCTGCTTTTAACGTGATCTCGTTTACTACCGGGCTTACTAGGACTCGACGATTTCATTGGAGAGGTAGAAAATTGGTGGCTGCTTTTGACAGAATAATAACCAGATTGCTTAAAGGGACTTATGACAATAATCTTCTTGGAAGAGAAGACAGAGCATTTGGACGGGGTATCCTCTTGAGATGTGCTTGCACTTGCTGGTTGAGAATGTTGGGAAGGTTCCGCAGGTGATATAGACTCGCCGGATAATTGAGGGGAATCCTGTGGGGGGGTCTTCGGAGATGACAATTTAGTAGCCTGAGTATCAGCCGGCAACTTGAACAAATTCTTGGCAATGGATGACGGTGCTTGAACGGGCAATCTAGCAACCAGCTGATTGCACGGGCTTGGCTCGGCAACCGTGATCTCCTTGGAGACTTGTAGAGCATTGCCCCCAAAAGCAACTGGTGATGGTTTTCTGTTACCTGTTAATAGAGGAATCCTCAGATGAAGTATGATGCGAATGACTTTCAGATTGAAATGTCGAAAGATCTCACCTCCAACCACTGGAGCTTCCGGTGCCGCACGGGTTTTTTTTGGAGCCGGAGGCGCTGATGGAGGAACTTGCTTGATCATCTTTCTCTTTCTCCTCGACGACGAATTGGTAGTTGGTGTAAGGAAGCCACTACTCCCCCGTGGATTACAACCAAGAGTAGGCATCGCCTGGTTGATCATGGGCGTGTTCTGAATCACATGCGGACCTGTCGACAAGGGAAGACAATTTTTCTTTGAGAAGACCCTAAATTTAAGCTAAATAAAATAAATTCGGAATACCTGGCGATGAAGATCCGTTGGCATTGCTGGAATTGGTGTGGAAGCGGTGGACTGTGAGGGGAGTGGTGACCATGACGGGAAGAGGAGGAGCGAGAGACGGCGGGGTGGAGGTGGGGATAGGAGGATCGTTAGGGGGGTGTTGGTAGAGGCGGACGGCGTCGTGTATGCCGTGGAGGAGGGCGTCGACCCGCCGCTTCTCCTGGTCGACCATGACCTTGTGCTCCTTGAGGCGGATGTACTCGTCGAGGATGTCAGCGAGGCCCAGCAGACCCTTGGGGGCGTCCTTGCCCCTGGTCTTGGAGTAGAGTGGAGCCGCCTCCGATCGGAAGGAGGAGAGCGTGGCGGCGTAGTTGTTGTCGGCGAGGTAGCGCTCGACCAGGAAGGCGATCTGCAAGGGGGTGATCTTCTTCTTCGTGGCATTGGCGTCCCAATCTCCGGCGGTTTGCTGCTGCTGCTTCTTGCTGCTGCTGCCGGAGGGTGGGCTCTTCGCCATTGCCGTGGTTCGAGGTCGAGATGGAAAGGAAGAGGGGGAGCGCGAATGTGATAAAAGGGCAGAGAGTGGCGCGGCAATACCAAGTTATATCTTTCAAGGGGAAGTAACGGAGGATTTTGGCGGGCTCCCTTCCCTCGTGGTTCAATCTGCAAAATTACGAAGACATTGACAATTATGTCCTTACACTATTACGCCCTGTTGTTGTTTCCAAACCTTGCATTCGGATTTTTAATCAGCGCATTATCTATTCCCTATGAAAGACAGACGCTGAATGAATTAATAGTAGAGACTAAATGTTTCTTGACATTGATACATCAAGGTTGGATTCATCACGGATGTTAAGAGGCATGCCTGCGTGCATGTAAGTTGGATTCAAGGAGAATTTCGCCTGCGTGTTTATAAGGTGTAGAGACTCTAAAGATTTACCAGTTGATCGGGTAGATTTCCCTATAGTAGATCAAGTTGATGATCGAATGGATAAAATTTCAGAAGGAAGACATCGATCGACAAATGGTTGAAATCTTCGAGTATTTTGAGAAGATGCAATCAAGTCTTTCATATATCAAGTCGACAAATGGTTGCACCTCTTGAATTCTCTTTGACAGAAGGTCTCATGACTTTCGGTTCGAACCATCTGCAAACTCTACACATAACTCGCTGAGATGAAGTACCTGTGGATGACATTGAGTGAGACTGAGGCAAACTTTCTTCGGAGAAAAAACCCACCACACAATAAATAATTGGGATTTTTACCCGGCAAACTCTAAATTACCTCTACGACTTTTGAAACATCGTAATTTCTCCCCCGACCTCGTAAACTTGCTCCGTCTTACCCAACAAACCCTGCCATCAATTTTAACTATATCTGAGTTAAATACCTGGGTTAGTCTTGAGTTAACCTAACCAATATGCCATCGAATGGTTAGGATTAGCCAAAAAAAGAATAGGAAAAAAAAATCATGCTCTTGCGGGGGGCGAAGCAGCGGCGCAGGCGGAGGGTCTCCAGCGGGGGGGGGGAGGGGGAGCTCCATCGTCGGCGGGAAAGGGGGGGAGGGGGAGCTCCATTATCGGTGGCAAGGGGGGAAGGGGGAGCTCCATCGTCGGCGGGAAATGGGGGGGGGGGGGGGGGTGAAGCAGCGGAGGAGGGGGGGGGGCAGGGCGAAGCAGCAGCGGGGGAGCGCGCGCGGGGGGGGGGGGGGGAGGCTCCATCATCGGCAGGAGGGGGGCGAAGTAGCGGAGGAGGGGGTGGGGTGGGGGCTCCATCGTTGGGGGGAGGGGGGGCGAAGCAGGGGAGGAGGGGGTGGGGGGGGCTCCATCGTCGGGGGGAGGGGGGCGAAGCAGCGGAGGAGGGGGTAGGGGCAGGGGCGAAGCAGCGGCAGGGGGGGCTCCATTGTCTGCGACAGCAGCGACCGAGGGGGGGGGGGACGGGCAAAGCAGCAGCTGCAGGGGGGGCTTCATCGTCGGTGGGCAGGGGGAGGGGGGGCCCATGCGCAGGCGAAGCAACAACGACTGGGGGGGGGGGGGGGGGGCGAAGTAGCATCAAGGAGGGGGGCTCCATCGTCGGGGGGGTGGGGGAGCTCCATCGTCGGCGGGAGGGGGACGAAGCAGAGGAGGAGAGGGCTCCATCGTCGGGGGGAGGGGGGAGAAGCAGCGGAGGAGGGGGGCAGGGGAGAAGCAGCGGCAGGGGGGGCTCCATCGTCTGAGACAACAGCGACCGGGGGGGGGGGGGGGGGGGCGAAGCAGCAGCGGCAGGGGGGCTTCATCGTCGGCGGGCAGGGGGGAGGGGGGGCCCATGCGCGGGCGAAGCAGCAGCGCCAGGGGGGGGGCGAAGCAGCGGAGGAGGGGGTAGGGGTGGGGGGGCAGGGGCGAAGCAGCGGCAGGGGGGCTCCATTGTCTGCGACAGCAGCAACCGGGGGGGGGGGGGGGGGGCAAAGTAGCAGCGGCAGGGGAGGCTTCATCGTCGGTGGGCAGGGGGGAGGGGGGGCCCATGCGCAGGCGAAGCAACAGCGGCAGGGGGGCGAAGCAGCAACAAGGAGGGGGGCTCCATCGTGGGGGGTGGGGGGGGGGAGCTCCATCGTCGGCGGGAGGGGGGAGAAGCATAGGAGGAGGGGGTGGGGGCTCCATCGTCGGGGGGAGGGGGAGAAGCAGCGGAGGAGGGGGGGCAGGGGCGAAGCAGCGGCAGGGGGGGCTCCATCGTCTGCGACAGCAGCGACCGAGGGGGGGGGAGGGGGGGGCGAAGCAGCAGCGACAGGGGGGCTTCATCGTCGGCGGGCAGGGGGAGGGGGAGCCCATGCGCGGGCGAAGAAGCAGCGGCAGGGGGGGGGGCGAAGCAGCGGCAGGGGGAGCGAAGCAGCAGCGGGGAGGGGGGCTCCATCATCGGCGGCGGCGAGGAGGGGGACGGCTCCATCGTCGGCGGGCCGGGGGGGCAGGGAGTAGCAATTGTCGGGGCGTGGGGGGGGGAGCAGCATTGCCGGGGGCGCGGGGGGGGGGGGGGGGGGGGGGTCTCGGATGATGGAGTGGCACACATTGTAAATTTAATAAACAAAATGGGTATAATATACATGAACATAACGGAATCTGGTTAATTTTAACGGGTAAATTAACAGGACTTAACCGCAGGGTCTGTAGGGTAAGGGTTAGCAAGTTTACAGGGCCGGTGGAGGAATTGCGATGTTTCAAAGGTCGTAGAGGTAATTTGAGAAGATTATAGGGTCTGTCAGGTAAAAATCCCTAAATAATTTTGATTCCACATCCACCTCCGACTTTATGTAAACCCATTATGTAGGAAAGCATGGAAATTATCAATCCCCACTAAAGAGCTAGCTGGAAAAGCTCTTTGATCTAATTATCAATCATCTTCCGTTGCTAAAAGTTATTTCGTTCACTTGTATTCTAAGTATCTAACCATTATTGTAACTCGAGAAGCAAATCAAAAGGTGGGATAATCAAATCACACAAACATTAGAGAAATAAACTCTGACAATGATCACCTCCTCGGCGATTATAATCTCCCTTCCTACCAAGAAAAAAGGCCGTTGATCACATTTGTTTAAGTGCACCGATGATAGTGTGACTTTTTATCATACCTTTTATACGATGGTGTCCCAAGCAGGGACTGATCTGTAAATAGAAGGACATGGAGGCGCCTCCCCGCATATTTCTCGAGTCACATGCACTCTACACGTGATTAGTGAAGGCTCGTTTAGAGGAATATGGCCGCCCTTCCACATGGCTACTGGAGGTCCCCTAAGCTAAGGCTTGGTGTGGCTGCCTCAGGGGAGACATGGGGTGTCTGATCAAAGGTGATCCTGATGCCCAGATTAGACCAGGGATGGACGACTGGTGCGAATCGCTTGGAGGTCAATCAGAGCATTGTGGCTGCAAGCAACAGAGACTGCTAGATAAAGATCCAACGGTATTTGCTCTCCTTCGTTCTCCTTGAGTGGAGACATCAGGGCAGAACTCCAGCAAGGCATCCATCGCGGTGCTAGCTTTTGCGGATGATGATACATGATCGTGGACCTCTGGAGAAGATGGCAAAGATGAGTTGAAGGTCCTACGATGGCTAGAGTGGATCGATGATGAAGGCTTGATGGAGGCGACATAGGTGATTGGAGCACGACCCGAACCTCCGATCTATGAGGCAAGGCGTGTACCTGCACGGGTTAGTGGATAGCTGAAGCACATGTGATGAATCTGTGATTCATCACTCTAAATCTGAAAATAGAACTCTGCTCCCAATTGATTAATTGCATTTATTCATCTACATTTCATTTTTAACATTCAAGCATGTTTAAATAATATATTTATATCTTAGCATTCATAATTGCATTAATAAGAAGCCAGAATTTCCGTGTGTATTACCATCTGTATGTTATATGACTTCAATATTTTTCATTATTTATAATAACATCAAACCCAATAAAATCAACTTCATCATGTGTCTAGTACTAACATCATAAAGGAAAATACTAGAAAATACTAACATGTATATTTGACAAAAAAACTAAACCCTAGTTTTGAGACAAAATGCTGCATATACAAATATATCTCATATACAATCTCCTATGAACCCTTAGTCGCTTTTGAATTAATGTACATGCAATTACCTGCAAAATGCAGATCAAATTCAAAAGAATAATAGGAGTTCATATGTAGAACTTGGATTTTGGTCCCTCATTATATGTTGTATATATATTAACTGACTTTGATCTTATTACTTTATGTACAAAATTAACTCTTTTCATTTATTTTCTTTGATTTATATTTTAATAAAGTGTGTAAAATTTAAATTTAAATTGAATTAAAAATCAAAGAAAATGAATTCTTCTGAGTCTGTATCTATAGTATGTATATAAGTCCCTCTTCTTTTATTTCTTTATTTTCTTAATTATTAAAAATAATAAAAATATATTAAGATATCAATATTTTTATTATATTTTATCATATTTTATTTTAAATTTTCTTTATTAAAAAATAAAAAGTGTAGAATCTAAAAATACATGTATTTTATGTATGTAGAGGACCACCAAAAATATACTATGTATAGATGATTTCTTTATGTTTTGGTTCCTTTATGAAAGTTGTAGATCTCATCAAGACGAAATTTTTTAATGAATATCACTTTTTGATTTAACATCTCTTTCTATTTTATTTCATTCTTCTCGATTTTTATTATATTTTTTCTAGGAGGGACATGTGGCAGCTCATAGAGCTGCCATGTGTCGCCCATACTTTTTACTCAACCGCTCTTTTCTTAACTATTGGATGAAGAGCTCTTCATCCAACGATCCAGAACATTTCCCCTTTTATTTTATTATTTTATTTTATTTCTTTTCTTTGCTCTTGCTCTGCCATGTGTCTCATCCATAATCGCTCTATCTCGGTCGATTGAACGACCATGCTTGGTCGTCTCCCTCGACTCCTCTACCACCCTGCAACCTCTGCTCATCCGCCTCTTCCCCTATTTACCCCAACACTCCCCATCCTTCATTCGCATCCATCCGCCATCAGAGGGAAGAAGCCTTGATCTCCAGCTCTAAGTGTGGTGACAACAACCACAAGGGCAGTGAAGCGATAACAAACTTCTTCCCAGGCGAGATCCAGGAGGTCTCCTCCTCTTATCGCAGTCGCCTTCTGTAGCTGCTCGAGTTCAGCTCTAGCTGGAGTTTTGAGCAAGGATCAAGAACCTCCCAGGTCCTTCCCCGAGCGAATACCCTTCATCTTCTCCAGGTAGAATCCATATCACTTTTTCCCTACTCTCTCTTGTTCTCCCCCGTCATTTAAACAAATCTTAGGTATCTTGTTTTTTTTACCTCTTCTCCTTACCAATTTCTTTTGATTTCACCCAAATCACATCTTCAATCTCTAACCAATTGAGCATCACGCTGCCCCTCCCATCATGAACTCATCGGCTGAGCTTGCAAAGCTCGTGCTCCATTCTTCATAATCGTGCATGTACATCGAGAGGAAGGTTGACTAGACTTTGAGCTTCACAAACCACGCTTATATTTTCAATGTGCATCAAGGGCATTGAATAGGACCCTCATATCATCTCCATCGCTGATGTGTGCAACAGTTTCAGAGATACAAAATCGCCTTCAGATCGACTTCTTCTTCGATCGAACCAACGATCAAAGCTACAACTCCTAATTCCCTTCATTGCTAAAGCACCTTCCCTAGAATCGAGCATGGCCTCGGTGAACCCCTGATGAATCCATGATTCATCTACTTTATATGAAGACTTTAAAAAATATACTTAACAAATCACTAATTAAAATCCTTAAAATTAACTGATTAAAATTCACCAACAGTACAAGAAATTAGGGTTAAAATCTGTAAATGAATAACTTTGTTTTTACCTAACTTGAGCCTATTATTTTTTGTACAAAAAGTAAATATTTTGACCTAATTCTTATTCATTTATATTCTTTGAATTATATACTAACTTATTTCAAAGAAATAAAATACATAAAAAATACAAAATACAGAGAAAATGATAATTCGATTATGTATATTTTATCTTTATTATTTTTCATTTCATCTTGTTTTGCTTAAAAAATCCTTCAAAATTAGATTAATTATGTAAATATTGTATATATATTAATCCCCTAATTAAAATCAATATAAAAAACCTCAAAGTATTAAAATATAAGGGCTTAATTGGAAATTAACCCTTATAAAAAATATCTTGTACAAATGACTTATTTTGCTTTTGGGTCCTTCATGAAAGTTGTAGTTCTCATCATGTTGACCGCTTTTTAATTTGAACCTTACTTCTATTTCTTTTCTTATTTTATTTTAACTATCACACTGGTCAACCATTCACTCCATGTGGCAGTAGGTCATATGTCCACTTCGTGCCCAGTTAGCCCGCTTCATTGGCCAGTCCATGCCCTCCGTCTTATAACGCCTCTCATCTGAACCGTTGGATCAAGATTGATCCAATGATCAAGTCATTCCCTCTACACCCAGGATCCACACGTGCATCTCATGTGAGATCCTCACACGCACCGCACATGCCCCGCTTTGCCGTTCACGGTCGTTGGATCTCAATCGATCCAATGACAACTGCTATCATCGTCTACCTTCGTCCTCCCCTTTAGAAGTTAAAAACCTCTATCATATCCGTCATTTTCCGATCACCTTCGACCATTATCTGCCATTACTCCCCTCCGCATGTAACCCCCAAACATCAAGAATCATCGCCATCACTCTAGCTTTTCCTCTTCCACCTTGAAACACCCCATATTCATCCTATAAGAACCCTCGCACACCATCTTACTATCCATCCGCCATTTTCATAGAGTTTAGGAGCAAGCTTGTCGCCACTTCCAAGTGACGGCAGTAGGTGCTGGTCTCAAGCAACAACCTCTGACCTATGGCAAGATCTAAGAGATCTGAATCCCTTGCCTCAGCTCCTTTGTGAGCTGCTCAAGCTCATTGCTTGCCGACGATTCGAACGATGACCCACATAGAGCTTTGGGCTCCATATCACCAGGTGACTTCCTCTTTCACCATATCTTAGCTTTTCGTCCTCAGATGATCCGATCTTCCCCTCTCGGATCACTTCACAGTATTAGGTAACTCCCTTATGCATCTCCCCCTTCTTCTTTGTTTGTTTTCTTCTTCGACCATCTTCTCCTTCGATTCATCCCAATTGAGACCCATTGGCTCCGATGATCAACACCATCTCACCCTACTTTCCCCTTCACTTCTTAGTCTATCTCTGCATCCACTAGAACAGGAGCTCCAAAGCTTAGTAAAAAGCATTGTCGCCCTCACCTTCAGCCATCAAGAGACCCTGCTTTGACCGTCGTTGCCCTCACACCATTCAACCAAGGAGAAAGAAGAATGTAGCGTACATGTGTCGTAGGATCAGAGACCGCGCTGTGATCCGATGGCTCTGATCAAAATCTTCTCCCTACCGCATGACCGCATCATCATGAGCACTCCCAACCGATAGATCCATCCCACCCAAGCCTCTCAGCCTTGGGTGGTTTCTCGCCACTACAACAAGCCACGTGGAGCTCCAATTCCTAGCCTCCGCCTGAGCCTCCCCACACACACACACACTACGCACGCGCAGTGGGAGAACTTTATGCCGATTCCCTCCTACAAAATACACTCAAGCCCAGTCACGTGTATTTTTCACGTGACTTGGTATTTTTATAGTGGCACCTCTGAAAGTTTTAGATATTGCACATATACCCCTACAAGGGGCAAATATTAGGGACATCTCTCTGGCTTTTATGAATTGCAAATACATCCAAACTAAGCACTAATTTAAATAGGAAATTTATTTTTATTGCATTTCAGTCCCCGGAACTTGATTGCTGAGTATTTTTCTCATTTTTATCCACTTATTGTGTATTTTATGTCAATTTGAAGCTTGTTTTGTACTCTTTTACATTACATAATTGTTTAACAAATCAGAGCTTGATTAAGTTGGAATATTATTTGAGGATTGTTTGGACACACACATGCTTTATTTGACTTAATTTTTACAATTTTATTTTAGAAAATTGATCAAATTTGCAGGAGATTCATTAAGGAGGATTAAAATTTATTCCCTAACTTCTTTTTGTCTTAAAAATTATTTCTCTATGGATTAAACTATAAGGAATTCAGAGATCATCTCTTCTTGAGAATTATCATTGCTCTCATTATTTGTAGGGATATTTATTTATGCATCTTCTAGCCTGCAACTTGGAATTAAGTTAATAAATATTTCTTGAACTTCACCCAGGATCCGTGATCATTTATTCGAGGATTTTATTGATCATATTGTTTGAAGAATAATTTTTATCATCATAGATCTCTTGACTTTCTTTCTTTTATTTTCATCTGTTTTACTTTCATCTTTTGCTTGCATCCTCATCTGCACTTGCATTAGATTATGGTATAGAAATTAACTATTGCAAACAATCAATTATTTAAATTAATTAGAACCACACAACTAAAAATCAATGTTCCTTGAGTTCGACCTTAGTACACTTACCAAGTCAAAAATCTGCAACATAATCAAAAGTGCGGTTTTGTTGAATCATTTTTTACCCCATATACTATGATAATTGTTTATTTTTAAAAAGGAGAAAATGCGACTCATCAAATGGCACAACTACATGGGAACGTCTCATTTTTAGGATTTTAAATTAATTTTTGTAATTAAATGTTACTATGTTGATTTTTGTGTCAATTTTCTTTTATTTTGTTTTGCATTAAATTTCCTTTAATTCGTTGTATTTCTCTCTTAATATAGATACTAACCACAAAATCTCTCTTTGTAGATAGCTCGGATCAACTTTGTGAAAAATTCAAGGAGCTACAAAGAAGATTATTTTTTTTAAGGGAGAGCTTAGTTTATTTCTACAATTTTTTAAGGGTCTTTCTGAACCCTTATTTCTTGTAATTCAACTAGACTAATTTCTGTGGGGACACTTGGGCCTATTTTGACCCCTGTTGAATGGTCAGGGACCCGAGTATGTTGTGTTGTAGAATTAAGACATGCACTTGTAGTAGAAGTAATTTTATTGTGCTTGTGATCGGTTATATTTTTAAGACACACATCACTTAAACATATGCACTGTAGATCATTCAATTTAGCCAAAAGCCAAAATCAATTCTTCACCGCTAATAGAACCTTCTGCGTAGGAGCTTTTTTATCGGTTGCATGCATTTATAATAAATTCAATTATGTTTTGTGTATGATATGAAGAGCGTTGAATAGCATTGTAAGTATACCATCTGAGCATACATCATAAGTTTTCATCATGCATGGTTTTTTCTCGATTCCTCCCTCTGCTTTCTCACTTAAGATAAAAGGAATTGGGATTGATCGCTAGATGGTACTTTTGTGATCATTAAGACTACGATGACAACTTAATCTAAAAGTGGGTCTGCTAATAAGACTGATTAAAATAATAATAATAAATCAACCTTTATTTTGGGAGATAAACACCCATCATTGGACACAGGTACCTGATGAGCCGAAAAATTATCGAGACTCAGGTAAATGAAATAAAGCTAGGGTCGTTGCGACCCGAGTCTCGGAGATCAATCAGCTCAACAAGAAAAATAAGGAACAGACCATCAAACAGAGATAAAAATCAATAAAAATAACTAGTGGCCCTGTCTATGAGATTAGCCTGGTATAACACCCAGGGTCGGACTCAGGGAGTG
Organism: Ottelia alismoides; assembly: GCA_037367405.1. Classification (NCBI taxonomy): domain Eukaryota; kingdom Viridiplantae; phylum Streptophyta; class Magnoliopsida; order Alismatales; family Hydrocharitaceae; genus Ottelia; species Ottelia alismoides. The sequence continues at coordinate 1,244,235 of JAZKJV010000738.1, read as the reverse complement.
CGGATTGGCCTTGCGGCCTACGAAGTAGTCTGAAAATAAAGAAAAATAAAAACAAATAAATTTTTGGTGGATTTTTAATATTTTTATAATTTTTTAGATTTTTAAATATGAAGAAAAATAATAAAAGGATAAAAATAAGCTCAAACAACAATTTATTGAACTACTTCAAAAAGCTCCAAACATTCAAACAAAAATATTTTTAAGTTTTATGGATTTTTTACCGTTTTTGAATAATTTTTGATAATTTTCTGATTTTTACGGAATTTTCTAAAAATAAAAGAAGGCAAAAACCAATGAACACTGTCCAACCGGGCTTCAAAGACCAATTAAAAATACTAAATGGTCTTTTCAAGGCCTGGAGGTATTTTTCCTGGAAAATATAAACAAAAAGGAAAAATTAAGAAAAAGGTTTATTAATTTTTGAATTTTCTATGAATTTTTAGAATTTTTATGTTTTTTAGAGGTTTTTCAATTTTTATACTTTTTATAACTCCAAAAATAACCAAAACAGGTCAGAAAATCAAGCATACTAAAACACACAAAATCTGTTTTTTTTGTAATTTTTAGAAAGGTTTTATATTTTTTATGAATTTTAAATCTGAACAGGTAGAAAAATGGATGTTTTTGAATTTTTAAAAATAATAAAAGGGCTAAAAAATTTTCCAAAAATTGTGAAAATTCTACACAGTGGCAGGAGCTAAGTATCCAATTTTCACTCAATTTGGATAAAATTTGATATTTTATTTAAAACAAACAAGAGACCACGGTGCATAGGGACCTGTTTGTAATAATAATATCTTCTGGGGGCTAAAATGTAACAAAACCAGAAACTCAGGGGGTCCTGGTGCAAAAAATCCAAGCCTTCACGCGCAAGGCACGTGTACTGGGCACACAGGGACCAATATGCAAATAACTTAACTCCCCAGACTTATTAGCAACCGGTGCTAAAAGTCCAGGGCTAAGTTGTAAAATGCCCAAGATATTCAACACATGCGGAATTAAATCATTCACAGGGGCATAAGTGTAATTATACAAAAATATATTTCATTCATTAACAACCAGAAACTACAACCCACATAATGCAAATTCTCCTAAAACTCACGTGACGAAGCACGTGTCTCACATTAACAGGGACGAAAAGGCAATAAAAATAAACAACTAGGTGATGAATCCACGTTTCATCATCTTTATTCTATCATTTTGGCCTTAAAAACCCTAGTAAATGCGTGTAAATAGGCTTAATATAGGCATTTTAGCATTCATGCATATGTGTGTAAATATTGTATAAAAAGCGGTTTTTAAAGCCAAAATAATAGAATAAAGAAAAGAAAAGAAAAAGAATAAAATATTGTAAATATTTTATGACCCGAAACCCCGAGACCTAGGCATCTTGATGAATAGGTCGACAAGGAATAAAGTAGGGGGAGATAAGGGCCAAAACACAGATAAAATACCTATACATTTTATTCATTCTTTATTCATTTTGGGACCTATTTTTGGTTCCACTTTTTGTTCATCAAATAAAGAAACTTTGTACATGAAAGTTGTAGATAATTTAATAAAGAAAAATACAAAATTGATTTCAAAGAAAAATAATGTACAGATAAAAAGTTATGGTCTGAATAAAAATCCAGAATGCCAACTTCCCAGACCCGTATCTCACAAACGGAAACTCCAAATGCATCAAACTCACCTTTAATTGTATATAGAAGAAAATAATCTAAATAATGGCGATGGTTTCGCATTTGGCGGAGCTACGGTTTGAAAGTTGACTTTTGGACCCTCATTGTATACTTGTACATATTAAAATATTCAATTTATTATTTATTTATTATTTTTACAATTTTATATTTTTATAATGTTGTAAATATTACTTATAATAATTATGTGCATTAAAATTAGAATAAAAGCCTAAATAAAATACAAAATAAAAATACTTATATAATAGAATACATAGATACATTACTTATACACATACCTATACATTATACATTTATATTTTATTTCAGTACAAAACATTTCATAAAAATAAAATAAAAATATATTTGTGTATATAAAAGTATTTTATAATTTTATAAAATCATAAATAAAAATAATAATATTAAAAATACCTAAATAAAAATAAAATACATTAATACATAGATATAGATACCTCTAGGGGTATAAACGCAAACTTGTAAAAATATATTTCATAAAAATAAATAAAAATCACTATAAAATACTTCATAAAAAATAAACTTTTTTTATTTTGTAATTAAAATTTAATAAAATCGTCTACTATTTTAAAATGATTTTTGAAGGCATTTTTTGACGGATTTTTCTGGTTGGTCCACGTGGACCAACCAGGTGGCTGGGAACGTTGACCTGCGGGTCAACTCTCCTGTCCTCTTCTCCTGTAACCTTGTCAGAAGCCCGTGACCCCCTCACTTCTCGATTTTTTCGCCGCTTGTGCGTTGCTCGAGGAGGGATGCGTCCTTCACGAAAGTTGTAGCTTGTCCTACCCTCTACCTCGCCGACCTAAGAGATCCTTCCAGATCTTCTTCTTCGGCCCGTGATCGAGCCTCGAAAGTCGCCCCTCGCCAACTCCTCAAATAACCCCCATTTCCCTCCATTCCAATTTGAACCCTTTTTGCCCTAAGCTAAGCTCTTCCCCTTGGCGTCCTGGATCGAGAGAGGTGACAGCTCCTCTCCGGCGAGCTCGAGGAGGTGTTTGGCTAGGCGGATCGTGGTGTCCAACCCCATCTCCGGCCTTGCGGCCGTGAGGTTCAACCTTGGGCTCCATAGCCCTCGAGGTCCTTTCTTTCTTGTTTCTCTTGCTTATTTAGTAGCTGTAGCCTCTAGTTTATTTTTCGTGTGTTTTTCTTCACTTTTAATCGCACCCGTAGCGTCGTTTTTCGCCGAACATCTTGCCGGCCCCTCACGGTCCGGCCACCATCGCCGCTAGTCCACGCCACCTTTTCCCCCCTTTTTTTTGCTCGCACCTGGACCTTTTTATTGCTGCTGGTATTTTCCTTGCAGGCCCAGGTGCGAGGAGACCCCCGCGTGGGGTCGATTTTTGCTCGCCGGAGGTGGAGGGCGCCGCCGCCCGTGCTCCTGGAGCTCCCAGCCGCACCCGCGCAGAACAGAAACAAGGGGGAGGGGGGCAAGCAGCTGACGTTCATCCGCCCCCCCCCCTATTTGATCCCGGCCGTCCACAGCAAGGGGAGGCCCAGCCGTTGGATCGTACGTAAGCAGCTAATCGAGGCCATCAATTTTGAAGGGGTATCGGCCCCCCACGCATGGACACGTGTCTTAAGTGACGCGCGTTTGGCCGTTGGATGTGCGCCAGTGGGGGGTATTTTGCATCCTTAGCCTCCCCGTTTTTGGTATTTAGAAAACATTAATTAATCTTTCAACTGCTGTAGTAAATTTTAGTGACACATTGCGTAATTGCCCCCTAGCATTTATGTTATTGCGTTTATGCCCCCGCCTGGGCGCGTGCAACGCACATGCGTGGTGGTGATTTTGTGAAGGCACACCTGCGGCTTTTTGTATTCGCGCATAGTCCAGAACTTTTTGTTTAGTTATAATATTTGTGAGAATGTTGCACATCAGCCCCTGCATCTTCTGAATATTGCGAAAAAGCCCCTGTCAGGCTTTGCATTGTTGTGCTCTTCTTCTAATTTTTGCATGTGTCTACAAAACACCAAAAAATCTCTAAAAATAAAAGTAGTGTCCTGCTGTAGTGTAGTTCAACGCCATATTTTTATTTTTCGTATTTATTGCATTTTTATATTTATTAAAAATCAAAAACCTCCATTTTCAGCACTGTTTGCATTAGAAAATCACTAAAAAATATAAAAACTTTCCAGAAAAATCCCAAAAAATATATTCTGTGTCTTTTAGTTAGTTTTAGCTCCAGACCAAAAATCATTAAAAAATACAAAACCAAACTCCTAAAAATTACAAAACTCTAAAAACCTTCCTAAAAATTTATAAAATCCATTAAAAATCCAAAAATAGTGTTTTCTTTTCCTAAATTTTCTTTGTCTTATTATCTTTAAGTGAAAATTAAAGTGGGGAATTTTTGTTACTGTTTGCTATTTTATTTCTCCATTTTGATTTCAGTCTTGCATTTTTACCACTGTTTTCTTTATTTTGACAATTAAAAATACCAAAAACATTCTAAAAATTACCCAAAAATCACAAAAACAGTAAAAAAGTATAAAAAGACCAAAAAGACTTTATTTCATTATTTTTGAAGTATTTTTATCCCTTTTTATAAATACTCTAGCTTGCCTTTATTACATTGCTTTTATTTTCCAACATTAAAAAAAGAAAATATAAAAAAAAATATAAAATATAAAAAGAAAATATAAAAATCAGAAAATTCAAAACCAAAATACAAAAATATAAAATTAAAAATTAAATAAAAAAATATAAACCCACAAAAAATTAGCATAATAGGCACTTGATCACAACTCACACATTTTGAGCAATTTTTGCCCCGTGCTACCTGTCTGCTCCCTGTGTTCGACCTCTACACATACTTGCACCTATACACATCTTGTTGTAGAGTTATAATAAATTTTAACTCCGCACATTTACATTCATTGCTTGATTTATCTGTTGTGGGTTAATTGTTGTTTGAATCCGGATTTCGTCGGAGGTCAAATCAGCGACTGTTGATTCGCCTTGTGAGTCAACACGACCTCTGCGATTTCTCGGTTCAACAAATGGCGCCGTTGCCGGGGAGCAACAGCGCGTAGTTCGGGTCTTGTTTGTGTTTGTGATTGATTGTTTATTTTGCGGCTTTTATTTTTGTTGTTTTATCTTCTTTGATTTTGATATATCTGTTGAGCTGTCTAACCCCCTCTCTTGTTGACTTTGTGCGAGGTACCGCGGATCGAGGGAGGCGCTCTACCCTAGGCGCCTACGCACCCACGTGAAGCCGGCATCTGCCAGCCAAGCACCGAGGAGGCGAAGAGAAAATTTTGAAGACCGCGCTCTATTTTAGTTGCATTTTCTTTTATTGCATTTATTTTTGTAATTTAAGTAAGTGAGAGACTCATATTATTGTAATAATACAGGTACCCCCGGACTTGAACTCTTGAGCCTAATTTCCAAGTGTTTGTACACTTGGGGGCTCACCGCGGCTTTTCATCGGTTTTCTCGCATTCTCTTATTTTGTTTTGTTTTCCGATTTTATTTCTTTTGTGTGATTGAGCCCGTAGTTTTAGGAGTTGCTTGCGATAGACTTAGGTCCAAACACAATAATAACCATTGCATGTACCTATAGTGCGTTTTGGACTTAGTCAAATTTAAACAGTCTGTTCATTTATCTCTTAACCCGTGTGCCGTGAGCGAGCCCCATCAAGCGCTACTCCTGAACTCGAGTGTGTCGAGAAGAGGAGGGGTAAGCCAAGACCGGACTCTTAGGTTAAAGATAAGTGGCCGACTTGTGGTTCTTCACGATAATAGCAATTTCTGAAACTTAGGGCGATTTCATCGGCTTTGCATTTGCATATAGATTAGGTTTCAATTCTGCTGAGCATCCTTGCATGTAGAGTGCTGGAGGCAAGGTGAGCATTTACGCTTTAGCATCCATCATCGTTTTGATCGCTTGCATTGCTTTTCCGCCTCTCTACCTCTGATTTTGATCACCTAGGTGCTTAAAAGAATTGACTCCCCGTTAGGTCCGTGCATTTCTTACTAAAAATCCAAAAAAAAGTGATAACAATAAAATTGGGACTGCTAACATTACTTGACCCTAAAATTCACCAAAAAGAAAAATTTTGTATTGGGGCGAGTAATCCCCTCATTGTCTTCGCTTTTACTTGCTCGCGCACACGCTAAGGATTAGTGCCCAAATCCCATCAAGCCCCTAAGTGTTGCGCAATCTTTGACTTCTCACCTAACTCTAAAACCGACAAGATAAAAAGACCGCTCTTGCGGTCTCTACCGAGTTGAGTAGGTGAATTGAGGGTTTATATTCTTTTTATTTTTTGGTTGTGATTGTTTTGTGTGTCCTAGATCCTCCCTGCGCATTTGCGCCTTCTTCTTCATTCTCTTGACTTGACCATCGTGCTCTCCCGATCATTGTCTTTTGTTTCCGAGATGGACCCCTGGAGCGTATTTTATCCGGACTTTGCGGATCCCTCGTTCACTCCAGCCGGTCCACCTCCCTTTTTCCAGGAGGACTTTGCTCCTGACTTTTGTACATATCCGCCTCAGCCACAGTGTCAGGACTCGGATTTCTACCCACACCCACCTCCACTTCAGTATTCTCCACCTTCACATCCACCCGAGGCCGAGCTGTTGGAGTCACCTTTCATGGAGTCCACCCTTGAGCACTTGACCCAGATGATGGACCATATGAGACAGAGGATTGACCACCTCACTAGTACCAATAAGAGCGACCATGATGTTCCACCATTTGATGATATGGGTTCACTCGAGGATTTCCATGAGAGCTTGCAATCACCAAAATTAGAAAAAAATGAGAAAAATTTGAAAATACAAAAAGAGTTCGGGAGACACATGATCGAGCCAGACTGTGAGGAGAGGTACCACTTGCCAGACCCTTTGACCACACAGCCTTTCACACCCGGTCCCACCTTTGACCCCGAGGATGCCGCTGTACAGACTGCTCTTGGCATGCCTCGTGTATATGCTGATTCCGACTTCCTCCCTTGTATGGAGGAGGTCCAAAAATTCAAAAAAATGCTGACTGAACCCGAAGTGGTGGCCACCATTCATGAGATTATCCGTGCCCCACTTCAGCAGGCCATGACCCATATGTCTGCTCCTCTTCCCAAGAAGAGAAAGCGGAGGAGCAGATCTGAGCGTCATATCTTGACCATGGCCACTGCCCACGCCATCACACACCGTCCCATTCCTAAGAAGAGGAACACTGCCACACCTTTCATTAGCTGCACCATCTCTGACCACACATGTGATCGCACTCTCCTAGACGGCGGTGCTTCTATTAGCATCATACCCTTCTCACTGGTACAGTCTCTTCACCTAGGGCCTCTCAAGAAAACCAGGATGATCGTACAGTTTGCTGATGGATCAATTAAGAGGCCGAAGGGTATCCTTGAAAACGCCGTCATATCGATTCAGGGCACGAGCTACACCGTTGATTTTGTCGTATTGCCCATGGAGACCTCCACAGGGGAGCATTCTCCAATCATCCTGGGACGACCATTCCTTGCCTCTGCGAGGGTCGTTATTGACTACGGAACAGGAGAGATTCGCTTCCGTCCTGCTGACGAGGGCGAAGCAGTGATCACCGCACCCACTGCTGACCAGAGACCCGCACCTGATGCGACTTCACCTATCTTGGCTGACCCCGAGGACTATGATCTATATGAGGATATCAGAGAGACTTTCTTTATGACCGATGATGAGACCCGAGAATTCCTCTCCAAGGAGGAAAGCTCGGAAAGCATAGACCTTGGTGTTTCCGCTTCCTGTGATTGGCGATGTGTTGATGATATCCGTGGGATTTACACGATTGACACCATTGAGCGGAGGGCAGATATAGAGACTATACAGGACGGACATGCTCTGACTACTTCCACTGATGAGTCCGCTCCTGTCCATGTAGATACTAATGAGACTAAGGCCGAATTTGATTTTGTTGCTTTTCTTCAGAGATTCGGACCTTTTGATGAAAAAGATGATCCAGTTGAGATTATAGAGGACGAACAGAGTTCGACTACTTCCACCGATGAGTTCGTGCCTTTTGGTTTTGACCTGGATGACTCCTCGCAGGATGACTCTGAGTACACTACTTCCGATGATGATGAGTTTGTCCCATTTCACTTTGATACCAGCGAGACTCCCAAGGCCGGACCGAGTCACACTTCTTTCACTCACACGTCTGTGCCTTTACACCAGAGGACCGCCAAGGGAGAACCTAGCCGTACTACTTCCATTGACCAGTTCGTCCCTTTCAGATTCAATTCCACTGAGGACCTTCACTGTGTCGACCCTGATCGGCTTTCGTCCACTATGGACCCTGATGTCGACCTGCATCACACCAGATCTATTCCTCAGCGGTCCCGGAAGAAGGTTCGCTTTCAACCTTCTTGATCATTTGTACATACACCTCTGTTGTACATTCTCCTTTGTTCATCTCTGTCTCTCCCGTATTGCTCGTCTACCCATTCCTCGAGTCTGCCTTACTTAGGACGTACTTTGTCCTAAGTATAGGGGGGTGGACGAGCCGAGTGCTCTTTTGTCGTTCCGTCTGATCACTCCTGTTGTTGCCTATACTTAGGGCTTCTTTTACCCTAAGTATAGGGGGAGTGACGTGTACATCCTCACGATCTCTTCTTCCATCTTCATCTCTTTTCTTCTTTTCTTCTTTTCCTCTTCTATCTTCTTCATCTACCGAAAAGGTGCCGCCCCTTGTAGACAGTCTTCTATACTTAGGACGTACTTTGTCCTAAGTATAGGGGGGTGTGCACCTCGAGTCTTTCTATTCCTTTCGATCCTCTCCATTGTCTCCTCTTCTTGTCTATACTTAGGGATATCTTACCCTAAGTATAGGGGGAGACAATCTGAGTACGATCTGTTCATTCCCACCCTTGACCCTCCCTGCTTTGTGTACAGTCTGCTATACTTAGGATTATTTGATCCTAAGTATAGGGGGGACGGTCAACTTCTCATTGATTCATTCATTTATTCTTTAGACTTGCCTATACTTAGTACGAGTTATGTCTTCTCTTTTCTCTCCGATCTATGAGGACATAGCTCAAGCTAAGTATAGGGGGGTCGTATATACTACGTATATACTTTAGCCATAACTCGTACTTTCGTATTTTCCTAATAATATGGCTAATCATTCTTTAAAATTCATTAAATAATCCTAATAAAAAGATGTGGTTATTCCTCAAATTCTTTTTGTATTTACTGATTAATAAATCAGGTGAAAATGTTTTTTGCAAAATGTTTGAAAAATAGTTTGAAAATCTTTGTGAACATCTATTGAAAACTATTTTGAAAATATTTTGTTTCGTGTTTTCAACCTGTGTAAAATGTGTGGTTTGTAAAACTTTTCTTTGTGTGAAATAAAAATGTTTGAAAAATGATTTGCAAATGGTTTGAAAAATGGTTGCAAAAATGATTTGAAAAACCTATATATATTGTTTTGAAAACCTTTGCAAAATGATTTTCAAATGTGGGTAAAATGTTTGTAAAAACTATTTTGGACTATAGTTTTCAAAAATAGTGTGCAAATTGTTTTCAAATCAGTTTGAGGAATATTCACATCACACAAAAAATCCATCTTATGTATATATGTATAAAATTGACCACTTACCCTTGTAAATGCTTAAAATCCACTTCTTGTATATAAAGACGCACTCCCGTGTACATATTTTAACCTAGTTTTCAGCCAAAACGTTTTGTTTTCAAAAATCCCAAAAACATTTGCAAAACTAAAATCCAAAAACATTTGAAAAATCTTTTTGAAAAATACAAAAAATGCATATGCATCATCATCATGTTTTCAAAAATCCATAAAAAGTTCAAAATCTTTGAAAATTGCATCACAAAAATATTTTCTGCATTGCATTGCATGGCATTCGCATTTTTCGGATTGAGTTTGATAGTTGAACAAGTCTAAGTAAAATCCGAAGATTGGAGCTTGATTGGACCTTATAATCTACCTAATAACAGGAACCTTATAGGAACTGGGTTTGGGGTACTTCAGGTCTAGTTGACTTAATTCTTTGAGGATCACGGGACTTGGTTCAATGGATTCTTGACTGCCTAAGTAGAATATTTCGGAGCACACGCACGACTCTTGTTGATAATGACCTAACTTGGACACTTGCACCTTTCACATAGCTCTCCACGGATGAGGTGCTGAGGAGGCAGTTTCCTTTGGCTTGGGGTAGCATATGAGGGTAGTACTTCTAGGCGGAACCTCTCTTCTTCTTATAGTGAAGGAAGTGCACCTCAACTTGGTCTAGTGGTGATGAAGGCTAAAGACAGAAGCCGTGGGTTGCAATAAAGCTTCAAAAGAGGGATAGTCTACTGGCTCAAGAGGAAAATTTCTTGTATATATGCTGCACCATGTAGATATGTTGTACAGATGCAATTGAAAAAAAAAAAAAAAGAAAAGAAAAAAAAAAAAGAGAAGAACTCCAAAAAAGTGGTGGGTCGGATTGAAAATTTAATAACCCCACCGGAGTGTATATAGTCCAATAAAGCAAAAGCTTATGGTATCCATGTCACATCTCATGAAGCTTGCAGCGGGAGACTTAGCTACACTGGTTGAGCTCCCAAAAGTCTATACTTCTTCCCCCTCTTCTTGAGCCGGTTGCACTTGAACTTAGAAGGGAATACCCCGCTTCTCGAGGAAAGAGTTGCTAGACCGAGGCATTAGAGTTACCAGGTTGGGGGAGGTTGTTTCTTTGTCACTTCTGAGGTGGGGAGCTACATATCACTTACACTGTACAAGTCAGCTTCATAGTCGTAAGAGTTTGCGTATGAGTTGAGATATTTCTGACCTGGCTATTGAGGAGACTTGGACAGAGTTTTGGGATTCTCAAGGACTGTTGGATTTCAAATTTAGTTCTCATTAAGGTTCCGACCGCACTAAAATTCCCAAGGTCCGACTTAAGCTCCAAACTTTGATTTTGTGAAGACAAGTTTGATAATCAAGTTTAGTCCACCTTTCTTCTTTTTCTTTTCTTTATTTTTCTTTTTTGCACTTATTGCATAAGTGTTTGCTAGGGACTAGCAAAGGCAAGTATAGGGGGATGATGAATCCACGTTTCATCATCTTTATTCTATCATTTTGGCCTTAAAAACCCTAGTAAATGCGTGTAAATAGGCTTAATATAGGCATTTTAGCATTCATGCATATGTGTGTAAATATTGTATAAAAAGCGGTTTTTAAAGCCAAAATAATAGAATAAAGAAAAGAAAAGAAAAAGAATAAAATATTGTAAATATTTTATGACCCGAAACCCCGAGACCTAGGCATCTTGATGAATAGGTCGACAAGGAATAAAGTAGGGGGAGATAAGGGCCAAAACACAGATAAAATACCTATACATTTTATTCATTCTTTATTCATTTTGGGACCTATTTTTGGTTCCACTTTTTGTTCATCAAATAAAGAAACTTTGTACATGAAAGTTGTAGATAATTTAATAAAGAAAAATACAAAATTGATTTCAAAGAAAAATAATGTACAGATAAAAAGTTATGGTCTGAATAAAAATCCAGAATGCCAACTTCCCAGACCCGTATCTCACAAACGGAAACTCCAAATGCATCAAACTCACCTTTAATTGTATATAGAAGAAAATAATCTAAATAATGGCGGTGGTTTCGCATTTGGCGGAGCTACGGTTTGAAAGTTGACTTTTGGACCCTCATTGTATACTTGTACATATTAAAATATTCAATTTATTATTTATTTATTATTTTTACAATTTTATATTTTTATAATGTTGTAAATATTACTTATAATAATTATGTGCATTAAAATTAGAATAAAAGCCTAAATAAAATACAAAATAAAAATACTTATATAATAGAATACATAGATACATTACTTATACACATACCTATACATTATACATTTATATTTTATTTCAGTACAAAACATTTCATAAAAATAAAATAAAAATATATTTGTGTATATAAAAGTATTTTATAATTTTATAAAATCATAAATAAAAATAATAATATTAAAAATACCTAAATAAAAATAAAATACATTAATACATAGATATAGATACCTCTAGGGGTATAAACGCAAACTTGTAAAAATATATTTCATAAAAATAAATAAAAATCACTATAAAATACTTCATAAAAAAATAAACTTTTTTTATTTTGTAATTAAAATTTAATAAAATCGTCTACTATTTTAAAATGATTTTTGAAGGCATTTTTTGACGGATTTTTCTGGTTGGTCCACGTGGACCAACCAGGTGGCTGGGAACGTTGACCTGCGGGTCAACTCTCCTGTCCTCTTCTCCTGTAACCTTGTCAGAAGCCCGTGACCCCCTCACTTCTCGATTTTTTCGCCGCTTGTGCGTTGCTCGAGGAGGGATGCGTCCTTCACGAAAGTTGTAGCTTGTCCTACCCTCTACCTCGCCGACCTAAGAGATCCTTCCAGATCTTCTTCTTCGGCCCGTGATCGAGCCTCGAAAGTCGCCCCTCGCCAACTCCTCAAATAACCCCCATTTCCCTCCATTCCAATTTGAACCCTTTTTGCCCTAAGCTAAGCCCTTCCCCTTGGCGTCCTGGATCGAGAGAGGTGACAGCTCCTCTCCGGCGAGCTCGAGGAGGTGTTTGGCTAGGCGGATCGTGGTGTCCAACCCCATCTCCGGCCTTGCGGCCGTGAGGTTCAACCTTGGGCTCCATAGCCCTCGAGGTCCTTTCTTTCTTGTTTCTCTTGCTTATTTAGTAGCTGTAGCCTCTAGTTTATTTTTCGTGTGTTTTTCTTCACTTTTAATCGCACCCGTAGCGTCGTTTTTCGCCGAACATCTTGCCGGCCCCTCACGGTCCGGCCACCATCGCCGCTAGTCCACGCCACCTTTTCCCCCCTTTTTTTTGCTCGCACCTGGACCTTTTTATTGCTGCTGGTATTTTCCTTGCAGGCCCAGGTGCGAGGAGACCCCCGCGTGGGGTCGATTTTTGCTCGCCGGAGGTGGAGGGCGCCGCCGCCCGTGCTCCTGGAGCTCCCAGCCGCACCCGCGCAGAACAGAAACAAGGGGGAGGGGGGCAAGCAGCTGACGTTCATCCGCCCCCCCCCCCCCCCCCCCTATTTGATCCCGGCCGTCCACAGCAAGGGGAGGCCCAGCCGTTGGATCGTACGTAAGCAGCTAATCGAGGCCATCAATTTTGAAGGGGTATCGGCCCCCCACGCATGGACACGTGTCTTAAGTGACGCGCGTTTGGCCGTTGGATGTGCGCCAGTGGGGGGTATTTTGCATCCTTAGCCTCCCCGTTTTTGGTATTTAGAAAACATTAATTAATCTTTCAACTGCTGTAGTAAATTTTAGTGACACATTGCGTAATTGCCCCCTAGCATTTATGTTATTGCGTTTATGCCCCCGCCTGGGCGCGTGCAACGCACATGCGTGGTGGTGATTTTGTGAAGGCACACCTGCGGCTTTTTGTATTCGCGCATAGTCCAGAACTTTTTGTTTAGTTATAATATTTGTGAGAATGTTGCACATCAGCCCCTGCATCTTCTGAATATTGCGAAAAAGCCCCTGTCAGGCTTTGCATTGTTGTGCTCTTCTTCTAATTTTTGCATGTGTCTACAAAACACCAAAAAATCTCTAAAAATAAAAGTAGTGTCCTGCTGTAGTGTAGTTCAACGCCATATTTTTATTTTTCGTATTTATTGCATTTTTATATTTATTAAAAATCAAAAACCTCCATTTTCAGCACTGTTTGCATTAGAAAATCACTAAAAAATATAAAAACTTTCCAGAAAAATCCCAAAAAATATATTCTGTGTCTTTTAGTTAGTTTTAGCTCCAGACCAAAAATCATTAAAAAATACAAAACCAAACTCCTAAAAATTACAAAACTCTAAAAACCTTCCTAAAAATTTATAAAATCCATTAAAAATCCAAAAATAGTGTTTTCTTTTCCTAAATTTTCTTTGTCTTATTATCTTTAAGTGAAAATTAAAGTGGGGAATTTTTGTTACTGTTTGCTATTTTATTTCTCCATTTTGATTTCAGTCTTGCATTTTTACCACTGTTTTCTTTATTTTGACAATTAAAAATACCAAAAACATTCTAAAAATTACCCAAAAATCACAAAAACAGTAAAAAAGTATAAAAAGACCAAAAAGACTTTATTTCATTATTTTTGAAGTATTTTTATCCCTTTTTATAAATACTCTAGCTTGCCTTTATTACATTGCTTTTATTTTCCAACATTAAAAAAAGAAAATATAAAAAAAAAATATAAAATATAAAAAGAAAATATAAAAATCAGAAAATTCAAAACCAAAATACAAAAATATAAAATTAAAAATTAAATAAAAAAAATATAAACCCACAAAAAATTAGCATAATAGGCACTTGATCACAACTCACACATTTTGAGCAATTTTTGCCCCGTGCTACCTGTCTGCTCCCTGTGTTCGACCTCTACACATACTTGCACCTATACACATCTTGTTGTAGAGTTATAATAAATTTTAACTCCGCACATTTACATTCATTGCTTGATTTATCTGTTGTGGGTTAATTGTTGTTTGAATCCGGATTTCGTCGGAGGTCAAATCAGCGACTGTTGATTCGCCTTGTGAGTCAACACGACCTCTGCGATTTCTCGGTTCAACACTAGGGTCTCTACGAAATTTTACCAAACTAAAATAAACTCTATAAAATATTTACAGGACTGAATAATAAAGACTAAAAGAGAGGGGGCCTAAGGGTAAATTACCCTTTATTAACCGAGGGACTGGATGCGCGCCACGTGGTGTATCCAACAGCTGCAGGGGGCGGCGCACCAACGAAGGGCCTCAGCGATGATCGGACGGTTGAGAGCTCGCCATGTAGGATATCTGACGGTCGAGAGTCGATGGCTACCATTTGTGGGATAGAGGGCGGAGAAGAGGCCACGTGTCGATCTGACGGTGGCTGCTACTGGCCTCTTCTTTCCCGGAATCGAACGGTCCGTATAAGATCTGGCACGGCGAGGGCGAATGGACGGCTCTAGAGGGTCCTCCAAGAACAAGTGGCCGGCTAACTTCGCTGGCCCAGATCTCGCGCGTTGGACCTTCCCTGTTGCTGCTAAGATGCGGAAGAGCTCCGCCGTGACGTCCCGCAGCTGCTGCTAGTCTCCGATGAGGCCGGGAACGTCAGAGATGCTCCGGCGATGGCGGTGGCCTGAAGCTCCTGTGCTCGAGCGTAAAGACCTCCAGATGAGGCCCTTCTGACCTGAATAGTGGCACAACAAGCTCCTGGGTCGAGGGCAAAGTGCCTCGACCCGGTTAGAGGCAAGGTGGGTGAGCGGCGAGGCTTGATGGCCGATCTCCGGCGAAGCGACGGCAGTGAAGATCGAAGTCCCTGCTCCGGGGCAAGTCGGGGGGGTATGAGTGGGTGCAGAAGGCGCGGTGGAGTATCGTGGGTGTGAGGGTCGAGTCCGATGGTCGAAAGGGGGACTGATATGGTCGGAATCGATGGATGAAGGCAAACGGGGGATTTGGGCGTAAATGGAAATTCGAGAAAAATAGAAAGAACTAGGCTTACCAGATGGCTGAGATCGACTGGGAATGAGCTCCTGGAGCTCCTGGTCCTTGCCTCGAGGGTCGTCGATGCCCGAGGCTCGAGCGCTACTCCTGGGCGGCGCAAGGCGGTGCGAGGCTGCCGGATCAGTGGCCGGGGCACCTCCTCCTCATTGCGACACCACCTGCGGCTAGCTGTCACTCTAGGGAAGGCAGTGGAGGTCCTGGGATGGGAAGGCGGAGCCAAAGATGGAGTGAAATGCGTGGCGGAGCTGAGGTTAAATAGTCCCAGGGGTCCGAGAAGATGGGGTCGGGCATGGAAATCGGAGCTCGGACCCCGAGGGGAAACCACCGGGCGTGGATCTCGGATGATCAGGGAAGGATTAGGACCCGGGGTTTGCGGATTTGGTGTTCGGATCAAGGCGTAATAATTGGGAGAAAAGGCGGGTCGGGCGCAGATCCGCGGGTTTGTGGTCCAGGGGGGAGTTGACCGGGGGTCAACATTCCCCCGTGGATCAATGGGATGCGGCCACGTCATAAATATTTGGAAATTCAATATAAAATAGCAAATGGCCGATTTTGGAAAAAGTTAAAACATAAAAAATGTTTATTTATTTATAAACTATTTTTTTGAGATTTTTATTTTTTTTGAAATAAAAATTAGGTATTTACAAAATATGATTATTATATATAGGTATATACACTATACATTTTTAATTTTTAATTTTTAATTATTTATTTTTTACATTTTATTCCAATTTGATATTTTATTTATTTATAGGATAAAATTTGGAATAATTTGGTATTTTTATTTTATTTTTATTAATTATTTACAAGGATTAAATAAATACTTATATACACATATATACATGGTATATACACAATGTGATTTTGATTTTGATTTTTATTTCTTTTTATTTAATTTTTATTTTTATGATTTTTATTTTATTTATTTACATGATGAAGTATAAGAATATGTACACATTTTCTTGAATTTTTATTTATTTATTTATAGGGGGAAATAAATATATAAGTGATTGTATGTACATGGTGAATATAGACAATGAGGGATGAATTTTATTTCTTTTTATATTTCTTATTTTTATTTTAATTTTATATTTACAAATATATACATATAAATACAAACCCATTTTTATTTTTATTTAGAGGAAAATATTTTTATTTATATACAGGAATATATGTACACACATGAGCTTCCTTATCTCTCTCTACTTGGGTTTTTATGCGGTCAGGCCCATGCTGAGCCCTCCCTTGGGATTAGGTCGCTCAATATTTATTCTAAATATCTCCCTCTTTTTCTTTTATTTCTTTGTTCTTTTATTTTTTGCACAAAAACATGCTAAAAATGTTTATTTACACAATGCACGCTTTTTGACAATTATTTGTATTTACAGGAATATACATGTGTTTTGCATGGATTTTGTAGCTAAAATAAAAGAATAAAGAGTAATGAATGAGTATTCATCAGTACCTTCCAAAATGAGCGTGGTGCGCTACACATAAGGATTAGAGCCCAAATCCATGGGTGTTGGCTTGGAATATCATGCTGTAAGAAACCTTACTCGAGAGTGTGGATCATAGAGCAGCCTATCAGGACTAGCACAGAGTAGGATACCCCCTAAATTTTGTAAAAAGTTATGAAAACATGTATTATTTACACAAACTTATACCCAAAACCCGATTTATGATAAAATTAATTAAAGTACGAGCCATGGATAAAGTATACAGAATATACAACCCCTCATACTTAGCTTGTGATATGTCCTCATGGTACAAAGCGAAATATAGACATAGCTCGTACTAAGTGAAAAGAAAAAGAAGTCGGCTCGTCCTGCTATGCTTAGGCTTTTGAGGGCCTAAGCATAGCAGAAGAGCAATAAATAGGGCATCGAGGGTGAGAACGAAAGAATAGAAATGATGTTTACACAATGATGTCGGTCCCCCGACACTTAGGCCCGGGCCATCCTAAGTATAAAAGAGCAATCACAAGTGGAGGACCGACTAGATCATGGATGGATACACAAGTGATCGGCTGAATCTTCTAGCTGCACATAAGAGGATGGCTTTACTTATTAAGGTCTCATACGAGCCCAGGGAGTCTTTCATTTGATTATGTGTCCCGGGTGAAGGAGATCTGCTCAACTTGTACCAACGGCTTATGTGATTTGACGAAGTGTTTAAGTAGTTGCCCATTGATTAGGAAACTTTGTGTATTGTTTGTTGTCTCAAAAATTGTGACACTGTCATTATCGTATACTTCCTTAATGATGGAAGGTCCCCTCCATTTTGATTTTAGCTTACCTTGAAAAATCTTCAACCTTGCAATAAACAACCACACTTTCTACCTTAGGATGAAGTTTTTAGTTCTAATGTGCTTATCACGCCATTTCTTTACTATGTCCTTATAGATTGTGCTCTTCTCATATGCATGATTTATGATATCTAAAAGCTCATTTAAATCCATATCTCTGTCCTTCTTTCCTTTGTGATAATTCAGTTGATCTTTTCGATTGCCCATTCTGATTTGCACACTAATTCTGTGGACAAATGACATGGTTTTCCAAATACCATTCTAAACGGGGAGGTGCCCAATGGGGTCGTATAAGCCATCCTATAAGCCCATAAAACTTGGTTCAGGAGTTGGGAACAGTTCTTCCTGTCAGGGCAGATTAGTTTATGTAAAATTCCTTTGACCTCCCTATTTGACACCTCTACCATGTCATTAGATTGTGGGTGGTAAGGGCCAGCAACACGGTGGTCAATGTCGCAGTCTTTAGTTAACTTCTTCACCTCCATGTTGACAAAGTGGATACCCCCATCAGATATCATAACCTTGGGGATCCCAAACCTCGAAATAATATGATCTTTTAGAAAGTTACATACGGTCCTGCTCCTTGCAGCTTGAGTAGGGATAGCCTCCACCCACCTTAATAAATAGTCTACCATGATAAGAATATATTTAAATCCATGGTTGTCAGGGGATGAGACCATAAATTCAATGCCCCATACATCGAATACATCACAAATGATCATGAGTTTTATGGGCATATCATCTTTGGACCGATGGTCCCTCCCATTCTCTGACAGACAAGGCACACCCAGACAAAATTGTAGGCATCCTTAAACAAGGTCGACCAATAAAATCCAAATTATAATATCTTCTCAGTAGTCCTCTTCTCGGAGTGGTGTCCTCCTGCCTCCAAGGTGTGTCATAGATTGAGGACGCTTCGGTATTCCTCCTACAACGACACCATTGACGAGCATAGATTTCACCTCTATAATAATAATCATTAATTGTAGTGTAGGAGATGAAAAATGATCTATCAAAAATCATAATTCTTGAATATTTTGGAACAATTTTTACTTAGCAAGTCTACCAAGGTTGAACACTAGGAATGATGATTTTTAGTTGCACGTTTCTAAATTGATTTTAATAATAAATTTAATGCTATGTTAATTTTTGTGATAGAAAATAGAATAAAAATGAAGGAATGAAATGTGATGACGAAAATGTAATGCAAAGCAATAAATCCCAGGATCTGTGATTATGTATAATTTTAATGCAATACAAATAAGATCAATTAGTCCATAAAAGAAATCACAGACCAAAGAGATTAAATCTAGAAATATTTATCAATCAATATCTCAGAAGCAGGCTAAAAAGATTAATGTATCTCCAATCTCCCTGCAAAATTACCCCTAGGAATCATCATAAAAAATCAGAGAAATGATTGATTAAGCCTCCTCTATTCAATCCCTACAGTTTTCTCCAAATATGAATTCTAAATTCAAGATCAAAGATCCTATAAGAAGCAATTATATCCTCAAATCATCCCTTGATTAAATGATCTTCAACGCGATTTAGTCTCCAATAAAAAGAAATAATAAGGGTTTTAATCAACTCAATTTTCCTCGACTAAGCCCTTGGAAAATTAGAGTCAATCTGTCTTCAAAATATTGCACATAATATACCAAAGAGAGCATGCATAGATTGATAGGTTCAACAAATAATAATATTTACTAACCCAGTTATGATATGTTTACAAGATATAAGATGAGAAAGAGCACAAAACAAGCTTTAAAATGACATATTATATGTAAAAATTGGAGTTCGAATGCAAAAGATATGATAAAATAAAGATCCAAGGGCCTAAATGCAATAAAAATAAAGTTCTTTCTCAAAAAGGTCCCTGAAGGACTTATCTACTAATAGTAGAATCCGGAGGGGCCTTTAGGCAATTTACCCATGATGGCCACGTGTGTGGCACGCGACTCATGCTGTAGGGACCCGTGTGCGATTTCCAAAAATGGTGGGGTTTTTTCTGCATTTAGCCACCTGCTCTCACGTGTTGCGTGCGTGGCTTGGAGGCTCAGGCGGTTGGGTAATGGATTGGGTGTCGAGCCTCCTCGTGGTGGCAAGACAGAGCTCAGAACTCGAGCCTCTACGTAACGACAAGGTAGAGCTCGGCGTTCCTAAGCCTCAAGGTGTGGAGGGAGGCTCTGGAGGGGGCGATGTGATGGTCGTGTGACCGTTGGTTCATGGGTATGCATGCCGATCCAACATCTACGAGAGGCGAGGCGCGACAGAGGTGTGGGAGCTCCGGTAAGGCGAGAGGCGATGCTAGGAGCGGCAGACTCGACCGAGGGGCGGGCTAGTGAAGAGGTGCGGCATGTCAAGGAATATGGCCGGTTGGAGTCGAAGTGGTCGAGAGCTCTGAGGCTGTTGCTCACAACCTTGGCAGAGATGATGCTCACAGTAGCGGGTTTGAGTGAGCTCCAAGGTGGCGGTACGGAGCTCCGACTGTTACGAGGGCAGAGGGCACAAATCGAAGGTGAGGCGTACGGAGGGCGGTAGCCCTTCGTCGAAGGCGAGGAGTTCGATGAAGTGATGGCCAAGGTTCTCGACCGAGGATCGTGATGATCCAGGTGCTCGGCGATGCTGATCGAGGTCGGAGTGCGAAGCGGCTATAGCGGAGGAGCACAACATGTAAGAGGGTGATCGAACAGGCGATCGGTGTGGAGGTGATGGTAGCCTGGGGGAGGGGTGGATTATGGTGAACGACGATCAGAGGTGCAGATAGGGGTGATGAAGCGGTGGATAGTGATCGAGGAAGAATTAGAGAAATAAAGGAATAGGGAAAGAAGGAAGAATGAAGAGGAAGCCTGTAGAGGTTTCTTCGCATGCGAATAATGGAATCAAGAACTCTAATGATCTCTTTTCCCAGGGTTATCGCCTCGAGAGCTGCTGCGAAGTAGCAACTCGAAGCTTGGCTCTTGTCGGAGCGATCACGACGTGGAGATGGGTCCACGGATCACACCTTCGTGTTGGTAACTGCAAGGTCGTCCTCCAAGCTGTCACCAGGGAGGAAGCCGAGCCGGTGGCAGTGATCTCCTGAAGGCGGATGAAGCCCGATGATGACAACATCGAGGATTTTATAGGGAGGTGAGGCTTGTTGGTTAGGGGAGAGGAAGTGGACCGATGAGTCGTAATGGTCAGAGGAAGGGAAAGCGACAACGGAGGCCGTTATGTGATGGAGGGGAGGAAAGTGGTTACGTGCAGGAGGGGGGAGGAGGGCAAGGGTCAGTGCCATGCATGTGACCTGGGGAGAGGGACGAGAGGTCACACGCAACGCATATGACCTGGGATGTTGTGGAGAGAGGGAAAAAGAAGGGAGGAAAGAGGAAAAACAAAGAGAGCGGGGAAAAGAAAATTAAAATAAAAATTAAATAAAATAATTAAAATAAAAATTAAAAATTAAATAAAAGTAAAATAAAATATAAAAATTAAATAAAGATAAACAAAAATATAAAATTAAAAGAAAATTTTGAAAAGAAATAGTAAATTAAGTCAAATAAAAAAGGTGTCAACACAAAAGTTGCTCATCTCGACGAGATCTACAACTTTTGTAAAGGACCCAAAATTAAAAGAGATCATCTGTATAAATCGTATTTTTAGAGGTACTTTATAGATAATAAAATACAATATTTCTACATTTTATATTTTTTTGAATTTTTAATATGATTTTAATTAGTGGATTTAATATATATATATATATATATGCACGATATATATAATTAATCTATTTTATGAATTTTTAAAGATTAGAAAAAGAAAAATAAAAATAACAAAGAGAAAATATGTACAAAATATAAAAAGTCAGATTTTTGTTTTTTCATTTGATTTTATGATTTTTATGGATTTTATTTCTTGCTGCCAAGTTAGTTAATTAATCAAAGAATAATATAGAGAACGCGTCAGATTAAAATAAGTTATTTTTGTACACAAAATAATAAGCTTACTTAAAGTCAAAATAAGGTTATTTCGTTACATATTCTGACACAACTAATGAATGTTAATAAACACATTTTAAGGTGTTTAATTAGTGAATTATTAAGGAAATTCTGCTAAAATCACCATATAAAGTAGATGAATCATGGATTCATCACTGACCCGTGTAAATACTCGATACAAGATGCCATCCTCTTCAGTGCAGCTAGAAGATTCGACCGATCACTTGTATACCCATCTCGAATATACTCAGTTATCCACTTGTGATTAATCTTCCATACTCAGGCTGATCTGTCACGGCCCCGATTTCGGGTCATCGAATCCTCCCATATCCGGATCTGATTACTCAATAATAATTTATTCAACAATCACAACTATCATTCAAAAACAGACTGCAATTAAAAATACTTAGAAGGAAGTATTTCAACACTTTTCCAGTCACAATATAAAGTTCACATGATACATTGTCTCACTATAATCTTTACATGTACATCAGTCTCGAAAGGAAATACGCAAAAAGATTACCAACTACCTTATAGAGTAAAGCTACTACGATCGGTTGGATGGCTGATAAACACAAATTATCGTAGGTCTAAGAAGTATGTCTTACACAAGGCGAGACAACCGAGGTCGCTGCGGTGACCCACAATAAAATGTATTTAATCAACAATTAACCCGCACCATAGATCAACAATTAGAAATAAATGTGGAGTTAAAATTTATTTTTAACTCTGCACAAAAGATGTATAGGACAAATATGCAGAGAGTTCGAACACAGGGAGCAAACAGGGTAGGTGCACAAGTAAATGTGTGTGTGAATGTGAGTGATGTCTACACTATGCAATGCATGAATTTTTGTGGGTTTTTAATTTTTTTTTAATTTTTAATTTTGTATTTTGACTTTTAATTTTCTAATTTTTATAATTTTATATTTTATATTTTTTTTTCAATATTGGAAGATAAAGATAATGTAATAAAAAGGGTGGTAAACTATTTATAAAAATGTGCAAAAATAACCAGAAATTCAGGAATAAAAGCTTTTTGGTATTTTTAAGATTTTCTACTATTTTTGTGATTTTTGGGTATTTTTCAAAATGTTTTTGGTAATTTTAAATAGAAAAATAAAGCAAAACAGTGACTTAGCTACTGGCTGGGGGTAAAATGGGAATTAAAAACATCAGATAGCCACAAAATTTTTCCCAACTATTTTTCAAATAAAGACAATAAAAACAAGAGACTACAGAACTTGAGTTTACAATTTTCTGGGTTTTCTATGATTTTATAGATTTTTTTGAAGTTTTTATGTATTTTCTAATCTTTAAGGTTTTTCTTTTACAATTTTTAGTGATTTTTAGATTGACACTAAAATGGGTTAAAATAGACAGTAGGGATTTTTTTGGATTTTTTTGAGGTATTTTAATATTTTTTGGTATTTTCTAAGCTAGACAGTGCTGAAAATGGCTATTTTTTATTTTTAATAAATATTAAAATGTAATAAATATGAAAAATAAAAATAGGCCATTAAACTACTATGCAACAGAGACCTACTGTGGTTTTTGGGGAATTTTTTGGATTTTATAGACACATACAATAAATACTAGAAGCATAAGGAAAAATCATGCATGCAGGGGCATTCTGGTAATATAATGAAAGTGCGAGGGCCCCTGCGCAATATTCCCACAAAATACTTAACTATTTAATGAAGTTTAAGGACCAAGAATAAATAACTAAAGCGCCGGGGTTGTCCCTGCAAAAACTCCACGCGCCACGTGCACAACATGCGCCTGACGGGGATATAAATGTAGATACACAAAAACTTAGGGGCCTCTTTGCAATAATACCATAAACTTATTAACTGCAATGAAAAGTTTTGGGCCACAGATCAATAGCTAAACCTGCGAGGGTTACTATGCAAAATCCCTACGACGCACGTGCGTGAGCACGTGCGCCTGCCAGGGCTAAGATGTAATTATCAAAAACTGAAGGGATCAATGTACAAAATTCATAAAACTTTAAAAGGGCAGATGAAAGCTTAAGGTACTAATATAAAACACAAAAATGGGCTGGGGTTAACTCGCAAAATACCCAAGCCTTGGGCGCGGATGAACGGTGGATGCTCGCCCACTTAAACACGTGTCAAGCGCAGGGCGTCCGATACCCCTTCGTCTTGGAGGGCTGAGATTAGATGCTGACGGACGATCGGACGGTTGATGCAAAGGCCGATCGAACGGAGTCTGCTCTGCCTAGGCGAAGTGCTTGATCCAACGGCAAGGAAGTGCGCGGGAAGAACTGTCGAAGAACAGGCTCCAGGCGAGCTTTGATCTGGCGATACTCCCCTCTCCGTCGGCCTTCTTTGCTTCAAACAACACGGAACAGCTTCTGGGAGGCTCCTCGAGAGGTCGGTGGCTTCAAAATGGCTGGGGAACAGCCGTAGCGCCGCCGCAGCATGGACGACCAAGAGCAGCTCCAAGAACCTTTGACCTCCAAAAAATCGACCCCAGGAGGGGGTCTTTGGCACCTGGACCTGCAAGGAAGATGCACGGCAGCAATAAAAGGTCCCAGGGGCCAGCAAAAGGTGTGGGTGGTGACATGGTGAGGTTGGTGGTCGCCGGAGCTCGTGAGCTCCGGCGAGGTGTTCGAGATGAAGATCTACACTAACAATGGCTTACACAGCGATCTATATACGAAACGAAACCCTAAGGGTGTGTTTGGTTCGTGGGTTATCCAGGGGTGGATAACCCGGTTTTGTGTTTGTGTGTTTGGTTGGTGGGTTAAGGGTTGGGAGTGTTTGTGTGATGTGATTGTATTGGAATTTGAAAAAGTTGGTAGTTATTATGGTATGATTATATAAAAATTTGAAAAAGTGGGTGGTTGTTGTGATGTGATTGTATTAAAGTTTGGAATAGTGAGTAGAAGTTGAGTATTTTATGATTTTTAGATGATATGATGGTATAATATATATTTTTTTGGTTGGAAAGAGAGTGAGCCCCACTAGTGGATTGGGAATATGGGTTTTGGAGGGTAACCCACCCAAAGTGGGGGGTAACCCCCCAACCAAACGCACCCAGCTAACAGCTAACTAATGACTAGAAAACAAAGATAATACGACCTCCATTGGCTGTAGAAGCCAAGAGAAAAAAACCTCGACGGCCGCACGCCGGAGATGGGGAGTGGAAGCTCCTCCCGGCCTTCGCCTTGCCTTGCGCGAAGGAGCTGGAGATCCCCCTGTCACAGGGATCGATCCAGAGCTCCAACGCAAGCGTTCAACTTGGGTCCAAAAGGGTTCAAGGGGGACTGGAGTCGGATGAGGCATTTTTGAAAGATGGCGAACGTGGCTCCTTGATCGAGGTGCAGAGGCGCCACAATGATCCAAATGTCGAAGCGAAGCTAGGGCGTGAAAGCTCGAAGATAGAGGAAGAGAAGTCATGAAGACTTCAAAATGAGATGGTGAAAGAGTTGGCCTCAAAAAAATCCAAGAAGATGAGACAAAATCCAATTCTGACACTGCTACAGGAGTGGGTCAGAGAGTTGACCCGCTGGTCAACTCTCCAGACCCCCTGGTTGGTCCACGTGGACCAACCAGGAAAATCCTGGAAAAAAGATTTCTAAAATCAATTAAAAATAGTAAACTATTTTATTTAATTATGGTTACAAAATAAAAAATGCTTATAATTTTATAAATTATTTTATGGTAATTTTTATTTATTTTTTAGAGATATATTTTTACAAGTTGCCTATTATACCCTTTATAGGTATATTCTTCTATATATTGTATTCTTTTATTTTTATTGTATGCATTTAATTTATTTATTTTTGATTATTAATTTATATAATTATAACCTACTTTTATACACATAATTATATTTTTATTTTATTTTATTGATGTGTTTTGTATATTTAATAAAATATAAATAGGTGATGTATAGGTATGTACATAGGTCTAATACCTAGGTATTGTATATACAAATGTTTTTATTTTGAATTCTCTTTGAATTTTTATTCTGATTTTAATATACATATAAATTATAAATAATATTTATGAAATTATAAAAATATAAAAATACAAAAATAACAAATAAAGAATATATTGAATATTTTAATCTGTACAAGTATACAATAGGGGTCCAAAACTCAACTTTCAAACCGTAGCTCCGCCAAATGCGAAACTTATAACGGCCCCCGCACCCTATGTTAATTCGGTCAAATTAATGTCCAAATTAATTAAAGTGATTCGTTGTAGTCGGATACGAGGGGTTAATCAAAAACCACTTAACGATTAATGTGAAGTTTATTTTAAGCGGCAATTTTTTTACTTGGTGGAAGTCCAAGGTCGATCTCAGGGAGGCATCTGTCTCCTTAGATGAATTTAAGCAATTGTTCAAGTGTTGATTTTCGAGGAGTAATTTTTTTTGGTCTTTTTAATTTTTGTGCAGACTTATGCAAACAATGCAGGCTAATTTAATGTTCAATTTAATTATGGTATCAAATGAAGTCCAAAAATCATGAAAATTGGCCAGATGGTTAATTATGATGAAAATAACCTACACTAATTTTTTTTGGAATTTTTCGACACTAAATGAATTTACTTTGAATTAAATGAACAAGCAGAGTGATTTTCAGTATTTAATTTCTAATAAATATCAAACCACAATTTTTTCAAGAACTAAAATTATCCTAGGTGGCTCTAATGATAAGGAACCTAGGAAAATTAACAGAACTTAATTTCATTGTGAAATGAATTAATTAAAATTAATTTAAGAAAATCACTAAACAATTTATTTAGACCTCAATATGCGTGCAAATGCTATGAAATTTTTATGGTATGTTAAAAATGATGTCCTTAAGCTACTGCGAATTTTTGATAATTTTGAAGGCACAGAGAATTAATTAAAAATCAGAAGGTGTCACTGGGCAAAATATGTCAACAATTCACCAATTAATTCATTAATAATTCAAATGAGCTTACAAAAATAAGACACGTGTACCGATAGACAGAGGACAAAATTTCAAACAAAATGCAATTTTTAGAATTTCAAAATGATGTAAAATGTAACCTAGGGATGCGTGCAAACACAGGGGTGCAAATGCAATACAGGAAATTAAAATTTCAATAAACAAATATGCAGACAGGGACTAAAATGCAATTACCTATAATGTGTGGGACTCTTGTGCAAATTCTCCACAGGGCACGTGCTCCTCACGTGGGGTCTGCTTCACAGGGACCTATTTGTAATTTTGGAAAGCTCCAGGGGCCTCTGTGCAATTTACCCAGGCCGCACGTGCTCCTCACGTGGGCGACCTAGGCTCGGAGGGCTGCGGTGGCTCGGAGCTAGGTTCGGGCTCTCTGGAGGTCCGGACTGCGGCTCGGATTAGCCTCGGGTCGTCCGAGCCTAGGCTTGGGGCCGAGGCTCGGTCCTCGTCGACGTGGCGGCCTGAGGGCCTTTGGATCAAGATAGATCCAAAGGGGGGCGACGAAGATGCGTGGCGATGTGAGGACCGTTTGATCGGGTGATCGAACGGCAGCTGCTCGTCCTCCCCGACGATCCTCCGCCGCCTGCGGAGGAGAAGGCGGGGCTCCGGCGATCGGGCTGTAGCTCCGCCCGTCCTTCCTCGAGGTGCTGAAGCTCTCCGACTTGTCGGAGATAGCCCTGAAGCTTCGCGGCGTGGAGGCGGAGATGATGGTGGTCTCCAGAGCGCCGGAGAGTGCCCCGGTGCCTATGTCGATGAAGCTCGATGGCGTCTCCGGCGAGCTTCCGTTCAGTGAGAAGCTAAGTACCTGCAGGGAGTTAGAAGAGATAGCCGAGGCGTGCGAGTGCTCGTGGAGAGATGTAGATGGTCGGCGAGGCCTATGGTGTGAAGGAGGTGCGCTGGAGATGAGCTCCGGCCAAGTGGCGGAGCTGATGGTCGGAATCGTGCGAGAGGCGTCGTCGGAGGGTGGAGATGGGACAACGAGGATGGGAGCATCGACGTGAAGCTCGTCGAGGTGGATTGGAAGCGAGAAGGTGGCCGGTGGAGTCGAATAAAATCGGAGAAAATCAAGAAAATCAAGAGAAAGATCGGAGGACGAATGGAGGAGTCTACCTGGGAAATGGAGCTCTGGTTTGAGCTCCAGGTCGTCGCTCGAAGGTCGGTAGGTGGCCTGAGCTCGCGCAGCTCGCAGATGGAGGCTGCAGCACGGCGGTGGCGGCCGTGGATCTCGCCGCAGTCGAATCCCCTTCTTCGCTCAACGATTCACCTAATTGCTGTCACCAACTGGTAGGTCGGAGCTCAGGGAAGCTCTCTGGAGTGGCGGATGGGGGTGAACGTTGCCGGTGGTGGCGTATTTATAAGGTGAAGGTGGTGGGTTGGCTGGTGACGAGGCGAAGTTGGTGGTCGACGTGGGGCGACTCTGGTGGGAGTGGTGGAGTGTGAGGTAGACGGCGAGGATGAGGGATGAGTGGGTGACGTCGTGGGGGTGTTTGCGGTCGGAGAGGATGGCTGACGTGCGTCCAAGAATAGGAAGGGGGCGCCCCTCCCGCAAGGCAAGGGACGTGGGGGAGAGGGGAGCCTGGAGGTAGGAGATGAGGTCTCCACCGTTGGATCTTGTGATCCAACGGTGGGGATCAAGGGGAAGCTGGTCGGGTAGGATTAGATCTGGGGCGCGGAGATGATGGCCTGTGGTGTAGCCACGTGGCGAGCTGAGGGCGAAGCGCAAGCGGACGGTTTAGATGAAGAGATGGAGATGATCGGATGGTCCAGGCAAGGGGCGTTCGTGGAAACGGTTGGGCCGTTGGATCTGAAGAGAGATCCAACGGCTGAGGACGCAGGCGGGTGAGGCGAGGGGAAGCGGGCCGCGTGGCGCAACCAGAGGGCGCCACGTGGCCTGCTGTGAGTGGCTGAAGTAAGACACGCGTGTAGAGAGAAGAGGGAGCCGAATTTGGAAAAACTCAAAACATGAAAGTTGTAGATCTTGATGAGATCTACAAGTTTCATGTTGACCAAAGACGGAGATGAGGTCAAATATGATACATAAATACAAGTATACATAGATATACATATGTAGTATACAAAGTGGCCCAAAAACCCAACTTTCTCATACAAGCTCCAAATTCAATGAAATTAGTCTCATTTTAAAGGTCTTTTAATGTGTAGTATTCTAAAAGTAAGTAGACCTAATTTGGAGTTTGCATGAGGACTTTATGTGTATTTTAGTGTACAAGGGGCCTAAGGCTTTATTGGCTATTTTACAAGGGTGATTTTTGGCATTCTTCCCTATGTTATTAACTAAGGAGTATATATTATAGAGAAGAGGTTATTTTAGGGATTGGATATTTTACAAGGGATTTAGGCTTCTTATTCAATGCAAATGAGCTGCTAAAATGTATGATTTATGACTACATGCATGAATGCTAATTATGCAATATAAAGGGAAATATGCCTCTATTTTCTCGGGAACAAGGATCTATTTTTGACTTTTGAAGTGATGAATCACAGATTCATCAACCCCCTATACCTAAACCTTGCTCGTCCCCGAGCAACTAAATGAAATGCAAGAGTGAAATGATTTTGGGTTCCAAACCAAGGTCATGAACAAAAGTTGAAAAATGGAGCCTGACTCGACCTTTGGATTAATTGTGTGGCGAAACCTTATTTGGACCTGAACTTAAGACCTAACAGACTTCAAGTTCTACAGGTCTTCTATTCAAGACGCCTCAATAGTCAGGTCAGAACAAATCCTCAAACGCAAATTTCTGATGACTATAATTCTTACTTGTACTGTGTAAGTGATTTGTAACTCTCCACATCAGAAATGGCTCGGAATCAGCCTCCTCTAACAAGGTAACTCAATAACCCGGTCTAGTGACTCTTTCCTCGAGAAGCGGGGTATTCCCTTCTAAGTTCAAGTGCGACCAACTCAAGAGGAGGGGGTAGAGAAGAGAATGGACGGTAACCGGTGTAGCTACCTGTCCCGGGATGCCTGACCGGTGTAGCCAAGTCATCCAGTTGCATTTCTTTACTAGTATACATACTCCGACAGGTATTTTATTTTTTTCCCTTGAACCTGTCTGATTTTTTTTGGAGTTTTTGCATTTTTTTTAAATTTCAACAGAGCAGCATGTACATCAGGAGTTTTTCCTCTTGAGTCAGTAGACTATCCCTCTTTTGAAGCATTATTGCAACCCACAGCATCCTGTCCTTAGATGTCAACACCACCAGACTAGGTTGAGACGCACTACCCTCCCTAGAGGAGGACGGATGTTTCCACCCGTGTGCTACTCCAAGCTAAAGGATTCTGCCTCCTCATCACCTCATCAATGAAGAGCTACGTGCATAGTGCTTGTCCAAGTTAGGTCATTATCTAAAAGAATCCTGCGTATTCACGAGATATTCTACTTAGACTAATCAAGATGACATGTGAACATAGACATGCGGACTCAAAGAATTAAGTCACTAGACCTGAGAAATCTTAATTCCAGTTCCTATAAGGTTCCTATGAAATTAGGTGGATTAAGGTCAAATCAAGTCCATCCTCAATATCTACTCATAACAGATGTCATGCTATGAAAATGCAAGACTCTTTTTATTTTTCTATGCAGAGATGATATGCAAGAGTAAATAAGAAGCCTTTTTTTTTTCGATTTTTACCCACCCGTAATTATTGCAAAATATATACAAAAATACGCGAAAGTACGAGCTATGGTTAAAGTATATATGTAATATATACACGCCCCCCTTATACTTAGCGGGTGCTATGTCCTCAGAGCACGAAGAGCGAGGAAAAAGACATAGCTCGTGCTAAGCGTAGGAGAGCCAAAAGGAACAAAAAGTATAGAAGTCATCTCGCCCCCCTATACTTAGGCTCTGGCAGCCTAAGTGCAGAAGAAGATCAGAAATGGGGCGGACGAGGGAGAGATGAGAAATGGATTAGTATACAATGCGGGCATCGGTCCCCCCTATACTTAGGCTCAGGTCAGCCTAAGTATCGGTAGGAAATGAGTATGAGGACCAATGTGATCTGGAGAATGTACAGTGAATCGACTCGGGTGACCCTTCCCCCCTATACTTAGGATCTGGTTATCCTAAGTATAGTCCAAGATAATGGTTCGATGAAGTGGGGATGGGATGGGTTACTAGAATCGTGGGGATAAAGGATAGGATATACAGAAAGAATGATATATACAGATGAGTCGGTCTGAACAGTTCGAAGATGCTGCTGATGGATGGAGTTCATTGCTGCAAGGTTTCATACGCGGCTTGAGATGTATCTGGTGTATCTGTCTCGCGCTTGAATACAATCTCCTCCACATGGACTAACTGTTCATTGGATTCAACGAAGTGCTTCAACAGCTGCCCATTTACTAGGAATGTCGGTGCGTCATCTGCGAGATCTGAGATCTCGACACATCCACTGTCATGCACCGTACGTACGACAAATGGTCCCGTCCACTTAGACTTTAACTTGCCTTGGAAAATCTTCAGCCTATCATTGAACAACCATACCTTTTGTCCAGGAACAAAGGTCTTTCGTCTGATATATCTATCATGCCAATGCTTCACCTTGTCCTTGTACACCAAACTGTTGTCGTATGCTCGGTTTCTGACTTCCACAAGCTCATTCAGATCCATGTCTCTCTGTTTCTGACCCAGGTGTGTGTTCCAGTTGACCTTCTTTATTGCCCATTCTGATTTGTGCACTAACTTTGCGGGCAAATGGCACGACTTTCCGAATACCATTCGGAATGGGGAGGTGCCTAACGGTGTCTTGTAAGCCGTCCTATATGCCCAGAGGACTTGATCTAAGATCTGAGACCAGTCCTTCCTATCCGGGCGGACAAGCTTTTGCAATATGGTTTTCACCTCCCTGTTCGACACCTCAGCCATATCATTGGTTTGTGGGTGGTAAGGACTCGCGACACGGTGTTCGATGCCGTAGTCCTTCAGGAGTTTCTTCACCTCCCGATTCACAAAGTGGCTACCCCCGTCTGATATCATCATCTTGGGGATCCCGAACCTAGAGATTATGTTTTCTCTGATGAATTTACAGACAGTCCTGCTGTCTGCGGCTCGGGTCGGGATAGCCTCCACCCATCTGGACAAATAATCTACCGCAAGGAGGATATATTCGAACCCGTGGCTGACAGGGAACGAGCCCATGAAATCGATGCTCCAGGCGTCAAAGACATCACAAATGATGACCGGCTGCATTGGCATCTCATCCTTGGAACCAACGGTTCCTCCCATTCTCTGGCAAACTGGGAACGACTTCGCGAAGATGGTGGCATCGCGAAATAGAGTCGGCCAGTAGAAGCCACACTGAAGTACCTTCCATGCGGTCCTCTTCCCGGAGTGGTGTCCTCCTGCCTCTAAGCTATGGCATAAAGAAAGAACACTCTGGTATTCCTCCTGAGGAATACAACGTCTCCAGACACAATCCGGTCCTTCGAAGAAAAGGATCGGATCCTCCCAATGGTAGTGTCTAGCGTCCGACTTTAGTTGGTCGATTTGGCTCTTGGGCCAATCCTCGGGAACTTTCTTAGAGACAAGATAGTTCACGATATTGGCGTACCATGGGAGTGAGTCGATAACAAAAATCGACTCGTCAGGGAAGGAATCTCGAATTGGGGAAACCTCGGAAGTATTAAGATCTTCGAGACGAGAAAGATGATCGACTACTACGTTCTTCTTTCCAGGTTTATCACGGATGTCCAAATCAAACTCCTGGATAAGTAGAATCCACCGAAGAAGACGCGCCTTCGCGTCCTTCTTCTCCATCAAGTATCGTAGTGCCGTATGGTCTGTGAACACAGTTACCTTGGATCCGATTAAGTGGGATCTGAATTTGTCCAAGGCAAACACTACCGCAAGCATTTCCTTTTCTGTAACTGTATAGTTACGCTGAGCAGAATCAAGCACTTTACTTGCGTAGTGAATTGCGAACGGGACGCCGTCTCTTCTTTGTCCCAATACAGCCCCAACAGCATAATCTGAGGCATCCGTCATGATCTCAAAAGGTAGAGACCAATCTGGGGCTTGTAAGATGGGTGCGTCCATGATCATTCCTTGTAACAGCTTAAAGGCCTCAAGACATCTGTGATCTACGATAAACTCCGTGTCTTTGCCTAAAAGCTCAGTTAGCGGTCGGGCAATCTTAGAAAAATCCTTGATAAATCTTCGATAAAATCCGACATGCCCGAGAAACGACCGCAACTGCCTTACGTTGGTTGGTGGCTGGAGTCGTCTGATCACGTCCACCTTGACAGGGTCAACCTCGATTCCTCTCTTGGAGATGACATGCCCCAACACTATGCCCTCCGTCACCATGAAGTGACTTTTCTCCCAGGAGAGCACCATATTGACCTCACAACATCTTTTGAGGACTCGGTCCAGATTCCTAAGACAGGAATCAAAAGAGTCGCTGTGGACCGAGAAGTCATCCATGAAGACTTCCAGGAATTCGCCGACCATTTCGGCGAATACAACAATCATGTACCTTTGAAAAGTACCTGGAGCATTGCATAGCCCAAAAGGCATGTGCCTGAAAGCATAAGTACCAAAGGGGCATGTAAACGTGGTCTTTTCCTGGTCCTCCGGAGCTATGGCTACTTGATTGTAGCCCGAGAACACATCAAGGAAGCAGAAGAATTCTTTCCCCGCTAATCTTTCTAGGATCTGATCAATGAATGGTAGGGGGAAATGATCCTTCTTCGTTGCGGCATTCAAGCGTCTGTAATCCACACAGACGCGCCACGACGTGGGTACTCTCGTCACGATCTCCTCTCCGTCCTCGTTGGTGGTCGTTTGAATTCCCGACTTTTTCGGGACAACATGGATTGGGGCCACCCACTTAGAGTCGGAGATTGGGTAAATGAAACCCGCGTCGCACCATTTTTCTATCTCTTTCTTCACAACCTCTCGTAAATTTGGATTCAACCGGCGTTGGAATTCACGAGAGGGTTTGGCTTCGTTCTCCAAGTATATATGGTTTTCCGTGGAGATCGGAAATGCTCCAGCCTATTGCCTTGCGGTTCTTCTCCAGGATCTCTAGCAAGCGAGATTCCTGATCCTCGGTCAATTGCGAACTGATAATGACCGGAAATTTCTTGTCTTGGCCCGCAAGGAAGGCATATTTCAGGGTTGTGGGTAGAGGTTTGAGCTCAGGAATAGTGTGATCGTCTAAGAAGTCTGGCTCAATCTGATCTGGTTCGGTGTTGGAAGTGGCTGGATCATGTTCTGTAATAGTTGCCACCAAGCGCGGCTCTGGAGTCGGATCGTCAAAAGTTTCCATACAATCGGCAAACGCCTCGTCCGACTCGTCATCCTCATCTTCCGATTGTCCTAAGGATATAAGGACTGACAGGCCCAACTGGGCCTCTATGTCATCGAAGATGTAGGGCGATGCAGGCTCCGAGCTGTACTCGTTCCTGAGGGTCTCGCAGACTGACTCATGCACGGGATCATCTTCAAAGGAGATGGATACATCGATGCTGGCTGGGTTCTGTCTCCATGGCCCAACTACGTCTACATGCTCACAGTCTGTTCCGGTAGAAGAGTACTCGGTGCTGGATTCGGAGTCCGGTCTCTGCCATCTCGTCTGCTTCATCTCAAGTTCCTCATATCCGCCTGGAGTTTGGAACTGAATCTTCCCATTCTTATAATCAAATAAGGCCCCCGCTGTTCTGAGGAAGGGCCTACCTAAAATGATCTGGGAATCTCTCCAATTACGAGGGGTTTCCATATCCAGGACAGTGAAATCCACCATGTATTCTTGCCCCTCGACTTTGATCACAATGTTCCTTAACTCTCCTTGGGACCTCTTAGTGGATTTGTCAGCAAACTGCAGAATAGCTCTAGATTTCCTAAGAGGTCCGAGATTAAGCCGCTCATAGAGGGCTGTGGGCATCAAGTTGATCGAGGAACCATTGTCCAGGAGAGTGCGTGCAAACGCGATGTCATCAACATGGCTCACTACATAGTGTGCACCCATGTCTCTTCGTTTCCGAGGAAACGAGTTCTTTATTGCACAAGTCGTGGCTACTGATAGAACGTGTTTCTCAACACGGCTTTTGGTCTTCCTGCTAACCCTAGTAGGTGTGCATCTCACCTTAAGGTATTTTTGGAACGCAGGGGTCATTTCCACGAACTTGTCAAAAGGAATTGTGACCTTGATTTGTTTATTGCAAAATTCAACCATCTCAGGGTCATCTTTTTGGATTTTCTTCATTTTCTTCTTTCCACCCTTGAGAGCTCGGGGGAAAGGGATTATTGACTCTAACTCAGGTTCTGGAACTGAAATATTTTCATTAGCTGCTGGAACTGAGTTTTTAACACGACTCTGACTCGGACTCTGATACAGACTCGGACTTGGACTCTGACCAAAAAGAAAATGCTGGGGTGAGACCGGTGATGCTTCTTCCGCTTCTTCTGGACGATCCTCCTCAGATGGAGGTGCGGGCTCATCGGTGTCGTCTGACTCTAGGTGGATGCGAGGGTGCTGCTTCAAGGACTCAGATGTCCTCTTCTTCTGCTGGCGGTGGTGGTGGTGCTCCTTCTCTTCTTCCTCCGAATTCTCCTCAGGTAGATTCTCGGAGGCTCCTTCCTTCTGTGCCTGTGCCCGATCAGGTATGGTCACGGTCCTTCCGCTCCTGAGGGACATATGATTGACATTATCGTACGAAAGGATCTCATGTTTAGATAAATAATTATCTGAATAATATACCTGATCTCGAGATCGGTTCTGGCCCTGGTGTACGCTGTTCGGGTTGGCCTGAACCTGTACGGGAATTGGGGTCCTTGACGCCATTTGTTGGTCCTGGGCACGAGAGACCCGATTGATGTCGGTTCTCATGTCCAGGTAGTCATTCTGCATTTGTTGGACCCTATCAGACAGGGTCTGGATCGCCAAGGTTAGGGACTCCAATTCGGTGGGCTGGGCTGGCTGCTGAGTGGATGCGGTCCTGTACTGGCCCTGCTGGCCGTGCCGATACTGCTGCTGATGGGACGGTGCTGGCCCCTGCTGGTAGGTGCGCTGCTGCGGCTGGTACCCCTGTTCTGGCCTGGACTGGTATCGCGGGACTGTGACGGGCCTGGTCTCTTGGTAGACTGTGGTGGGGCGGTGTGCCTGATCCTTCCCCATCTCGATTTGCCGGACTAGCGGGTCACGGCTATACCAAAGCCCGTTGATCTCATATACAGGCGGAGGCTCCTCGTATTCCGTTTCCACTGGTGGGGGTGCATGATGGTTCGGCTGGGTATAAGTCTGATCCCAGCTGCTCTGAGACCCCGGTGCCTGTTCCTGTACAAGATGGACTCGGTGTACAGGTACAGGTGGTGCAGAAGGGGTGGGTAGCTTGATCTTAGCTACCTTTTTAGAGAGTTCCTCCACTTTCTTGGGAAGGCTCGAAAGAGACTCCATCTCCGCGACTCTCTTGTGGATCTGCTCGACCATGGTAAGCTTGTCGGCTATCATCCCCATGCTGGGGATGAGGTCCTCAGTCAGATCTGCAACAGTCCTTCTAGTTGTCTCATTGGCTAAGATCGAGGGAGACAACTGATAGGCCCTTGTGGCCTGTGACCTGCCGGTTTCTGCCATCTGTTCTAGGATCTTCCATACAGCGTGCTCATTCTTGTTCAGATAGCTTCCTCCACAAGCGGCGCTGACTAACCCCTGCATCTCCGGGGTTAGACCACAGAACAAGGTATGGACTAAGATCGCCTTAGAAATGCCATGGCATGGGCATTTCTGTACTAAGTCATTGAACCTATCCCAAGCCTCATGGAAAGGTTCGCTGGGTCCTTGAGCGAAGCTGGCGATCTTTGTTCTCATCTGATTAGTTCTACTGAGAGGGTAGAACTTCTTCAAGAAAAGGTCCTTGAACTGCATCCAGGTAGTACATACTACCCCTAAGTTTTTCAGCCAATGAGCAGCCTTATCTCCTAAGGCAAACGGGGCGGCCTTCAGCCGGATATAATCTTGGCCAACATTGGGATGACTAAGATTGTTGCACACTAGTTCGAAGTCACGGAGGAAAGTGTAAGGTTCTTCACTGAGGTTTCCGTTAAACTTCGGCAGCAGGCTAAGGAAGTGGGGCTTCAGCTCGAATGCCTGGTCGGGAACTGCACGTGCTAACCAGTTTTGAATCTCGTTCTCCGCCGGGTTGTAGGTATCGACCATTGGTCGGTCGATCCCTTCAGCTACTATGATCTGTCCCATCCGCGCCGTAAGATCTGCATTTTTCTGTTCGTCTTCGACGAGGCGTCTAAGAATCTGTCGCATCTGGTCCTCATCGGGTGGCATCCTTGGCGGCATTTCGCCCTCTAGTTCTGGGGATTGGAAAATAAGATCGGTGTCAGAGGGTGAATTCAGGAAGGGATTACCGAGGCAATGGTCTTCCTCGGTAATCTGGGAGGAGATAAAAGGGTTGGTTTGAGAGTAACCACCCTGAGCATGAGGGAACCAGGACTCAAGAGGGTCATGAGTCCTGGGTGGTCCAAGGTGCGCTCGGACCGAGAAAGACGAGTTACTTGGGAGACTCAAAGAGAGATCAGTGAATAGCGCGTCGAGATCTCCCCAATCACTCATCCTGATGAAGCGAGAAGAAGATATGATTTTACTCCTACCTGAAGCAAGCAACAAGAACAATCCAAGACCCTGGGTTCACACTCAACACAGTCAAGGACTCAAAGTTGAGTCCAATTTATCTTGTAGTTTTTAAGTGTGATATTCAAGCAAAAATAGCAAGGATTACGCGGCCTAGAGGGAAGTTGGCTCAGAGCCGGATGCGTCTTCCCTGTTTATCCTGTCGTCTAAGATACCGCCGCTCCTTCCTTTCTTCGCTCCTATCCCAAGCCGATGGATTCAGTGACCACGCCCCTATCTACCTGCAAGCAGGCGGAGGCTGACAAGGCCGGAACTTCACCCCAGGGGGTTACTGGCAGCTTGTCGCAAAGTACCGCAATTTCGCCCCTATCTACCTGAGACAGGCGGAGGCTACTTGGTACTAGTCAAAGAATCTGAAATTATCCGGCTTGTGATATTTGCTAGGATCAGTTAGAACGTGATATGGAAGACGGGGATTTGGGCTCTACCTTAGGGTGTTCACACACACTCAGGTACCCTCACTCAGCCTGAATACAAGGTCGGGGATTAATCTCCCGCAAACAATTTTCAGATTTTATTCTTTTTTTGGTCAATACTGTTAGCAGTCCCGATTTTAAGTTAAGTTATCACTTTAATTAATCCACCACAAAGCACGCTTATCGGACAGTCCCAATTTCCTTTTTAATTTAAGTGAGAAAATCAGAGGGGGAAATCGAGAAAAGTCGATGCACGAAAAATCGATGATGGTATGCTGAGTAGAGAATACTTACAGTGATCCCTTCGCTTTTTGATGCAGGATGCAGAACAGAATTGAAATCTTTTTACTCTACATGCAAATGCAAGCGATGAAAAGCCGCTCCTAGACAGGCAGTTCTATTAGCGTGAAGAACAGTTTATTTTTGACTAAGTCCTGCGGTCTAGGTGCGTCTTTTATGTGTGATGTGTGGTCCTATTGATTACGAGCACAAACAATTCCTAGAGTGGCTCGAGGAGCCGCTAGTGCAAGCTAAGTTACAATCACCCACACAACACACGGGACACAGTTCCACTATCTTTACACGCGCGAGATCCCAAACGGGAACCGCTGGAAATGATGCAAAAGAAATAAAATGAATAAAAAAATACAATGCCTCTCTTTCACTCAAAAATTTAAATGCTAAGTCCTTGAAGCGTCGCCGACTCCTCGCGGTCCTCGCACAAAAAATAAATGGAGGTTAGAGAGTTACACAAAAATATAACAATGCAAAAATAAATGAGAGAAAATAATTACAAGAAAACCGGGGGTCAGACTACCCGGGGAATGAAAATCAAACACTCAAAAATGTGCTACAAATTAACCTAAGCCGTGCCTCCCCGGCAACGGCGCCATTTTGATAACGGCCCCCGCACTCTATGTTAATTCGGTCAAATTAATGTCCAAATTAATTAAAGTGATTCGTTGTAGTCAGATACGAGGGGTTAATCAAAAACCACTTAACGATTAATGTGAAGTTAATTTTAAGCGCTAATTTTTTTACTTGGTGGAAGTCCAAGGTCGATCTCAGGGAGGCATCTGTCTCCTTAGATGAATTTAAGCAATTGTTCAAGTGTTGATTTTCGAGGAGTAATTTTTTTTGGTCTTTTTAATTTTTGTGCAGACTTATGCAAACAATGCAGGCCAATTTAATGTTCAATTTAATTATGGTATCAAATGAAGTCCAAAAATCATGAAAATTGGCCAGATGGTTAATTATGATGAAAATAACCTACACTAATTTTTTTGGAATTTTTCGACACTAAATGAATTTACTTTGAATTAAATGAACAAGCAGAGTGATTTTCAGTATTTAATTTCTAATAAATATCAAACCACAATTTTTTCAAGAACTAAAATTATCCTAGGTGGCTCTAATGATAAGGAACCTAGGAAAATTAACAGAACTTAATTTCACTGTGAAATGAATTAATTAAAATTAATTTAAGAAAATCACTAAACAATTTATTTAGACCTCGATATGTGTGCAAATGCTATGAAATTTTTATGGTATGTTAAAAATGATGTCCTTAAGCTACTTTGAATTTTTGATAATTTTTGAAGGCACAGAGAATTAATTAAAAATCAGAAGGTGTCACTGGGCAAAATATGTCAACAATTCACCAATTAATTCATTAATAATTCAAATGAGCTTACAAAAATAAGACACATGTACCAATAGACAGAGGACAAAATTTCAAACAAAATGCAATTTTTAGAATTTCAAAATGATGTAAAATGTAACCTAGGGATGCGTGCAAACACAGGGGTGCAAATGCAATACAAGAAATTAAAATTTCAATAAACAAATATGCAGACAGGGACTAAAATGCAATTACCTATAATGTGTGGGACTCTTGTGCAAATTCTCCACAGGGCACGTGCTCCTCATGTGGGGTCTGCTTCACAGGGACCTATTTGCAATTTTGGAAAGCTCCAGGGGCCTCTGTGCAATTTACCCAGGCCGCACGTGCTCCTCACGTGGGCGGCCTAGGCTCGGAGGGTTGCGGTGGCTCGGAGCTAGGTTCGGGCTCTCTGGAGGTCCGGACTGCGGCTCAGATTAGCCTCGGGTCGTCCGAGCCTAGGCTTGGGGCCGAGGCTCGGTCCTCGTCGACGTGGCGGCCTGAGGGCCTTTGGATCAAGATAGATCCAAAGGGGGGCGATGAAGACGCGTGGCGATGTGAGGACCGTTCGATCGGGTGATCGAACGGCAGCTGCTCGTCCTCCCCGACGATCCTCCGCCGCCTGCGGAGGAGAAGGCGGGGCTCCGGCGATCGGGCTGTAGCTCTGCACGTCCTTCCTCGAGGTGCTGAAGCTCTCCGACTTGTCGGAGATAGCCCTGAAGCTTCGCGGCGTGGAGGCGGAGATGATGGTGGTCTCCAGAGCGTCGGAGAGTGCCCCGGTGCCTATGTCGATGAAGCTCGATGGCGTCTCCGGCGAGCTTCCGTTCAGTGAGAAGCTAAGTACCTGCAGGGGGTTAGAAGAGATAGCCGAGGCGTGCGAGTGCTCGTGGAGAGATGTAGATGGTCGGCGAGGCCTATGGTGTGAAGGAGGTGCGCTGGAGATGAGCTCCGGCCAAGTGGCGGAGCTGATGGTCGGAATCGTGCGAGAGGCGTCGTCGGAGGGTGGAGATGGGACAGCGAGGATGGGAGCTTCGACGCGAAGCTCGTCGAGGTGGATTGGAAGCGAGAAGGTGGCCGGTGGAGTCGAATAAAATCGGAGAAAATCAAGAAAATCAAGAGAAAGATCGGAGGACGAATGGAGGAGTCTACCTGGGAAATGGAGCTCTGGTTTGAGCTCCAGGTCGTCGCTCGAAGGTCGGTAGGTGGCCTGAGCTCGCGCAGCTCGCAGATGGAGGCTGCAGCACGGCGGTGGCGGCCGTGGATCTCGCCGGAGTCGAATCCCCTTCTTCGCTCAACGATTCACCTAATTGCTGTCACCAACTGGTAGGTCGGAGCTCAGGGAAGCTCTCTGGAGTGGCGGATGGGGGTGAACGTTGCCGGTGGTGGCGTATTTATAAGGTGAAGGTGGTGGGTTGGCTGGTGACGAGGCGAAGTTGGTGGTCGACGTGGGGCGACTCTGGTGGGAGTGGTGGAGTGTGAGGTAGACGACGAGGATGAGGGACGAGTGGGTGACGTTGTGGGGGTGTTTGCGGTCGGAGAGGATGGCTGACGTGCGTCCAAGAATAGGAAGGGGGCGCCCCTCCCGCAAGGCAAGGGACGTGGGGGAGAGGGGCGCCTGGAGGTAGGAGATGAGGTCTCCACCGTTGGATCTTGTGATCCAACGGTGGGGATCAAGGGGAAGCTGGTCGGGTAGGATTAGATCTGGGGCGCGGAGATGATGGCCTGTGGTGTAGCCACGTGGCGAGCTGAGGGCGAAGCGCAAGCGGACGGTTTAGATGAAGAGATGGAGATGATCGGATGGTCCAGGCAAGGGGCGTGTGTGGAAACGGCTGGGCCGTTGGATCTGAAGAGAGATCCAACGGCTGAGGACGCAGGCGGGTGAGGCGAGGGGAAGCGGGCCGCGTGGCGCAACCAGAGGGCGCCACGTGGCCTGCTGTGAGTGGCTGAAGTAAGACACACGTGTAGAGAGAAGAGGGAGCCGAATTTGGAAAAACTCAAAACTTGAAAGTTGTAGATATTGATGAGATCTACAAGTTTCATGTTGACCAAAGACGGAGATGAGGTCAAATATGATACATAAATACAAGTATACATAGATATACATATGTAGTATACAAAGTGGCCCAAAAATCCAACTTTCTCATACAAGCTCCAAATTCAATGAAATTAGTCTCATTTTAAAGGTCTTTTAATGTGTAGTATTCTAAAAGTAAGTAGACCTAATTTGGAGTTTGCATGAGGACTTTATGTGTATTTTAGTGTACAAGGGGCCTAAGGCTTTATTGGCTATTTTACAAGGGTATGATTTTTGGCATTCTTCCCTATGTTATTAACTAAGGAGTATATATTATAGAGAAGAGGTTATTTTAGGGATTGGATATTTTACAAGGGATTTAGGCTTCTTATTCAATGCAAATGAGCTGCTAAAATGTATGATTTATGACTACATGCATGAATGCTAATTATGCAATATAAAGGGAAATATGCCTCTATTTTCTCGGGAACAAGGCTCTATTTTTGACTTTTGAAGTGATGAATCACAGATTCATCAGAAACCACCGCCATTAAATAGCTTATTTTATTATATATACAATTAAAGTGAGTATGCTGCATTTGGAGTTTTCATTTGTGAGATACAGGTCTGGGAAGTTGGGATTCTGGATTTTATTCAGACCATAACTTTTTATCTGTACATTATTTTTCTGTGAAATCAATTTTGTATTTTCTTTATTAAATCTACAACTTTCATGTACAAAGTTTATTTATTTGATGTATAAAAAGTGGAACCAAAAATAGGTCCCAAAATGAATAAAGAATGAATAGAATTACTAGGTATTTGACCCTTATCTCCCCCTACTTTATTCCTTATCGACCTATTCATCAAGATGCTTAGGTCTCGGGGGTTTGGGTCATAAAATATTTACAATATTTTATTCTTTTTCTTTTCTTTTATTTATTCTATAATTTTGGATTTAATTACAGTATTTTATACACTTTTTACGCACGTATGCATGAATGCTAAATTACTCTATTTAATGCTATTTTCAGGCATTTGCTAGGGTTTTTGAGGCCAAAATGATAGAATAAAGATGATGAAATGTGGATTCATCATCCCCCTATACTTTATCTTTGCTAGTCCCTAGCAAACACTTATGCAATAAGTGCAAAAAGAAAAGAAAGAAAAGAAAAAGAAGAAATTGGATTTTGTTTAATTATCAAACTTGTCTTCACAAATCAAAGTTTGGAGCTCAACTCAGACCTTTGGAATTTTAGTGCGGGCGGAACCTTAATGAGAACCGAATTTGAAATCCAACAGTCCCTGAGAATCCCAAGACTCTGTCCAAGTCTCCTCAATAGCCAGGTCAGAAATATCTCAATTCATACGCAAACCCTTACGACTATGAATCTGACTTGTACAGTGTAAGTGATGGTGGCTCTCCCCAACTAGAATGGCAAAGAGACTGACTTCTCCAGTACGACAACCCAATGATTCCCCAATCCAATAACTCCATCCTCGAGGAGCGGGGTATTCCCTTCTAAGTTCAAGTGGCAACCAACTCAAGAGGAGGGGGTGAAGAGAAGAATGGACGGTAGCCAGTGTAGCTACCTATCCTGGGATGCAAGACCAGTGTAGTCAAGTCATCCAGCTGCAGGCTCACATATTTGACTTTGGAACTCAAGCTTGCTTATTGACTTTACAACATTTGTACATACTTGCAGGCTTTTTATTTTTGCACATGCCTGAATATTTTTTTTAAACTATATACAACAGCATTTACATAAGGAGTTTTTCCTCTTGAGCCAGTAGACTATCCCTCTTTTGAAGCTTTATCGCAATCCACAGCCTCCTGTCTTTAGACTTCCTAATCACTGGACGGGTTGGGGTGCACTTCCCTCCCTAGAGGAGGACAAATGTTTCCACTTGTGTGCGTCTCATACCGACAAATCCAATCCCCTCACCACTCCAACTGAGTTAAGCCATGTGAAAGGTGCAGGTGGACAAGTTAGGTCATTATCAACAAGAGTCGTGCGTGTGCTCCAAAATACTCTACTTAGGCAGTCAAGAATCCATTGAACTAAGTCCCGTGATCCTCAAAGAATTAAGTCAACTAGACCTGAAGTACCTCAAACCCAGTTCCTATAAGGTTCTTGTTATTAGGTAGATTTTAAGGTCCAATCAAGTTCCAATCTCCGGATTTTATTCAGACTTGTTCAACTATCAAACTCAATCCGAAAAATGCTAATGCTATGCAATGCAGAAAATATTTTTGTGATGCAATTTTCAAAGATTTTGAACTTTTTATAGGGTTTTGAAAAGATGATGATGATGCATATGCAGATGCATTTTTTTGTATTTTTCAAAAGATTTTTCAAATGTTTTTGGATTTTACTTTTGTAAATGTTTTTGGGATTTTTGAAAACAGAAAGATTTTAGCTGAAAACTAGGTGAAAATATGTACACGGGAGTGCTTCTTATATTTACAAGAAGTGGATTTTAAGAATTTATAAGGGTAAGTGATCAATTTTATACACATATATAAATAATGGATTTTATTGTGATGTATGTATTCCTCAAACTTATTTGACACAGGTTTTTCAAACAATTTTGAAGACTATAGTCCAAAATAATTTTTACAAACATTTTGCAAACATGTACACACATTTGAAAATCATTTTGCAAAGGTTTTCAAAACAGTATAAATAGATTTTTCAAAGTATTTTTGCAACCATTTTTCAAACCATTTGCAAATCATTTTTTAAACATTTTATTTCATACAAAGAAAATAAATTTTACAAACCACACATTTTTACACAGGTTGAAAATATGTAAGAAAATATTTTCAAAATAGTTTTCAATAGATGTTCACAAAGATTTTCAAACTATTTTTCAAACATTTTACAAAAAACATTTTCACCTGATTTATTAATCAGTATATACAAAAAGAATTTGAGGAAAAAAACACCTTTTTATTAAAGATTTTTAATGAATTTTTAAAGTATTATTAGCAATATTATTAGAAAAATACGAAAAGTACGAGTTATGGCTAAAGTATATACGTAGTATATACGACCCCCCTATACTTAGCTTGAGCTATGTCCTCATAGATCAGAGAGAAAAGAAAAGACATAACTCATACTAAGTATAGACAAGTCTAAAGAATGAAGGAATAAATGAATGAATCAATGAATGAGAAGTTGACCGTCCCCCTATACTTAGGATCAAATAATTTTAAGTATAGCAGACTGTACACAAAGCAGGGAGGTTCAAGGGTGGGAATGAACAGATCGTACTCAGATTGTCTCCCCATATACTTAGGGTAAGATATCCCTAAGTATAGACAAGAAGAGGAGACAATGGAGAGGATCAAAGAATAGAATAACTCAGGGTGCACACCCCCCTATACTTAGGATAAAGTACGTCCTAAGTATGGAAAACTGTCTGCAAGGGCGGCACCTTTTTCGGTAGATACAGAAGACATAAAAGGAAAAGAAGAAAAGAAGAAAAGAAGGAAAGAAATCAGAGTGGAAGAAGATATCATGAGAATGTACACACCACTCCCCCTATACTTAGGGTAAAAGAAGCCCTAAGTATAGGCAACAA
The DNA here is from genome assembly GCA_037367405.1 of Ottelia alismoides. NCBI lineage: Eukaryota > Viridiplantae > Streptophyta > Magnoliopsida > Alismatales > Hydrocharitaceae > Ottelia > Ottelia alismoides. Next base: position 1,199,402 of record JAZKJV010000738.1, on the reverse strand, counting down.
CAGGAGTGATGAGACGGAACGAAGAACGAATCACTCGGCTCGTCCACCCCCCTATACTTAGGACAAAGTACGTCCTAAGCAAGGCAAACACGAGAATGGGTGGACGAGCAAAACAGGAGAAGGACGAAGATGAACATAAGCGGATATACAACAGAGGCGGATATACACATGGTCAAGAAGGTTGAAAGCTAACCTTCTTGCGAGACCGCTGAGGGATAGATCTGGTGTGGTGTATGTCGACATCGGGGTCCACAGTGGACGGAAGCCGATCAGGGTCGACACGGTGAAGGCCCTCAGTGGAATCAAAACGGAAAGGGACGAACTGATCAATGGAAGCAGTATGTCTAGGTTCTCCCTGGGTGGTCCTATGGTGTGAAGGCATAGACGGGTGAGTGGAAGAAGTATGACTAGGTCCGGCCTTGGAAGTCTCGCAGATGTCAAAGTGGAATGGGACAAACTCATCATCCTCGGAAGAAGTGTAATCGGAGTCGTCCTGCGAGGGCTCGTCCAGGTCAAAGTCAAAAGGCACGAAATCATCAGTGGAAGTATACGAACTCTGTTCGTCCTCAAGAGTTTCACCCGGATAATCTTTTTCATCAAGAGGCCAAAAATTGTGAAGGTTCGCATCATAACCGACCTCAATCATCTTTACCTTTGAAGGGCCAGGAACAGATATATCAGTGGAAGTAGTCAAACCAGGTCCGTCCCGTCTAGTCTTACCTAGGTCACTCGTTTCCTTATGAGGTCTCTCGAAATAATGGGCAACATCATAAACGTCCTCAATCATCTTTACTTGTGAGTGACCAGGAATGGATATATCAGTGGAAGTAGTCAAACCAGGTCCGTCCTGTCTAGTCTTGGTATCTGCCCTCCGCTCAAATGGATCAATAACATAAATGCTTTGGATTTCATCAACACATCGCCACACACCAGGAGGAGGAACTGCGAGGTCCATGCTTTCCGTCTTCCTCCCCTTTCGGGGGATTCGTTGGGTCTCATCAGCGGTCGCTAAGGAAGTATCTCGAATATCATCAGATCGGTCACAGGCCTCGGAGTCAGCTATGATCGGTGAAGGTGCATCAGGTGCAGGTCTCTGGTCAACTGTGGGTGCGGTGATCAACACTTCGCTCTCGTCAACAGGACGGAAGCGAATCTCTCCTGATCCGTAATCAATAACGACCCTCGTAGAGGCGAGGAATGGTCGTCCCAGGATGATTGGAGATGGCTCCCCTGTGGAGCTCTCCATGGCAACACGACAAAATCAACATGGTGGCTCGTGCCCTGAATAGAAATGACGGCGTTTTCAAGGATACCCTTCGGCCTCTTGATTGATCCATCAACAAACTGAACGATCATCCTGGTCTTCTTGAGAGGCCCTAAGTGAAGAGACTGTACCAGCAAGAAGGGTAGTATGTTAATCGAAGCACCACCGTCTAGGAGAGTGCGATCACAAGTATAGTCAGAGATGGTGCAAGTGATGAAAGGGGTAGTTGTGTTCTTCTTTCTGGGAATGGGACGGTGTGTGATGGCATGGGCAGTGGCCATGGTCAGAATGTGACGCTCAGATCTGCTCCTCCGCTTTCTCTTCTTGGGAAGAGGAGCAGATAATTGGGTCATGGCCAGCTGAAGTGGGACACGGATAATCTCATGAATAGTAGCCACCACTTCGGGTTCAGGTAGCATTTTTTTGAATTTTGGACTTCCTCCATACAAGGGAGGAAGTCAGAATCAGCATATACACGAGGCATGCCAAGAGCAGTCTGTACAACAGCATCCTCGGGGTCAAAGGTGGGACTCAGTGTGAATGGATGTGTGGTCAAGGGCTCTGGCAAATGGCCTCTCTCCTCACAATATGGATCAACCAAGTGTCTCCCGAACTCTTTTTGTATTTTTAAATTTTTCTCATTTTTTTGTATTTTTGGCGATTGCAAGCTCCCATGATCACCGACAAGTAAATCCGTATCCCCGACGACAGGAGCATTAATATGATTATTCCTCAAGATAGCAAGATTATCATTCATCAAATCAATGCGCATCATCATCCGGTTCAAGATATCACTCACGTAGATCGAGGGAGGTGACTCCATCAGGTCAGACTCGGGTGGATGTGGGTAGAAGTCCGAGTCGTGATATTGTGGCTGAGGTGGGTATGTACAAAAATCCGAAAAAATAGGAGGAGGATCCTCCTGATAAAAGGGAGGTGGACCGGCTGGAGCGAGCGAGGGGTCCGCAAAGTCCGGATAAAATGCACTCCCGGGGTCCATCTCGAAAACAAAAGGAAAATGATCGGGAGAGCACGACGATCAAGTCAAGAGAGTGAAGAAAAGGCGCAAATGCGCAGAGGTGATCTAAGACACACACAAAACAATCACAAACAAAAATGAAAATAATGCAAACCCTCGATTCACCTACTCAACTCGGTAGAGACCGAAAATTCGGTCTACTTATCTTGTCTGTTTTAGAGTTAGGTGAGAAGTCCAAAATTGCACAAACACTTAGGAGGCTGAATGGGATTTTGGGCTCTAACCTTAGTGTGTGCGCGAGCAAATAGAAGCGAGGACAATGAGGGGATTACTCGCCCCAAGATAATGTTTTTTCTTTTTGATCGGTTTTAGGTCAAGTAATGTTAGCAGTCCCAATTTTATTGATTATCACTTTTTTTGGATTTTTAGTGAGAATGCACGCGCCTAACGAGGATTCAATTCCTTTAAGATCCTAGGTCGACAAAATCAGAGGTAGAGTCGAAAAAGCAATGCAAGCGTCAAATCAATGATAGATGCTAAAGAGAAATGCTCATCTTGCCTCCAGTACTCTACATGCAAGGATGCTCAGCAGAATTGAAACCTATCTATATGCAAATGCAAAAGCCGATGAAATCGCCCTAAGTTTCAGAAATTTCTATTATCGTGAAGAACCACAAGCTGACCACCAATCCTCAACCCTAGAGCCCGGTCTAGGCTCACCCCTCCTCCTCTCGACAAATCGAGTTTAGGAGAAGCGCTTGGCAGGGAGAGCTCGCGGCGCGGTGGATCAGAGATGGTGAATCAACTGTTTAAAATTTGACTAAGTCCAAACGTAGCTATAGGTACATGTAAGTTATATTAGGTGTTTGGCCTTAATCTATCACAAGCAACTCCTAAATCTAAGGGCTCAATCACACAAAATAAATAAAACGGAAATCGGGAGGCAAAATAAAAAAATGCGAAGAAAAAACCGACAAGACCGCGGCGAGCCCCCAGGTGTACAAACACCTGGAAGTTAGGCTCGAGAGTCCAAATGTCTGGGGGTACCTGTATTATTACAATAAGTAGTCTCTCTCTCTCACTTAAATTATAAAAAAATAAAATACAAGAAAATGAAAGAGAACTGTCTTCAAAATCCTCTCCTAGCCCACCCTCGTGCTAAGTCAAGTCGCCTCACATGGGTGCGCAGGTGCTCCTGGAAGAGAGCTCCTCCCTTGATCCGCGTACCTCGCAAGAAGTCAAACAAGAGAGGGATTAGACAATTCAAACAATAAATATCAAAAATAAGGAAAATAAAACAAGTAGAAATAAAAGCCGCAAAGGTAGACTAATAATCACAGACACAAGCAAAAATGATCTACGTGCTGTTGCTCCCCGGCAACGGCGCCATTTGATAAACACAAATTATCGTAGGTCTAAGAAGTATGTCTCACACAAGGCGGAGACAACCGAGGTCGCTGCGGTGACCCACAATAAAATGTATTTAATCAACAATTAACCCACACTATAGATCAACAATTAGAAATAAATGTGGAGTTAAAATTTATTTTTAACTCTGCACAAAAGATGTATAGGACAAGTATGCAGAGAGTTCGAACACAGGGAGCAAACATGGTAGGTGCACAAGTAAATGTGTGTGTGTGAATGTGAGTGATGTTTACACTATGCAATGCATGAATTTTTGTGGGTTTTTAATTTATTTTTTTTAATTTTTTAATTTTTAATTTTGTATTTTGACTTTTAATTTTCTAATTTTTATAATTTTATATTTTATATTTTTTTTTCAATATTGGAAGATAAAGATAATGTAATAAAAAGGGTGGTAAATTATTTATAAAAATGTGAAAAAATAACCAGAAATTCAGGAATAAAAGCTTTTTGGTATTTTTATAATTTTCTACTATTTTTGTGATTTTTGGGTATTTTTCAAAATGTTTTTGGTAATTTTAAATAGAAAAAAAAGCAAAACAGTGACTTAGCTACTGGCTGGGGGTAAAATGGGAATTAAAAATATCAGATAGCCACAAAAGTTTTCCCAACTATTTTTCAAATAAAGACAATAAAAACAGGAGACTACAGATTTTGAGTTTACAATTTTCTGAGTTTTCTATGATTTTATAGATTTTTTTGAAGTTTTTATGTATTTTCTAATTTTTAAGGTTTTTCTTTTGCAATTTTAGTGATTTTTGGACTGACACTAAAATGGGTTAAAATAGACAGTAGGGAATTTTTTCTGGAATTTTTCGAGGTATTTTAATATTTTTTTGGTATTTTCTAAGCTAGACAGTGCTGAAAATGGCTATTTTTGATTTTTAATAAATATTAAAATACAGTAAATATGAAAAATAAAAATAGGCCGTTAAACTACTATGCAACAGAGACCTACTGTGGTTTTTGGGGATTTTTTTGGATTTTATAGACACATGCAATAAAAACTAGAAGTATAAGGAAAAATCATGCATGCAGGGGCATTCTCGTAATATAATGAAAGTGCGAGGGCCCCTGCACAATATTCCCACAAAATACTTAACTATTTAACGAAGTTTAAGGACCAAGAATAAATAACTAAAGCGTCGGGGTTGTCCCTGCAAAAACTCCACGCGCCACGTGCACAGCACGCGCCTAGCGGGGATATAAATGTAGATACACAAAAACTTAGGGGCCTCTTTGCAATATTACCAGAAACTTATTAACTGCAATCAAAAGTTTTGGGCCACAGATCAATAGCTAAACCCGCGAGGGTTACTATGCAAAATCCCTACGACACACGTGCTCACCAGGGCTAAGATGTAATTATCAAAAACTGAAGGGATCAATGTGCAAAATTCATAAAACTTTAAAAGGGCAGATGAAAGCTTAAGGTACTAATATAAAATATAAAAATGGGCTGGGGTTAACTCGCAAAATTCCCAAGCCTTGGGCGCAGATGAACGGTGGATGCTCGCCCACTTAAACACGTGTCAAGCGCAGGGCGTCCGATACCCCTTCGCCTCGGAGGGCTGAGATTAGATGTTGACGGACGATTGGACGGTTGATGCAGAGGCCGATCGAACGGAGGCTGCTCTGCCTGGGCGAAGTGCTTGATCCAACGGCAAGGAAGCGCGCAGGAAGAACTGTCGAAGAACAGGCTCCAGGCGAGCTTTGATCTGGCGATACTCCCCTCTCCGCCGGCCTTCTTTGCTTCAAACAACACGGAACGTCTTCTGGGAGGCTCCTCGAGAGGTCGGTGGCTTCAAAATGGTTGGGGAACAGCCGTAGCGCCGCCGCGGCATGGACGACCAAGAGCAGCTCCAAGAACCTTTGACCTCCACAAAAATCGACCCCAGGAGGGGGTCTTTGGCACCTGGACCTGCAAGGAAGATGCACGACAGCAATAAAAGGTCCCAGGGGCCAGCAAAAGGTGTGGGTGACGACGTGGTGAGGTTGGTGGTCGCCGGAGCTCGTGAGCTCCGACGAGGTGTTCGAGATGAAGATCTACACTAACAATGGCTTACACAGCGATCTAAGTATACGAAACGAAACCCTAAGCTAACAACTAACTAATGACTAGAAAATAAAGATAATACGACCTCCATTGGCTGTAGAAGCCAAGAGAAAAAAACCTCGACGGCCGCACGCCGGAGATGGGGAGTGGAAGCTCCTCCCGGCCCTCGCCTTGCCTTGCGCGAAGGAGCTGGAGATCCCCCTGTCACAGGGATCGATCCAGAGCTCCAAAGCAAGCGTTCAACTTGGGTCCAAAAGGGTTCAAGGGGGACTGGAGTCGGATGAGGCATTTTTGAAAGATGGCGAACGTGGCTCCTTGATCGAGGTGCCAGGGGCGCCACAACGATCCAAGTGTCGAAGCGAAGCTAGGGCGTGAAAGCTCGAAGATAGAGGAAGAGAAGTCATGAAGACTTCAAGACGAGATGGTGAAAGAGTTGGCCTCAAAAAAATCTAAGAAGATGAGACAAAAGCCAATTCTGACACTGCTACAGGAGTGGGTCAGAGAGTTGACCCGCTGGTCAACTCTCCAGACCCCCTGGTTGGTCCACGTGGACCAACCAGGAAAATCCTGGAAAAAAGATTTCTAAAATCAATTGAAAATAGTAAACTATTTTATTTAATTATGGTTACAAAATAAAAAATGCTTATAATTTTATAAATTATTTTATGGTAATTTTTATTTATTTTTTAGAGGTATATTTTTACAAGTTGCCTATTATACCCTTTATAGGTATATTCTTCTATATATTGTATTCTTTTATTTTTATTGTACGCATTTAATTTATTTATTTTTGATTATTAATTTATATAATTATAACCTACTTTTATACACATAATTATATTTTTATTTTATTTTATTGATGTGTTTTGTATATTTAATAAAATATAAATAGGTGATGTATATGTATGTACATAGGTCTAATACCTAGGTATTGTATATACAAATGTTTTTATTTTGAATTCTCTTTGCATTTTTATTCTGATTTTAATATACGTATAAATTATAAATAATATTTATGAAATTATAAAAATATAAAAATACAAAAATAATGAATAAAGAATATATTGAATATTTTAATCTGTACAAGTATACAATAGGGGTCCAAAACTCAACTTTCAAACCGTAGCTCCGCCAAATACGAAACCACCGCCATTAAATAGCTTATTTTATTCTATATACAATTAAAGGTGAATATGCTGCATTTGGAGTTTACATTTGTGAGATACAGGTCTGGGAAGTTGGGATTCTGGATTTTTATTCAGACCGTAACTTTTTATCTGTACATTATTTTTCTGTGAAATCAATTTTGTATTTTTCTTTATTAAATTATCTACAACTTTCATGTACAAAGTTTCTTTATTTGATGTATAAAAAGTGGAACCAAAAATAGGTTCCAAAATGAATAAAGAATGAATAGAATTACTAGGTATTTGACCCTTATCTCCCCCTACTTTATTCCTTGTCGACCTATTTATCAAGATGCTTAGGTCTCAGGGGTTTGGGTCATAAAATATTTACAATATTTTATTCTTTTTCTTTTCTTTTATTTATTCTATAATTTTGGCTTTAATTACAGTATTTTATACACTTTTTACACACATATGCACGAATGCTAAATTACTCCATTTAATACTATTTTCAGGCATTTGCTAGGGTTTTTGAGGCCAAAATGATAGAATAAAGATGATGAAATGTGGATTCATCAATGGCTACTATGTTAGCTGGATGGATTAATAAAGTCCTTGCGATGGCTCACCGACACCTGTTGGGTTTTCCATAAATCATAGGATAACAATTAGCGAATGCTAAGTAACGAAAAAGAGAAAAGTAAATAAATGATGTGATTTTTTCAAAACTTGTTATCACAAAAAGTTTCATGCCTTCTCATTAATTTAAGTCAAATTCCTTTCTATTTCACGTCAGGGATTAGTCCAGGGAATTACCTCACCAATATATGGACTCCGAAGCTGTGGACACTTTGGGATTGGAGATTGCGTTGATCTTGTAAGCTTATGCCACCGCACATTGCCTCAACCAATCCTCCAATACTACCCTGATAATTTCCTTTTCTTTTATTAATCTGGATCTCAAACCATCAGCATGGCAAACAAAGGAGCACACCGTCCTTGAGGATCTGATTGCTTAAAACCCCAGGCTAACCTTTAATCACATAACCTAGCGGCTTTAAAAAAACATGTTATCGTCACCCAGCTGCTATTGAACCACCTATGCCTCCACATGGCACGACCACATCTTCCATCATTAAACCTGAATATATTGGCTCCCGATACCACGCATTGCAAATCATTCATTTCGTGTACACTTATCATAAAAGAGCAACCATATACCACCTAGGTAGGGAAATGCCAATACAGGTTCCTTCCGACAAACCTACAGATTGCATGCCCGACCTGTAGTTCTACTCCTAGTCATTCTTAACGTAAGACACAATCCTTTTCAGGATCCAACTCAAAACATATCAATTCCCATGACGTAATTCCTCTGTTAAGCCTTGAATTTGCATAAACATAAATACTGAGTATATACTTACACATATGTTAATTCATATATTTATATACTCATATTTATGCTTATTCTAACTTATAAACCCTAACTTTCCAAACCACTGCATCCATTCGATGCTTAGACCTTATTTTAGTTGAAATCAGAAAGCAACCTTTCATACTTTCTAAAAAATAACCAAATTAGGGTTCTTCGTAGCAAGGAGCAAAAATACAGAAATCTCAACGATCTCATATGAAATCCCAACAACAAAAAGAAGGATTTCGTTACCTAATCGAGCTCTCTCTCTTATATGCAGTGCTTTATCGTGATTCTTTTTGAAAAGGATGATTTATAGTTCCTGAAATGATCGAATTTCATTTTCGTATCAAAAACGCTAAGAACCTGCCAAGAACGTGAAGAAGGAATGAGAATACGAAGAACACGAAGAACCCACGAAGAACATGTAGAATGTGAAGAACATATTTTCTCTTGAAATTTTAGCAGAGATTCCCCTTATACGGGGTGATATTTCTAGGAAAATTTTAGCAGAATTTCCCCTTATATTGGGACATATTTCTAAAAAATTCGACAGAGTTTCCCCTTATATCTAGATATATTTTAAAAGAAAAATAGAAAGAGTTTCCTCTATAAAATCATCGAGAGGAAAACAACAAGGAAATTGAAAGAATATAACCAAACTACAAGCGACGGAGAATCGGTAGACACCATGCGTCTTAGGTGAGTGAAGGTGTGACGAATAACATGGTTCACTGACGTGCATATCCCCCGCACATAAATAGGGTATTACACAGATTTCTCCATCAAAATAACTATAAAAGCGGAAAAAGAAAGAATACAACAATAAGCAATGGAGAATCAGTAGACACCGCACGTCTTAGGTGAGTGAAAGTGTGACGAATCACATGGTTCATTTACGTGCATAGTCGCCCGCGCCTAAGTAGGGTGTTACACAAATTTCTCCTTGAACCACAACAGAAAACGAATCAGAAACAAAGATGAATAAAAAACAAAGCTGGAAAAATAACATGAATCGAAAACCTAGCTCGCGACGCAAACTAAGAGATGATCGTACCTTTCTCCTCCTCGTTCTCTTGGCAGTGCTTCGCTAGCGCTCCTTCTTCGTCTCTCGCTCCTCCTCCCGACCTCTCGACCCTAGCCCTTGGGGTGGTGGTGGTGGTAGTGGAAATCGTAGAGAATGAATGTGTAGGGGGCTATTTATAGGCTTTAGAAAACTGCTAACCATGGTTAGAAATTAAATCATGATTTAGATCTTAACCACAGTTAGCGACCCTTGGTTTTGGCCCATGGTTTTGGCAAAAACTTATCTGAAACTTAGGGCTTAAGTTAGAACTATCCGGAGAACTCTAGATTGCTAATGATGCTTAATTAACGCTAATCATGATTTAATCTTCATGGCTTATGCTTAACTTTTGCTGATCATTGATTAGTATTTGCTAATGGTCATTAACGATACTCAATCCATCATTAATTTCTTTAATCGTATTTAATTAGTCTTAATGACGGGCATTAAGAGTTAATGACGTCTTAAACCTCCTTACTTCTCTTTCTTTCGAAATCATAACAAATCAAAACGAAGTCCGATTTACACGAGATAAAATTCCGTTGGTTTCCTCTTGACGAGCTGGATTTTATGATATAGGATCCGAGAGATGGCCAAGTTTAAGGCTTTACATGAGCCTAAGTATCAGGGGATCGACATCAATGAATATACCTCATTTATATTCTTTCTTCCCACCCTCGATCGCCTCCTCTTTTGCTCTTCTGTTATACGTAGGCCCTCAAAAGCTCAAGTATAAGGGGCAAGTCGACTTCCTATTCTTGTTACTCAACTATTCTTGATACGAGCTATGTCTTCATTCCAATTTGTGCCATGAGGATATAAACATGCTAAGTATAGGGGGTGTGTATATAGTCTATATACTTTACCCATAGCTCATACTTTAACTGTTTTCAATCTAAAAATTGGGTATGGGTAAGTATTATGCATAATATGTATACTATACAAATTTTTTGTGTTTATAATACATGTTTTGAAATTTTTTTATCAAAATTAGGGGGCATAACAAACTTTTTGAAAAATTAATTTAAAATTTTTCTAAGTGTTAGTTTTGACCATTGATCTCAAGAATGACTAGCTACTTTTCAGTGAGGGACTACGGTCTCCCTTAGCAGATTGGGTGGTTAATAGACAACACACAAGGCATCATCCTGATGTAACACGAGCATCCATTATACAGTCCATACTTACAACCATACTAGTTGAAAGTAGATGCGACTAGTCATATGAGTTCATGCCAGTCATTATCTCACTCTCTTTAAAAAAAATAACTCAAGGTTTTATCCCCGACACCTTCACACAAGACTTGTGTATTCCAGACTATTTGATTTACAGTGACACTTGAATCCGAGTCACATCACTCTTGTCCTTTTGGATCCAAAGACTTAATTACTCAACATCTCTAGTTAGAAGACATATGTGCAATATTGCATATAGAATCTCAAAAATCTCAAAGGAAAATGACTAGCACAACACTTGCACGATGACATAATCTTTGTGATTAGTCAATGTTTCTCCTGAGGAACTAGGATGAGAGGCTTGAGTTCAGATCTAATTCTTGAGGATGGGACTTGATTAAGAGTCACTTCATGAAACCTTAGTGTCATCACATAAACCATATGGGGATAAGGTCCCCATACTAATCTTGACTTAACCCATGTGTCTGTATGAGTTAAAATCTAAAACTATGGAACATCATGCTTCAACTTGGTAAAAGCAGTGGAGATAGACAGACCAATATCACGATAAAAAATTAAAGAAATAGCTCACAGTTCCAAAGAAAATTTTCACAAAAAAACTAAATAACTGGCGAGCACTCCCAACCTTTTTATAGCGTCCACTTGGACCAAAGTTATTAGGCCATAGGAGTCAGGATAGCACCCAAAAGGGCTCTACATCGTGAATGCTAGAAGTCTGGATGTATAAGGTACAATAGATAATCAAAAGAGACACACTCCATTGTATTCTCAAGAAAATAAGTGCATACGACTCTGAAATCTCTTGACGGACATGATGATTCACAACCAAAAATACATGTGTGTAATAAGGCAACCGAGAGATCTTTGTTCCAATGAGATGAGAAAAGAAATGACACAATCCTACTCCCTCCATACTTGGCTTGATTACCATTACACCTTTAATCCTGACAACTAAAGAGATGGTGAATCGATGGGAAACTCGGTCATTGGACCAAAGTCGAGGATTGGGACCTTAGGAGAGCCTCTTAGACTAGGACTTTGGGTGAAGCAAAGACTCTACATAAGAAAATAAAATCAACACATTAAATCATACCTGCTATACATATATGTATCCATGGAGAGTATGATAATTAGATGTTGAGTTCCTTTTAGATGAGACTTAGTGATACTTAGATTTGAAGAGTCACATGAAACTCATGGATTGGTCTTTAAGTCTTGTATTTGCACATGCACAATATGTGATTTAACCTTCTAACTCATTACAAATTGCTTAGGGATAAGCAAAGATATAAGTATAGGGGTGCGGTGAATCCATGATTCATCTACTTTATATGAAGTATATAGCAAAATATCCTTAACAAATCATCAATTAAAACTCCTAAAATTGACTGATTAACATTCACTAACAATACTAGAAATTAGGGTTAAAATGTGAAAAATAAATAACCTTGTTTTCACCTAACTTGAGCCTATTATTTTATGTATAAAAATTAATTATTTTGACCTAATTCTTCTTCATTTACATTCTTTGAATTATATACTACCTTAGCTTAAAGAAACAAATTACATAAAAATCATAAAATCTAGAGAAAACGAGAATTCTTTATTCCTATTTTATCTTTATTGTTTTTATTTCATCTTTTTTGTAACTTATAAAATTCCTTAAAAAATAGATTAATTATGTAAGTATTGCATATATATTAATCCACTAATTAAAATCAATATAAAAAATCTTAAAGCATTAAAATATAAGAGTTTGATTGGCAATTAATACTTAAAAAAAATATTTTATACAAATGACTTATTTTGCTTTTGGGTCCTTCATGAAAGTTGTAGATCTCATTGATATCAGCAATTTTATGCTGATCACTTTTTAATTTGAACATTCCTTCTATTTCTTTTCATATTTCCTTTTAATCATCACTCTCTGGGCAACCAATCATTCCACGTGGTGGCCGCTCATACGTCTACCTTGCTCCCAATCAGTCCTTTCCATGACCAGTCCACATCCTTTGTCTTATAGCACCTCTCATCTGAACTGTTGAATCAAGATTGATCCAACAATCAGAATCATTCCCGCTCCGCCCATGCTCCACATGCGCATCTCACGTGTGATCCTGATGAATCTCCATATCATCACCTTTATTCTTTTATTTTGACCTTAATCCCTATTTCAATGCATGAATATAGCATTAATTTGTATAAAAAATACTTAATAATTGACTGATAAATATTGTATAAACACATGTATGTAATTCCAAAATAAAAGAATAAAGGAAAGAAAAGAAAAAGAAATGAAGAGTCAAAGACACTGAATGACTCTAGACCCCGAGACTAAGGCAATATTGACTTGGTTGAACTACTGAGATGAGACATGGATTGTGAGTGTGCTCGAATGAAGAGTTGGAGCTCTAAGGTGTTGTCCTTCACGAAGTCTTGCATCTAGCAGTGCTTTGATCAAGAAGTCAAAGGTCATGCTCTAGAGTGCTACTGTAGCATGCAAGAAATGTGCTTGAGTCTTGAACTCAACTCTGAGTTGGAAATACAAAAGGACGAGGCATAAAGAGCTCCAACATAGAGGTGAAAGAAAGATCTAGAAGCTCCGATGTGAGGTAACATGAGGGTTGAGGCAGAAATAAAATGAACGGAGGGAAAGATGGAGGCATTCTATGGATGAAAACGAATAAAGAGGAAAGGGGATTTGGTCCTCACTCGAATCAAACAAGAAGAAGAGGGAGATAGGGGATTTGGGCCTCCTCCCCATCCCCGTCCCCGCCCTAGCCCCTGACCCCACCGACGCCCCTCCTCCCTGACCCCAACCCCAAAGATGCCCCTCCTCCCCGACCTCGACGAATATCCCCATCGACCTCGTCATATCCCCCTCCTACCTGACCCCGACCCTGACGATGCCCCTCCTCTCTGACCTCTCCCGTCCCCCTCCTTGGATCCTCCCTAACCCACCGACCACGTTGCCCTTCTCTACCAGGTTCTGGAGGGAGGTTGCGTCCTAGCGCCTCCACCTCGTTGAGGTGGATCAATTCGTAGAGGCAGACCTCCTCCTATGCACCCTCCTTCACCTGTGCCCTCCCCTGCCAGTGCACCCTCCTCTGTGCGCTCACTGCCAACACCTGTGCATCCACCAGCCAGCAACTGTGTGTCTTCCCTCACGTGCCTGCCAGCATCTTCCCTTGTGTGCCTGCCATCACATGTGCATCCTCGTGCGCCTTCCATTATCAACGCACCATCCAGCACCAGTGTGCCCCTGCACGCACATATGTGACCCTTGGCTTAAACCACTCCCCCTTCCTCCCGAAGGGCGGCAGCCTGGAGGAGGAGGGTGGAGGCGAAGGGTCGGGAGGAGGAGGAGGTTGGGCATTGGAGAAGGAAGAGGGTAAAAGTTAGGGTTTTTTTAAAAATTTTTAGTAGCTCTTGGATAGATCATGTGTTAGATTAACCCAATGATATGGTTAGGTTAATAGAAAAACTAACAGAGGATTATGGGTGTGAGACAGAGTGACTATCCGGAGTTTCTCATGTAATTCACGATTATGCATGGTTATGATTGTAATTACACAATTACTCAAGGTTACGTGTGTAAATATCCCTTTTTAGTAGTTTTTATGCATTTTATCTTTTTAAAAATTCATCAAATTTTAGTTTTTGAAGCAAGTTTCACATCTTTGATATTTTAATCATATCGAAAATGTTTCATTTTTATATCATAGTTTCTAATTTTGCAATTAAATGATTTTAATGATTAAAAGATAATGTCAATAAACTAAGTTTTTATTTTTGTAAATCACCCATTAAAATAATAAGAGAAAATAAAAAAATACATCAATGACCAGGTTATTAAGAATTTACCAAATTATCCCTAAGTTTTAGTTTCCTTCACTAATAGGCCCCTGAACTATTTAAGATTCACAATTTGGAATATTGGAGGCTATATTGATGCAAACTGGCTGGATTAGTATTAATTGTAGAAGCTCCACTTTGGGTTATTGTATGTACTTGGGTGGAAACCTTGATATCTTGAGAAGCAAGAGACTATCGGTTTGTACTAGATCTAGTGCGCTGAAGCTAAATACCGAGGGTTGCAAATGGTGTCACCATGATGCTTTGGTTGAAGATCAATTTCCAATATGTTAGAATTGGTGTTGTACCATCCACGAATCTTTTCTATGACAACAAGACCGTCATCAATCATTGTGATAATCATGTATCATCCATCATTGTGATAATCATGTACTTCTCGAATCTTTTTTATGACAAGACTGTCATCAATCATTGCTTGTATGTTTACCAAAAATCTCTCCACGAGGAACTTTGACAAGAATGTGGGCAAGTTGGATGTATATATAATATGTATGCCCAACTTGATGGGGGATACCGAGTTTACATGTAATCAAGTAAATGTATCGTGGATTGATAACTCATTTACCATATTCCCCTTATATATGTAACTTACCATATAATTCTCTAAGAAGTGCCTTGAGTAGAAGAAACCCTCTCTTCTCGAGGCGAGTTTTACACGTAAATGGTTTGTGCTCTCCTTGGATTTGATTATCCAAGTGTTGGATATATGGTAGGCTGCAGTAATGGTTTTTTCATGACGAAATTACACTACATCTTCTGCTTTGCATTCTGATATGCCTGCATAACAGAATCTATACCTATAGTTTTCTGAAGTTTGAAAGTTTACATAGATCAAAGTCCCATATAGCTATCCATGAATAAAGCACCAAACTCCTTATCTGAGGAGACTGGGTTTTTGGTTGGTTGATAACTTCTTAACCCTCGAGAGTAAGGATGCTTCAGACAAAAATGAAGAAATGATTTAAATATTTTACAGGGTTAGTTGAATATGTAGGGGCACAGTATCTACTAGACATTTGCCATTCGTAATAAGATATAGAAACTGCCACTAGAAAAAGAAAATGAAGACAAAAATTGCACGACACCAACATAAAGAACACGACCTATACATCAGGCAATGCTGTTCCTTTTCTGGCCTCTAAAGCTGCACCCTCGTTAAGAATATCCTGAGCATTCTTCTCCATCCCAAGAGTAAGAAATGCTGCAGCTTGAAGATAAAGTGGTGCAGGCCACCCAGGACAAATCACTTGAGCTTGCATGGCATCTCGAAGTGCCGCTTCTGGCTTGTCAGTCAGTAGATACGCAACACTTCGTCTCGCGAATACGGTGGGAGAAGTCATCGCTCCACTGTTAAGAAGCTGCCCATACAGCCAATTCCAACAGAAGTTGATCACAAGTGAAAAAAGTTTTTCAATTACATGGTTGAAGCCATTCAAAAGGAGACGATAAAAGATTGTGAAGCTACGGAAACAAGAAACAAAGAGAACTGAAGAGCTGTCCAGGTAACCAAGTAACCGGTTGTGGTAAATGGAGACCGGTGATAAAATATTGCAGATTGATTCGCATATATACATATATATGAGAAAAATGAGGTTGCCATCATAGGGGGAGCTAACAGACTGCCCCCGCCCCAATTTCTGGTGATTTTTTTTGTTTTTTTTTCAAAAATACCATCATGTATTTTCATCACTATATCTCTCTAATATGTCATTCCAATTTCGTCAGAAACAGAGACTCCTGTCCTCCATCTTGAACAAGTCGATTACAACAATTGTAAGACCGTTAAAATTACATGTTTTTGATGGAGGGCATAGGATTCTCTGTTTCTGACTAAATTGGAATGACATATTAGAGAGATATAATGATGGAAATACATGACGGTATTTTCCAAAAAACAAAAAAATCCGCTGAAATATGTGTGCACATCTCCTTTGCTCAATAACCACAAACCATGTCTAACCTGGGTGTAGAAATCAATGGCTGCCACAAAATCCTTTGATCGAAAAGCACTATCACCATTATTCTTAAAATTCAAGATTTCCTGCATCTGGTTGGTCCAAACCTGGAAAGATAGCTGCAGGGGCAGCGGCCAGAAATTAATATATAACCAATATGTAACAGTCATCAGGAAAGTGTGCTTTTTTCTCATTTTTTGACGGGCATCTATGTAGTATTATTCTACATAGACACTGCAATTATTAAGCCCTGCCAAACATGAGGAAAATGAGAAACGAACAAGACTACTGAAGAGAATGTATCCTTTGATTTATAATTGCACAAGTTTTCAAGAACTTAACAAGGCCACCCAAACATCCATAGTAAAAGAAACGGCTGTATGATTGAAGAAATGCCGAGATAAACTATTAGACAAGATTTTGCATTTTGGGATTTGGTCCCCAATATGGCTTAATTAATCTGGATCCAGAGAGTGCATCCAAGCAGAAACCAATTAATGAGCGAAAAAACTAGTTTTGGCTTTTGTATGTATCATCACCATCTCAAATGTAGAGTGTACACTAATACAGCGCATTTTTATCTGAAATCTTTTAGATTCAAGAACACACCCAATCACTCGTTTTTCGATTGGTAAAAGTTGATGAAGCTTGAAGCAACGCAAACTGTCTAAGAACTATTTTCAACATTCAAATGATAAAAAAATATTGCTCAGAGTAACCAATGTGCATATTTGTTCGATCAATTGAACAATGCCAAATTCATTAACATAGCTCAGACTGTTTCTATTTCATAAGATACTATATCATCATTGCACCAACTAACGACTACTTTATACAATTTAACTCATTCATTTATGAAAGATGTAGGAAACACATCAATGCAATTGTTGATGTCACCACCAAGTTAATTATATGGGAAATGCTTTTACAAAGTTTGGGCCCAAACTTTCCACTCATCATCACTATATGTGAAGTGCACCAAACAATCATGGCTAGCAAAGAGCCTTTGAGCCACAAAAGATAAGGGCGTGTACAGTGTTAACTTCAAAAGTGAGATCGAGTGGGTCAAATTAAATGATGCAGATAGCAAGAAAGTAATGTGAGTAGGTCAAATTAAATGATGCAAATAGCAAGAAAGTAATGTGAGTAGGTATGGTGTGAAGGTTTGTACATGTAGTACAAAGGGTCAATACATGCATGTTCCTGTACAGGCAACCACGTAGGATACAGTTGTTTACACAAAAGTTATCACAAGTATTGTATCACAAGTATTGTTAATGCATCAATTGGATGTTGTCCTCATTGATGTGCATTGAAGCCTGGCCCATCAGTCATCCGAATGTTAAATCTCCTCCCACAGACATGGGAGCAAAGCCCCTGTCAGAGAACAGGTCTGGAGCCATTTGTTTTAGGAGTGGCCATGTAATAGACCCCCTAAGGTCAGGTCTTTGGTTGAATGCTAATTTGTAAGGCTGGCCAATTTAGATGTCCGAGCCCTTGTAGTCAAGGAAAATAAATGAAAAAAGAGAACCAGTTTTCAGAGCTCCCAGAATAAAATTTTGAGTTCACAAAAGATATCACATACATCATTACTTATTCCTTCATCATCTTTGTACCCTGCCTTATCCAGCAGATCATGTATTGTTGTAAGGTCCAACTTTGAGCAAGCTGCACCAAGAGGGCCTAAGGGAGCTTGAGAAAAAGAATTCCCCGGTGTGATCCCCATAAGTTCAGAAGAAGGAACCTGTACAGAGATGATCAGCAAATTAAGATGCTCTGTTAAAGTTCAATAAAAAGTATATTACTTGGATCATTAATCAAGATAGAGAAAGAATTAGTAAAACGTAGTAAATAATTAAGAACATATGAACATCAATTCTTAAATGATCCAAGATGAATGTACCACATAGAAATGATATCACGATTACTATGGCATTAAGAATTAATGTAAGATGTAACGAAAGCTATCCGTGTTCATTAAAGAGAATATTTGAAAAAAAATAAATAAGCAAATTCTAAGAATCTAGAAAGAAGATTGGAAGTTCTTGTTGATCCAAGGGACACAGAGAGGAAAATTAACCAGAATATAAATATCAAAGAAGACTTACCTCTGTCTCTTTCTGAAGAGGAGCAAGTGTGTTTACAATTGACTTTGCATTTGGCCTCTCACGTTGTTCATAGTGCAAACAACGTGAAGCTAGTCGAACAAGTTCTGTCCCATCATCATTGGAAAAATGACCTTCAAGACCGGAATCCAACAGTGTGTGAAAATTCTTTGCACGTATCAAATCAAGTGCCTGGAAATAAGCCAGCAAAGCGGATCGTTATGGTTGAGAAAATTAATAGAACACAAACCATGACTTAAATTTTTTTCTTTAAGTGTATTCATGAGAAGATTTAGCAAATAGTGCATTAGTTTATACTTTGCTAACTTAAGATGCCCGGATATAAAAAATTGGGTGACATGCATAGTGTACAAATCGCAAGAATGTTGGTTTCTCTTGTATTGCTCTTGAACAAAGATGTGCAGGCACTTCCTGAACATCTTCTACCTATGTTGACAATAGAATACTTATCAAACCTGAAAAACATCCCACACAACTTCATCCAACAAAAACAGTTAGGATTGGGGATCCAAACAGAATTGAACTCTTAATCCTAATAAGGTTATAGTTGTATACTGTGTGAAGTCCTTAAAGGGATTGGGCTATGTATACCATTTGAAGAACCATTTTATGCAATCCCCCCTATCCCTCGTCACACCAAACCCAGCCAACACAAAGGCAACACCCACGTCTTGAAATAAGTTTTTATTTGGGTATTCGAATTTGTTTGCATTTGGAATATGTTTGTAGTGAGAGTAGTACATGAACTCCATGCGTAAGGGTTAATATGTATCATATGTATTTTTCTTCTCCACAAATAGTAAAACCAATCGTCGTTGTCCAAGGACGTAGTCCAGTTACAGATGAACCTTGTAAATCTGTGTATTTGCATGTTTAATTGATTGTTCGTGTTTTGCGTGTTCGCTTCTGCTACTTGCAAGAGAGCATAAATCCAACGTTACAATAAACTATTGAGACCAGAAGCATACATAATCCAATCGATGAAATCCATTGATTAAAATAAGGGGTTTTGCACCATCTGAACGTGTTGGATGGTACGAATTGAGAGGATCTGGGTCCAAGCCTCTCCGAGTCGATCAATTCCTCCTAATAACCCCATAAGGTTATTTTTAATCCTACATCATGCAACTGAGAATTTAATCATCACCATTCAGAGCTAGATGTTGGCAGACGCCCAATACGTTCTTGCTTTCTTATGGACGGAGTCTCATTGAAAGAATAGACTAGAATCAAAACCTCTTTTGTACTTGGTTCTTCTTTTAACACATATCTATGACAAATTTGCTGAAAATATGATGCTCTCTTCTATTACTTCTCGTATGGAGAAATGCCGGAGCTTCATGTTTGTCACGACTCTTCTCTCGAGCTCTTACGTCATGTTTAGCATCGTAGTTCCTTTTACCATGACTCCTCTTTTGACTCTAGGAAGCCTTCCTTAAATGGTAACTCATTGTACTCGTGAATCAGTGGTTCCTTATAAAATCAAATTCTTCATAGTCATCGGCATGTCTGTCAACTTTCGGAGTTTTTATTGTCCCATCAAATATTTGAAGCTTCACTGATTTAACTGCTTTATTGCGGTGAACCTCTAAACCTACCATCATGACTATGCAATCATTGCATACATAGTTTAGGCATACACCTATACGGTGCATGCCTTTTTTCCTTTTAAAAAATCATTGCATGCTAGTAAGTCTTCGTAAATTGTGGTAGAACCACCTTGGTTTGAGTTTGAATTTCAATTATTTTCTTCCCTTTCTCTATTCATTCCTCTTTTCCTTTTAATGTCCTTAACAATCAATAATCATGTGATCCTCTTTATTGCTATAGTCTTATAGAAGCCTCTATAATTTGGATTGACCTATAGTTTTCATATCCCATGACCTACAGTGCCGCCTTTATTCTCGAAAAGAGACTCTTTCTCCATCAACTCTTCAATTGCAAGCATGCCAAACAAAATCTTGTTGAACTTGTCTAAGTTCTCCAAGTTTGTTCTTTCAGCCATCTTTTAGACCATACAAGTTCTTCAACAATATCGTGCTTGTCAAAGAGCTAGATTTGTATCATCCCTCAAGCTTCTTTTAGAACTTTGTTAGATAATCCTAGACGATGACCTCACAAAGAGTATCATCCACTAAATAATTATATTGTATTGGCTTCGAGATCCATCATCTACTTTCCTTCTTCCTCTTCTGTATTATTCTCTGCAACTTGGAAAGCTTTCACAAGCCCTTCTTACGAGAGTATACTCTTCATGCTATGTTTCCATAAGGTGACGTTCTTTCTACTAAAGGGTTCCACATTGAATAATGCACCTTTCAATGAGAATTTCCACATCATATCTATCTCGTATAATGCGGTCTTCCTCTATCATAAATTATCTCATCACCCATGATTAGATTTATTCGCAAAATCCATTGCTTCCGCTGGACATTCAAATAGGATCTTCCTAGCCCTTACACCCAGCCACTATCCAATTGAATCTTCATTTTTCCTTATATAAGAGATAAGTCCCATCTGTAAGGTTTTGAAGGCCATGTCAGATGTAGCATGAGGTTTTCTTTACTAATAGACAATGGAGAACTATGTGATCATGAGAGATGTATGGTGTTGCATCAAGAAACACAATATTGAATTGTGGATATGTGCTTAAGTGTAGGCTCATTAAGGATACCAATGACAGAAAGTGGAGACATTGATCAATGATCTCTACTTCTGGGATGACGTGACTCGAGTCACGAAGATTATGGATCTGGTTGTTTTTGCATTGCGGATCGTAGACGGAGATGAGAAGCCCACCATGGGAGTGATCTACGAGGCAATGCGTTGCATGCAAGAGAATGTCAGAGAAGCAGTTGGAAAAGAATTCAAAGCATCATAGACGAGTGATTGTCCAAGATGCTCTCACATCCTCTTCACAAGGCTGGTATGCATCATGTAATAACCTAATTTATTTTTCATTTTTATAGAACTTTAGAAACTGAGAATTATGCTTGTTTGTGTCCAGCTTATTACTTCAATCCTAAGTATCAGTATAAGAATAGTCTTGGTACAAATGCTGACCTTCTAACAGTTGTACAAATTGTGGTGGAGAAGCTCGAAAAGGACGAGAAGACACAGACATTGTGCATAAACGAGGTAATCTTGATTTTGGAGCTAGATTGGGACCCACAAAATATTCTTTCAGAGTATTATGTAACAATTTATGACTTCAACCTATGTGCAGGTGAAGTACTTAAGGGATGCCTTGGGTTCTTTTGGTCGAATTACTGCAGTAAATGGATGGGGCAGTACTATTCCTGGTAAGGACAAAGACAAAAAAGTACATCGAATTTATAGTGATGTGCTACTATTATTGATTTATCTCCACTTGAATTTTTCACAGTCGAATGGTGGTTACCGTACGAGATGGAGGCTCCCCACCTACGAAAAGTGACAGTGGAAGTGTTGTCTCAAACCACATCCGCTGGTGGCTGTGAGAGGAACTGGAGCACATTCAACTTGATCCATTCGAAGAGATGGAACATGTTGGGAGAAAATAGGCTCCATGATCTTGTCTATGCGCACTACAACTTGAGGTTGAAGATGAAACATGCAATGGAGGTTCAAGACAAAGAGGACTACACAGACCCTATTGATCTTGTATACATTTTCAAGGTGTACGATGACGATGCTGATGAAGATGTTCTCCAGAGGTGGATGGATTCCAATTGTGCTCACGTTCTTGATCAGCCGAGTGGAAGATCAAATGAGAATATAAGCCAGCAAATGAGAGCAGATGTAGGTGACTATCTGGCTAGATCCAGGTGGATTACAGACCCTCTTGGAGAATTGGAGGCTGAGGTTAATGCAGTTGCTGATGAAATTCTCTCCATTAATTCCAAATCAAATCCAAGTCAAAGGTCGACAGTGGAGATGATGACGATGATGATGAATCGATGATGATGTTGGTGATCGTGGTGGATCTGGTGATGGTGGAGAAACATATTCAGGTAGGTCAGCAGGGGGTGATCGTGGACCACAAGATACAATATTCTCGGAAGGGATCCACGCAAGGCATGAATATATGGAGCGACAGAGGAATACACATGGACAGTTTGTTCCAAGTCTGAATCCGGGACCTATGGATTACGGCGCATACGGTGGTGGCCATCATCCAACCGACAGCTACATGGATGATTTGATATCATATGTAGGTTCCTTGAGCTGTATGGACATTGACAACCCATATTGTGGAGGAACACCAAGTCCTCTGGTCGGATAAGGATCGTCGCACAATGAGAGATCGTTTGGCATTTTCCCATAATTCTTTCATGCTCCTCCTCCTCATCAAGCGTATACACCTCCATCATATAAATATTCATATGATTACAATGGGTATGGGGGATATAGTAGCTACAGCGGTGAGAACTACCAAGGTAGCCAACCTGAGCATAGCCACGACAGCTTCTTTGGCGGTGATAGTTATGGTTTCTTCCCTGAGTACACGCCATTGCCTCCTCCTCCTCCGCAGAGATCTTCTCCTACTCAGTCGTCGTAGCCCCGAGGATCTCAAGCCAGTACTTCACAACCTCGTCGTGCCACTCGTGATACCAGATCTAGTGTTGCTTATCCTCATCTTGGGATACTCATAGGCATCGATGACCAATACAGGTAGTATGTAATGGATTACAAAGCCATGTACTCGTACATGATATTGGAGAACTACTGTGAGTACATTGAATCTGTGATGCGTTATGAGAGACAACAAGTAAGGGGGGCGATTCAGAATCTCAGATCCACCGCAGAACTCTTGGTTTTGAACCGAACACATCACCAGGTAATATATTTTCATCTTTTATTGCATTAATCATTAATGTGCATGTTCTTATTTTGTCTTCGTGAGTATGTCTTTTCACTTGTTGTAAGACTGTTACTCTGCTATTAAGTATTAAGTATTAACAACAATATATTAATACTTAATACTTAATATTGTGTATTTATAAGTTATTTATTGTTCTAATAACTCGGAAGATATCAATTTACAAAAAATGAAAAAAATAGCTTTTGAGCCATTTCCGACATTTCCACCGAAATCGTCGAAACTTCCCGAAATTTCGTCGAACAGGGTCACCAAAACGAAATCGAAATTTAGAGATTTCGAACCTTGTTTGTATATCAAGCCCTCATAAGGCTAAGATTGTCTTATATGGTGGCTCTAAATAGAGGAGTGGAGTTATTACTCCACATACGCAAGAAAAGGAGAAAGAAGAGAGGAGTAGAGTGAGGAAACGAAGAGAGATGTACATGTTCTTTTTCTTTGTGATTTTCTTTTTCAATGGTTGTGATCGGCGACCAACCACCATTATATCATGGGTCTTCTTTTTCATGTGCTTTCGTGATGGTTGATTACGCATTAGTTTTCCCAATAAAACGGCCCAACCTTAATTTTATGTTCCCTTGTATGGTCTCAATCAGGAAGCCGCCCAAGTAAACATCTTGAGCTCCCACTAGGTTCGATGATAATTCAATCTAAAGAGGGTCGAAGTGCACATTATTTGTGATGGCTCATATCATTCACATTTTCCACATAAGAGCAAACAACCTCACGATAAGATCGTGTTTCCTTTAGTGAGAGAAATCTGGTAGATTTTATACATTTGATGTTGAATATCAGCTTTCATGCATTGTGTTCCCACTGCTTCAAAAATGGTTGCACCATAATCTCACCCACACTTTGTATGTAACAGTCTCCATGCATTGTGCTCCATTGGGGGAAAAAATGAGCGTTGCATCCAACAGAGAGAAATAATTGAATTACAAAAATAAAGCAGGAAAGCAACACTATTTGACACCAGGGTATAAATGATGTATCTTGATAAGACAATGAGATGTCTCCCAACTTAGAATTGTAAAAGAAATGGAGACAATATTTCACCATGTCAAGTTCCAAGGTAAGGTGCATACATGGCTCGGGGGAATATGCTTTCCACTGAGAAGATCGAGCAATAGGGTACCGAAGCTATAAACTACGCTTTCAGGGGTCACCTTTCCTGCAAAGTGAGAGTTCATTATTTAGCCCAATCTGATCAATTAGTTGACGAAGTTCTCTGACAATTATATACCAGTTCTTAGGTACTCTGGAGGAGTAAAAGCCAGGTTGGTGCTGTAGCTCTTGCCATCTCTGCTGTTCTTCATGAGACCAAAACACGAGAGCCTTGGGTTTCCATCCTGAAAAAACCAAAACCATTCACATACACAAAATTAGTAAACATTAGAGATAGATGTAAAAAAATAAGGGGGCTCGATCACTTGATCAAAGAGGAGTCTGTAGGCATTAAGATCGTGATAGAGCGTCCTCCCTTGTCTGCTGCAGTAGTCAAGCGCCTCGGCGAGGTACAGCGCCACCCTCAACCTCATTGTCCACTTCATGGGCTGCGAATCCCCTGTCAAGTACACATAATTAAGTAGAGCAAGCAAGCAATAAGAGCAGCAACACCAAGGGAAGATATAGTACAGTGGAACAAGTGCTTAGCGAGAGTTTCATGGGGCATGAACTCGGCGACGAGGAGGCGCTCGTTGCCTTCGCAGCAGCAGCCTATGAGATTGGCCAGACGATGGCTCCGAAGCTGTCCCACGGCCTTGGCCTCCTCCTGCGCATCCATCCAATTCCACTGATCCGAAACAATAAAAAAAAGGAGAGATCTTTGACAGTTTGGAGTGGACATTACAAGGAACTGACGGGAGTCGGGCCACGCAGACTTGTTGAATCTCTTTACGGCGACGAGGGAGGAGTCGTCCATCTTCCCGCGGTAGACCACGTTAGGCGCCTTCTCGCCGTGCTCCGACACGATCAGCTCCGCCAGGAAGCCCTTGGTCGCCATGCGCAGCTCCTCCAGGCTGAACTCCCGGAATGCCGCTTCTTCTCCTTCCACCTCCTCTTTGTTACCGCTCTTCTTCTTGCTCTTGTTCCTCCTCTTCTCCTCCTCCGCCGCCGCCTGCGCCGCCTCCAGCTGGGGGTGCCACAAGCACATGTGCAGCCTCGAGCACCGGGCTCCCATTGCGCCTCTTCTTCTTCTTCGATCCCTCGCTCTCCTACTCTTCAAGCCATGGATGCCCAACAATCAGCAGCAGAAGAAGGTTGCAGAGGTTGACTAGAGACGAAAAAAAGGTATTTTTTGTTCTTAGATCCCGACCCGCACCGATCATCTGCTGTAAATTGCCTTCACAGTAGGTGCTGTAATGCACGAGGAACGTCGGCTGCAGGCCTCTTATTTATGGCTATTAAACTTAAGGGTGTGTTTGGATAGTGGGTTTAGGTGGGTTAAATTGGTAGCATGTAACTCATTTTTTGGTTTTGGTGTTTGAAGAGAGGGTTAAACTGGGGGTGAGTTAGAAGTGGGTTTATTGTGATATGATTGTATTGAAGTTTGAAAAAGTGAGGTGTTATTGTGATGTGATAGGATTGGAGTTTGAAAAGTGAGTAGAAGTGGAGTAGTTTATAATTTTTATATGATATGATGGCATAATATATTATTTTTTGATGGAATTGATGATGGGGAATTGATTTATTTAATTTTTTAAAAAAGATAAAAAAGTGGGCCCCACTTAAAAAGAGAAAGGAGTGGGTTAGAGAGGGTAAACCACCCAAGGGGGATTTACCCCCTAACCGAACAACCCCTAAAGATTTTTTACATTGTGCCTTTCCGAGATTCTGTAACTACAGTTATACCTCTATTTTTGCAATGACTTATATGCCCCTATATTTATACAAAATTCATAATATTACTTCGTTAAGGTAAATATATTATATATGGGCATAAGTGTAATAACGGAAGGGCATCGGTACTGGTAATTGCAAGAATACAGGGACAGAAGTGTCATTGTAAAAAGATAAGGTATGTAAGGTAATCACATAATCTTGAAGGGGTACGGAGTGTAAGAAACCCTTAAATTAAATGATTCTAACCGCCTCGGTCTTGGCACCGACACCCCTCGATTTACTTTCTTTCTCGAATGCTCCCGGTTATCCTTTCCGATTTCCAGCGAAAACAGTTGGTGCTTGGAATTTGCGATTAAGTTTTGTTTTTCTTTTCATACGAGATATCATATCATGTGAGGGCTGTTTTTAGTTAGATCGATTAGGCTGTCATCTGAATTGGTTATTCGACGCCTCGTTTGCAATTTGATGGGGTGTGGGGTTCACGTCATGTGCTCTCCGCAATTGGATCTTTTTCTTCCTCTAGCAGATTGATATTGCGGGGAAACATTTTGATTCCAAAATAATTTAGGGATATTTACATCCATAACTCAGAGTAATTTGGCAATAATATTCATAACCCTGCATAATCGTGAATTACACGAAAAATCCCAAGTAATGCTTAACCTTTACATGACATAACCCTGTGTCAAGTTCCGTTTCGAATACCCGTTAGATTTGACGGGTTCCCTTAAAAAAAAGACAAAATTGTCCCAATAACATGCCATCGTTCCCCCTGCCCCCCCATGCCGAGCTGCTCTACCCCCCCGAGCGAGCTCCTGCTCCGGCAGCTCGACCCCCCCTCCCGTCGACGTCGGCTGCACGCAACCCCCAACATGCCAACGTTCCCCCTGCCCCCCATGCCGAGCTGCTCTACCCCCACGCCGCCGAGCGAGCTCCTGCTCCGCCAGCTCGACCCCCCTTCCCGTCGACGTCGGCTGCACGCAACCCCCAACATGCCATCGTTCCCCCTGCCCCCCATGCCGATCTGCTCTACCTCCACGCCGCCGAGCGAGCTCCTGCTCCGCCAGCTCGACCTCCCTTCCCGTCGACGTCGGCTGCACGCAACCCCCAGCATGCCATCGTTCCCCCCATCCCCCTCCGCGAGCTCCTTCTCTGCCATTGTTTCCCCTCCCCCCTGCCCCCACCATGCGGAGCTGCTCCGCTGACGTTGCTTTGCTCGAGCTCCCCCTCCCGTCGAAGAAGACCTCCCGCCACTAGAAGCTCCCCCACTCCCGTCGAAGAAGCCCCCCTGGTTGCTCGAAGGACCCTCCTTGAAGAACCCCTCCCCCTCCGCTTGAAGCCCCCCCTCCCGTCGAAGAAGACCCCACCCCAGAGGACCCTCCCCGCCGCTTGAAGCTCCCCCCCTCCCGTCGAAGAAGACCCCCACCCGCCTCGCGTTGAAGAAGAACCCCCCCTCCCCCCCACCCCTGCTGCTCAAAGCCCAACACAGCACCCCCCACCCCCGCGCCGACGGACCTGCAACCTGCAGTCCCCCACCCCCCGCAACCCAATCCCCCGTCGATCGACCTGCAAGCGCCCCGACACCCCCACCCCTGGCCTCGCACCCTGCAACTGCAGGCCCCCGCCCCTGCAACCCAATCCAATTTCCCGCCAACCTGCAAGAAACTGATAGGTAGGTGGGTAAATCTGGAAGCAGAATAAATAGTGTTTCAACTATAAAATATCGTTGAAAGAAACTGATAGGTAGCTGGGTCACACGCAATGAAAACTTATTCATCTTGAAGGCATTGCAATCATCAGTGGTTTAGTTTAAACCACTCGTTGTTTGCTGTTAATGCCTGTAGAAGTTTCTATAGCGTCTTATATTTTGGATTTGCAAACTTGTTCTAGACTAGTCTCATTAACCCGACAAAACAGAGCTCCACAAAACCTCTCGGGTGTTCAAATTTGATTTATGCCCCTCTCCAGTCAACTTTTTCTATATATTTTACAGAGCAAGGATTCGGTATTAAAAGCTTAATATAATACAGATCAAAGTAGGAAAATTATATCTTGACCTATTTCAAAATACAGATCAAAGTAGGAAAATTATATCACGATCCCCTCTCCCAATTATTATGATCGACATTTCCCGCCCGCCACGGCTGCTCCCGATTGAAGCGGCATCCTCGTCGTCGAGCCCCCACCGTCGACCAAACACGCGGCCTCTGTGTCCCGCGACAGCTACATGACCCCCTATGTATGACAACAGGTAGGTCACCAGTGCCTGCAAAAAGGTCGCATACGACTAATCAACACCTCTGCTGCCCTACGACAGCTCGGCGGACACAAACCCCGACAACGGATCCTCCGCTCGATGGGATCGTTAGGTTTGTGGGGAGAGGGAGTTGGTGGGAAAGGGCATTACAGAAGTTACGGTTCCAATAGAAGGGTAAAGACGGAATGAACGGAGAGGTAGGAGGGTAAAAATGGAATGATATGAAGAGACAAAGGGGTAAAATTGGAATGTAATGCGCAAGAAGAAATGCCTTGACGCTCTTTATATATATATAAATAATATAATGGATATAATGGATTATAATGGATATGAGATTCCTATCTTACCTGCACGTAATCGAGAGATTGATATTTATATATTACCACCACATGCACACCAACCTGTGTCGTCAATCTGCTAATTAATACGTGATATAATAATGTAAAATAATAAAATATGGACGGCAATATCGGAATAAGATAATCCCCGGCAGACAAATTAAACAAATATGCACCCATCAACACTGCACCTTTTTAGTTAAAAAAAAGTGCCAATAAAGATCCAACAGTGGTTGTTGATAGCAACTACATGCCAGGCACCAATATTAGATATGTTACTGACATGGTGAGATCTTGCAATTAAAAAAGGACAAACGGTGCATGTTGTTGCCTGTTTGTTTTCTATTTAACTAGTTAACTTAATATCATCAATTTCACCATTAAAAAAACTAACTTTATGAGTTTGTGGAACCATAGTTTTAATCTTAGACATTCATATATTAGCTTGAGTTCTCGTGAACTGCAATGATCATGATGCCGATGTACAACTTCCATTACTTTTCTCGCAGATATACCGAAAGTGATCTGGTTTTTTCCTATAGAAAAAGATCTCAAGCAAAAGTAATAGATCATTACTTGTGGGCTACACTGGATCATGAAATATACTGAGAAGGCGAATTTCCATAAAAAGAATATAAATGGTTCCAATTAGAGAAGGATTCAAATGCATGATTTCATAATGGGTGAGAAACGGGAAAGAATTACATTAATTTTGAAATTACCAACATCAAGTATAAAATTACTAAAAATGGTACATTCATGAATGTCGAAAAGAGAAAGATAATCCTTATCTGTTCAGGAGGTCTAGAGGTCATTATAGAGAATGGAACCTTAGAGAGCTTAAAACTGGAAAAAATACATAAGTACCCCTATAGGGGTTACAATGATAAATAATAATATTCGTAAAAATACATTACTAACACTCTCCACTCCCCCTCATGTTGGAGCATATCTACCAATCATGCCCAACTTGGAAGCTATCCACAAGATGCGCTTCTTGGGTAAGGCCTTTGTGAATATATCGGCAAGTTGAAGATCTGTTGTGATGTGAGGAGTAATGATCTTTCCAATCTGTACGACGTCACAAATAAAATGGCAGTCAATCTCTATATGCTTGGTTCATTCATGGAACACATGACTCGTGGCACTGTATGTAGCAGATTTGTTGTCGCAATATAGAGGCATGGGAGTGGTGACAACAATGCTGAGTTCCAACATGAATGTGAATAGCCACATGATCTCACAGGTAGCATGTGCCATTGCCATGTACTCTGCTTCAACACTGGATCTAGATACAACAGTCTATTTTCTGCTCCTTCAAGTGACAAGATTTCCTCCAACCATCATAACATATCCTGTGGCGGAGCTGCGATCTTTAGGTGAACTTGCATAATCAGCATTAGCATAGGCAATAACATCAGTGTAGCCATTTACCCATAGAAGAGGTCACGTCATGGGGATTCCTTCAGGTATTGTAGGATCTGGAGGACATCCTGCCAGTGACTATAGCAAGGTTGCTCTATGTGTTTGTTAGCTCTATTCATTACATAGGAAATATCTGGTTTTGTGATCGTGAGGTAGAGTTTGCCAACTAGGCTTCTGTATCAAGTAATATCTTCGAAGATTGGATCAGAGGATGTAGATTATTTCTTCGGATCTGTAAAAATGACAGAGGGATTGCTTCCAAATAATCTGGCTTCTGTGAGGATGTCCAGACAGTACTTCCTCTGTGAGAGATAGAGTCCCTCTGTAGTGCGTACTAAATTTATTACCAAGAAATAGCGTAGTGGACTAAGGTCCTTGGTGATGAACACTTTTTGAAGAAAGGCCTTGGTCTCTAGTATCCGTTTATCGTCATCATATGTGACAACCATGTCATCCACATAAACAACAAGTATAACAGTAGCGGTTGATCGTCTTCTAACAAAGACAGAGTAATAGAGGTGGTTCTCTGAAAGTCAAGAGTGTTGATTTCTGCAATAAGTCTATCGAACCACGCCATTGACTTTGTTTCAAACCATAGATTATCTTGCAAAATCGGCATACACCCCCCTCGACTTCATATCTAGGAGGCTGCAACATATACAACTCCTCATCAAGATCACCACACTTCACATTTAGCTAGGAAATAAGCCAGGCCTTATTAGTTGCCACTAAAAAAATAGTCCTTATACAGCCCATCCATGTAACAGGTGAGAATGTTTCGAAGTAATCCACCCCATATGTCTGTGAAAATCCTTTGGCCACAAGATGAGATTTTAATCTGTCAATGGACCCGTCTAGCGACCACTTTGTTGTGAAGATCTAGGTACTCAGCAAATCGATTCCACACACATACAATTCTACATTCGAAATACACACTACAATATAAAGCATGAGAAAATAACACAAGAGACTGGCATTAAAATTTCTTCCCATTCATAACATGACATCATTTATTTACATTGCAATCCAATCCATGTCCACAAAATCATATCACCTGTATGCATTCAAAACTTATCCATACATACATGGTACACCGCATGTCTCTCAAAATACAAGTAAAGAATATTAAAAGCTACAAGTAATAGTACCATGAAAGACAATTGTGTAGCTGCACAAAAAGAAAAAGCTCCAAGCCAACAATGACCACCCACTGTTGCAGTTTCTTCTAAGAACCTGAGGATCCACACGTAAGTATGTTATGAGCAATGTTGCTCAGTACAGTATAAAATTTACAACAAGAGAGATATAATTAAAAAGTGTGCAAAAGAAACAACTGGGTAAATTGACCTCACAAAGAGATAAATTCTAATCCTTATTATTTGATATGGATCACCCAAGCTTCGTAGATAGTCTGTAGTCTTAGTTCGGGTGAGACTTTACACTATGACTCTAAGGCAAGAAGAAGGTCTTAGGGTTGGGATGCCTCTATAGGCATGCATGGGGTACAATACATCGTAGCTAAGTTCCCAACACATCCACTGGCTTTACTTTACAGACTATAGTTCGGATTTCAAATTCAAATTTCAACCCGCAAATAATCGCGATCCGTCCAAGTCCATTACCCACGTGTAAGAGTCCGCAGTGACTTAGGACACGAGTCAGGACACAAATTACTAAGATCATTCATACCATACTTGAAATCACCACTACCATCTCAATCCTCCTTATGCACATAATATTATATTTCATTCCCAACTTCATTAACTACATTTTCTGTAACTCTCTTCTTAGCGATCCCACCTGGAATACTTACCAATGTGGCCTACATTATCCAGTACACGAGTGTGAACCCTAGTGAACGCGTGAAACATTAGACCACCAAGCATGACTGCTCGGCATGCTCTCAAGTATCGAGCGAAGGCACGCAAGTATTGAGGCCGAACACTATCAGATTTGCACCTCGGTGTGCCAAGCAACATGTCCTCCAACCATCGCAGCTACAAGTAACGGTTAGGATCGCGATCATCTAGGATTCTACCTGGGGACCCCAAGGGTGAATGCCCAATCTCTTGTGATGCCTACTCCATCTACCCAAACATCGTGAAACTTTATCTATTTATTCTAATCTTATCCGGCAATATATTTGAAAGACTCCTATTCCATGTGAGGTTCTTTGGTGTAGTGATCGTTCTTAGTGAGCAAAAACTAGTGTTTTTTGGAACCTTCTAAAACATTCCAAATAATGCCCAACATGATTCGTCCTCTCATATCAACCATGGTGTTGAGACTTTTATGTTCACCATGGAGTTTGTCAAGAAAAGACAAACTCAATATCTCCGAGACTGAATACTTGAGAATCGACATCAGATTGAAA
Source organism: Ottelia alismoides (assembly GCA_037367405.1). Classification (NCBI taxonomy): domain Eukaryota; kingdom Viridiplantae; phylum Streptophyta; class Magnoliopsida; order Alismatales; family Hydrocharitaceae; genus Ottelia; species Ottelia alismoides. The sequence continues at coordinate 1,166,819 of JAZKJV010000738.1, read as the reverse complement.
GATCAAACATATCCTCTAAGACTCCTTTGAACTTGGCTTTATGGACAAAATACTAAATCTATTTGTTAAACACCAAAATTGTCTAAGGGAACACAAATAAAGATCCAATAAATTCAGTACAGGGCCTCATCCTAAATATCCTTCAGGCCAAGAAAGGAGAGAGACATAATGGGAAATCAGTAAACTCTCAGTACTATGCCTAGTCTTCACATGGAATTCTATCCACTCTCTCCCCCACCATAGTTTATCGTGTGCCTTCAACCCAAGTAGGTAGGAGGCCTAGGTTTCAACAAGTGATCTGTGCTTTTCATTCTTTTTGCAGGCCAAAATTGATCCGCATACCTAACTTCCATACTTTTACATCTAATCTAACATATAAAACAACCGTAGATTTTTCAAAACAGTATCGGGAAGAATAAACATATATAAAGTTTTTTCAAATATCCTTCGTACAAGATCCATTCGAATCACATATAATTTTAAACTCGTGAACACTTGTGTTAGAAGTTACAAGAGATATAAAAGTGGTATCCCAATTCAAAAATTACAATAATGTCATGGTTTTCAAATAAATTGATTTATTAACAGATGAAAAATGAATTAGCCCCATGAGAAAAATGGGAATGTTCATCTCCTCACCTGACATCCTCGGGAGAAATCTGTTTCTCAATTTACAGAAAGTATCACGACATAATAAAAATAAGGAAATTGGGCAACAGTCCAAATAAAAATCACAAGACAATGCACCACAACAACCACGAAAACTGTGGTGAACACCAGAATCAAATACAAGGAATAAGGATTGACCAAACCCTTAAAATATCTTCAACCTGACATTTGTCGAATAAGAATCACAGTTGTGGGTAATGCCAACAATTTAGTGCATGTTTAAACTTCAGGTTAGGCCTAACAATAAGATATTAAACATAACTACAAATAAAAAGCCCAAATGCCCAATGCATGCCATGACAGTTCATATTTCTTTACACGCAACTATACCTAAATCTGAAGAAAGAACCAAATGAGAATTAAGAAGTCTGTAGGAAATTAGTTCGTGTAATCATGTTATACAAAATCTCTCACAAATGAATGCAGCAATCATCAAACATGTATATCTTGCCACTGGATGATAACAGTGACTGCAACGCACAATCATATTCACACAAGCTTTACTCATGTTCTAAGACCAAGCATCCTGTATCTTGTATTGCTGTATTTTCATCCAACTAATCGCCACCTTCCCAAATGACTACCCTGAAAATCGTATTCTCCCATGCAAGGTACTCCATCCAAAAATCTGGAGCACATGCATATCTTTTGTTATGAATAAAATGTTGGGGATATATGGATAATGCGGAAACAATCAACCAAGGATCTGTATCCCCCTAAACTGTCCTGCAGCAAAGATGGCACAGCACGATATATGTTCCCCACACGGGAACTCAAATGCAACAATGACAAGCAACCACAAGCAAGCACAACAAGCACCACACGAGACAAAGATTTTTACGTGGAAACCCTTCTCAATGTGAGCAAGGGAAAAACCACGGGGCAAGACCGGCAACGATTCACTACGGTCAAATGGAGTCAAATGTTCTTCCCGGTTTTGTTGCCCACAAAACCGAGGTACAAGCCACACACAATGGATAGTTCTTCAACAAGGAACAAACTATCCCTAGGTATCCAAAATACCAAATGTTGTGCTTAAATCCAAAAGGATAAAGTGACTCCCCTTGTGGGCTCCCGGATGGAGTCCCAAACACGGCTTCGTCCCCTTGAGGTCGTCCGCAACGACCTCACCACTGCTGCTCCTCTCGAGCTCGCCCAAACGGTGCTCCCACGCCCAACTCCAAGCCCTAGCCACTGTCCCAAAGCTCGAGCTGCGCTGCCCTCGAGCACGGTCTCTCTCTCTCGCTCTCCCGCTCGCGTGGTGGAAGACGGAGAGGATGGGTTCTAAGAACCCCGCTGCTGGCCGCTGGAATGGAGAAGGCGAATAGGGCTGGAATCGGCTGAAAAACAGTGGCCGAAAAATGTTGCCTTCGGTATATCCCCTGGAATTGGGAAAAAGATGGGAGCCGATTGGGGCCAACTTGATGGAGAAATATCAAGTATACCCCTCCAAGTTGGGGTAAACAGCTGCTGCCCCCAGTTGGGGCTGGAACATTTATCAAAGAACCCAACAACCTCCCCCTCCAGCCCCAACGGGGAGGTGTTGTCCTGTGATGGAGATCAACAAGAGGTGACACCGCTCAACTCTCTACAGAGCTGAAGCTTGTCACGAGTGACTGCCTTTGTCAACATGTCTGAGGGGTTCTCATCTCTGTGGATCTTCTTCAACACGAGCTGCTTATGTTCAATTGCATCCCTCAGCCAATGGTATCTCACATCAATGTGTTTTATCCGAGCATGGTGCATGGTACTCTTGCTCAAGTCTATAGCGCTCTGGCTATCACAAAATACAACTGGCTCACTGTCATCCAATCCAAACTCACCAAGGAAGCGTTGTAGCCACAACACTTCTTTCCCAGCCTCTGCTGCTGCAATGTATTCTGCCTCAGTAGTTGAGAGAGCAACACATTTCTGTAGTTTGGATTGCCAAGATATGGCTCCCCCTGCAAATGTGAAAATGTAGCCTGAGGTGGACTTTCTCTGGTCCATGTCACCTGCCATATCTGCATCAGTGTAGCCACATAGTTTGGGATCTGACCTCCCAAAAGCAAGACACATACTTGAGGTCCCTCTCAAGTATCTCAAGATCCACTTCACTACCTCCCAATGGTCCTTGCCTGGGTTAGACATGAACCTGCTCACCACGCCCACTGCATGGGCTATGTCTGGTCTAGTGCAAACCATGGCGTACATGAGGCTCCCAACTGCTGACTGGTATGGGATCTTGGACATCTCTGCTTTCTCCTCAGAAGTAGAAGGACATGACTCTTTGGTTAGCTTGAAATGAGAGGCTAAAGGTGTGCTGACAGGCTTGGCATTCTTCATGTTGAACCGCTCCAACACGCGTTCAACATAGCTCTCTTGTGACAACCACAACATGCGCTTCTTCCTGTCCCTTGTAATCTGCATCCCTAGGATGTGACTGGCCTTGCCCAAATCTTTCATCTCAAACTCTTTGGAGAGTTCTCTCTTGAGCTTTGCAATGAGATTGGAATCATGACCTACAATCAACATGTCATCCACGTATATCAAAAGAATGACGAACCTGTCATTGGGAAGACGACGAACATATACACATGGGTCGGCTGTAGTCCTCTTGAAGCCTTGCTTTCCCATGAAAGCATCAAACTTCAAGTACCACTGTCTCGGGACTTGCTTCAAGCTATAGAGACTCTTTCTCAACCTGCATACCATATGCTCTTTCCCTCTCTCTTGAAAACCCTGTGGCTGCTCCATGTAGATCTCTTCCTTCAAATCACCGTGAAGAAACGCCGTCTTCACATCCATCTGCTCCAGCTCAAGGTCCATGCTATCAACAAGTCCTAGCACCATTCTCACTGAATTCATCTTCACCACTGGGGAGAAGATCTCATCATAGTCCACTCCTTCCTTCTGGCTGAACCCTTTCACTACCAATCTGGCCTTGTGCTTGACCTGTCTGCCGCTGTCATCTGACTTCAGCTTGTACACCCACTTGTTCTTCAAGGCTCTCTTCCCTTTAGGAAGCTCAACAAGGTCATAAGTGTGGTTCTTCTTGAGAGATAGCATCTCTTCATTCATTGCATTCTGCCAATGACCCTTGTCCTTGTGCACCTGTGCCTCCTCAAAGGTGTATGGCTCACCTGCATCTATGAGCATCACATACCTGGAAGTGGGGTAGCGGGATGATGGCTGGCGTGTCCTCTCAGATCTCCTGACCTGAGGCTCTGCTATGTCTGTAAGTGGATGAGGCTGCTCCCCCTGCCCTAGATCCCCTGGACCTGCATCAACGGGGTCTGCATCGCTCATGCTGCTCTAGCTGCCCATCCTCTCCACCTGTACCCTGTACTGGAGAGGGCTCTGTGTCCTCATCACTGTCATCATCCATGGAGATCTCATCTCCATCACCACTCTCAGTGGTGTCCTCAGCCAACGTCTGATTCTCATAGAAAATCACATCTCTGTGCCTGGTGACTGTCTTCTTCCTTGGATCCCAAAGACGGTATCCAAACTCCTGATCTCCATAGCCAAGAAAAATACAAGGCACCGCCTTGTCATCCAACTTCTTCCGCTGCTCCTTGGGTACCAATGCATACGCCTTGCATCCAAACACCCTCAAATGAGCATATGAGGGGTCTTTCCCTGTCCAAACACGTTCTGGAATCTGAAAGCCCAAAGGAACTGATGGAGATCGGTTCACCAAGTAACATGCGGTGCGAACCGCCTCAGCCCAAAAGGTCTTGGGCAACTTTGCTGTCTTCAGCATACAACGGACTCCTCAACAATGGTCCTGTTCATCCTCTCAGCTAGACCATTGTGTTGGGGTGTACCTGGCTCTGTCCTCTCATGCCTGATGCCGTGCTCTGCACAATAGCTCTGAAATCTATGGGAGGTGTACTCTCCCCCATTGTCTGTGCGTAGACACTTCAACAATTTTCCTGTCTCACGCTCAACCATGGCATGGAACTTCTTGAAGCAATCAAACACTTGATCCTTCGTCCTCAGCACATACACCCACACCTTCCTGGATGCATCATCAATGAAGGTGACAAAATACCTGTTGCCTCCCAAAGAGGTTGTGTCCATAGGACCACAAACATCTGAGTGAACCAGCTGTAGAAGGTCTCCCTTCACCTTGGATCTGGCCCTGTATGGCGCACTCCTGCTCTTCCCAACCTCACATGCATCACAAGAAGACAAAGTGATGTCATTGTGGTAGGGGATCAACTCTCTCTTGTAAGAAGCTGCAAGCCCTTCTGGCTCATGTGGCCAAGCCGACGGTGCCACAAATCTGAGTTATCTGCTTCACTGGCATGCAAACTGCCATCCATGACCTTCACTCTAGTCATGTAGAGTGTGGTGACACAAACTGCCCCTGGCCATGATGAGAGAACCCTTGCTAATCTTGCATCTGCTGTCGCCAAACTTCAGATGGTAGCCTTCACTATCTAGCTGTGAGCCAGATATAAGGCTAAGCCGCACATCAGGAACATGCCTCACATTCTGAAGAGTCATTGAGCACCCAACATCCATCTGGATCGAGATGGTGCCCATGCCAATGATCTTAGAGTAACTCTCGTTACCCATCAAGACTCTCCCATAATCACCCCTAGTGTAGGTGGTGAAGAACTCCCTGTGTGGAGTTACATGATATGAAGCGGCTGTGTCAACAACCCACTCCAAATCGCTCCCTGCGTGCAAGAACTGGTCCTGGATGGTGAGAATCACCTCATCTGCGCTTTCATCTGCCACAGCTGCAGCTACATTGCCATCTTCCTTTTTCTGTTCTTTCTTGGCTTCAGCTTGCTCTCTCTTCCAAACCCTGCAATCTCTCTTCCAGTGACCCGGCTTCTGGCAATGATGGCACTTTCCTCTGCCCTTGGACTTGTCTCTGGATTTCTGCCTCTCCTGTGACTGCCCTCTGCTGCTGGATCTTCCTCTCCTCTCAACTGCATACACATGTGAAGAAGAGGATGCCTCTCCCGAAGAGCGACGTCTAATCTCCTCATTGAGGAGACTGCCCTTGACCATAGCCATGGTCAACTTGCTATCCTTAGCAGAGTTACTCACGGTGACTACAAGAGTCTCCCAACTGTCTGGCAAAGAACCCAACAAGAGAAGTGCCTGCAGTTCATCATCAAGTACCAAGCCCATGGATGTCAACTGGTTGATTATGCTTTGGAAGTCATTCAAATGCTCCGCCACTTTGCATCCATCCTTGTACTTCAAGTTCACAAGCTTTCTAATCAAGAAAGACTTGTTGGTAGCGGTCTTCTGATCATAGAGCTCGGACAACTTGTCCCAAAGCTCCTTGGCATTCGTCTCCTCAGCAACATGATGAAAGACGGACATGTCAAGCCACTTCCGAATGGTGCCAATGGCCTTTCGGTTCAATTTTGTCCACTCTCCCGAGGACATGTTCTCCGGCTTGGCGCTCTCCCCCTCTACCGGATCGTGGAGGTCCTTGCAATACAATATGTCCTCCATCTTGGCCTTCCAAATCTGCCAGTTGCTGCTTGTGAGCTTGATCATTGTGCCTTCCTCATCTTTGCCCATTGCTCAAACCAGAGCTCTGATACCACTTATTGGGGATATATGGATAATGCGGAAACAATCAACCAAGGATCTGTATCCCCCTAAACTGTCCTGCAGCAAAGATGGCACAACACGATATATGTTCCCCACACGGGAACTCAAATGCAACAATGACAAGCAACCACAAGCAAGCACAACAAGCACCACACGAGACAAAGATTTTTACGTGGAAACCCTTCTCAATGTGAGCAAGGGAAAAACCACGGGGCAAGACCGGCAACGATTCACTACGGTCAAATGGAGTCAAATGTTCTTCCCGGTTTTGTTGCCCACAAAATCGAGGTACAAGCCACACACAATGGATAGTTCTTCAACAAGGAACAAACTATCCCTAGGTATCCAAAATACCAAATGTTGTGCTTAAATCCAAAAGGATAAAGTGACTCCCCTTGTGGGCTCCCGGATGGAGTCCCAAACACGGCTTCGGCCCCTTGAGGTCGTCCGCAACGACCTCACCACTGCTGCTCCTCTCGAGCTCGCCCAAACGGTGCTCCCACGCCCAACTCCAAGCCCTAGCCACTGTCCCAAAGCTCGAGCTGCGCTTCCCTCGAGCACGGTCTCTCTCTCTCGCTCTCCCGCTCGCGTGGTGGAAGACGGAGAGGATGGGTTCCAAGAACCCCGCTGCTGGCCGCTGGAATGGAGAAGGCGAATAGGGCTGGAATCGGCTGAAAAACAGTGGCCGAAAAATGTTGCCTTCGGTATATCCCCTGGAATTGGGAAAAAGATGGGAGCCGATTGGGGCCAACTTGATGGAGAAATATCAAGTATGCCCCTCCAAGTTGAGGTAAACAGCTGCTGCCCCCAGTTGGGGCTGGAACATTTATCAAAGAACCCAACATAAAAGAGATTGAAACTGCCATATGCATACTATACATATATATGAAATCTAACTTGAGTAAGCCTGGGTACTTTGCTGGTTATGAGAAGAGCTACTCCAAAGTCCAAAGTGCCCACAGATCATACTACTTGAGAGTTCCTAAAATAAATGCCCAAGTGGTATGTAGACACGAATGTTATGATAACATGTGTGGTGTGCCTAGACATGCAGGCAGGTGTCTTCATAAACCAACCCTACAGTAGGGGTGAGGCATGCTGATGCTGGTAGAATCATTGCATCATTGTGGATGAAGTAGAGGTGTCAGATGATAAGAAAGATTTATTGAGACATATTTACTAAGGCACACACCAGTGTTGATTAGAAGTTTATTCAGCCCGTCCTATGCAGGAGAGATTTTCCATCCATTTGGATCAAGTGGATGAATCATTGCACAACGTCTGTCTCTTTCTCAATATCGGTAAATGGTAAACAAGAAGGCTGGTATTTCCAACCATAGGGTTGTCCCCTTGCTCCCCTGATATTTGTTATTATTGCAGATACCTTAGCCGTTTTTGCAAGAATTTTTTTACTGTGGGATTCACGACTGGATGATTCACGACTGGATATATTCTTGGTTATAAACCAATCCCATTGCACCCAATGAGCCAAGCCAGCCCCTGGCTCGGGCTCGATAAGCTCAGATGGGCTCAAGCTCGGGCTCATTTGAGCCCAGCCGAGCTGGCTCGGGCTCGATGAGCACGAGCCCTTATCAAGCTGGCTCGGTTTAACAAGGCTCGAGCCAAGCCCCTTATCGAGCCAGGTCTGGGCTCGAGCCCAAGTCGAGCTCGTTAAGGAAAATGAGTACTTTTTGTTGGAAAAGTGTTTTGTGCGGATTCAAACTCGAGATCTGCTCTATCTAAGATCGTGTTCCTTACCAATAAGCCACTATACAAGTTGTGTAAAAAATCTCAATTATAATATATATTGTAACATTATATTTGCTTATAAAAAAATCACAAATTTTCAATGCATGGGCGTGAGGCAAATGTTTGGGCGGGAATGAGATTTGAGAATTGGGTCATGACTCATGACTCGTGGGAGGGTCAAAGTTAGTGGAGGGAAAATTGCAAAGGGTTAATTTTATTTTATTTATATTATATACAAATATATAAATAATATATGTATATATATTCCTTATCGAGCCTCTTATTGAGTTATCGAGCCGAACTCGGCTCGTTAAGCTATCGAGCCCAAAATTCTGGCTCGGGTTCAACTCAATAGCCTAATGAGCCGGGCTAACGAGCCCTTATCGAGGCGAGCCCGAGCCTAGCTCATCGAGCCTTGACTCAATAGCTAACCCTACATTGCACAATATGAGGATGAAACAATCTTCTTTATGGGGGAGGGGGAGGGCACAGTTTACTGGAGCTTTTCAGTCTGCTTTCTTTCGGGTTAATGATCAATAGAAATAAGTCATCATTTGTCCAATTTGGTCTCTCAGAGGATGTCACTATTTGCGGCATATCTTCAATACACCCAAGAATAGTCTTCCAATCACATGTTTGGGCCTTCCACTACCACATACGAGGATTACAAGACAACAATGGTCTCCTTTGATTGAGAAGTTAGAGCGATGGCTTGCCCAAATCTTGTAGTAGGCTTGGAATTAAAAGACATTGAATCAGGCTTTCTTGGTGAAATGGATTCTACGAATATGGGGTCAAAAGGAGGACCTGGTGGCAAGGGTTTTGCGTGGCATTTATGGGGCAACTATGAACTTGATTACCGACCTGACTGTACTTTAACAATCTTCCATGTTATGGTGGGGTATTTACGAGGTTTTGCCAAGTGTGAGAATGATGATGAGATCGAACCCTATTTCAATTTTGGAAGGACGATTGGACAAGCCAAGGAAAACTCACAGAAATATCCAAGATTATTTGCTGTTGCTCGAGATCAAGATGCCCATGTGGGACAATGGAGTGTGGTGCCCCATATTTCTTGAGGACTTTCGGATCAACATTTACAGGACTTCCTAAACTTGATGAAGGATTTGGAGGATTGTAGTGGTCCTTCATCTGATAGGGATGGCTGGAACTGGAAAGACATGAGATACACTGTTAGAAAAGGCTATAGATTCCTCGTTACAAACTTGGAATGGGATACTGGTATCTGCATGGATCACTATAGGCTGGTTTGGGCACTCTGCTTTCCCCCTCGCGCGAAGAAGATGTTTATGTGGCAATTGAGGGAGGCAGGTTACCCACCCAGATGGTTGGTGCTAGATGGTCGCATCATGTGGATACTGCATGCCCAAAGGTGGGCACGTCCAGGAAGATGACTCATTTGTTCCTCCACTGCCCAATGTCCTTGGAGTTTTGGAACCATCTGGATTTCCCATGGCTGCAGCGTGCAAACATGGCGGAGTTTTGGAGCTCTAGATCTACACAGCTTTCACGTCTGCACGGGACGGATGTCTCAGGGCTTTTTTGGTGTTTTGACTTTCTCGAAATATGGTCATTTTCCGAAGGGAATGGTGCTATGTAGAGGATATGACTGTACACTTCAAGGCTCTATGTGAGGCACGGTCCATGTAACACAACAAGTTCTTAATTAATCATTTTGGGGTTGCTTTCCTAAGATGTTTGAGTTTTTTGAGTTTTTGTTATCTGTATCGATATCGTACTTGGGGTTGCTTTCCTAAGATGTTTGATCCTCTTGGGTTCGTTCGCAGGGTTGGGCTGGGTTGAATCGGGTTGGGATAACCATGTGAAGAGTAAACTGTGAGGAGGATTGGGAGGGTTGGAAGAAGGGGTACACCGGTGTACCCCAACCCAACCCTACCCAACCCTGCAACCAAACGAAACCCTTGGGTTCGTTTGGTTGCAGGGTTGGGTTGGGTTGGATGAATAGTAAACTGTGAGGAGGGAGTACCCCTGTGAATAGTACCCCAACCCAACCCAACCCTGCCCAACCCTGCAACCAAACGAACCTGGGTACAGATGATCTTCTGACTCTTGTCAAGTGGGCACATTTTTTAATAGAGGGTTGTCTAGTGGGCACATGGTAGCAATCTCTCTAATAAAAGAAACGACAGAAAAAGAAAATTTCTATTGAGAATGGATCGTGATAAATGAACCCAAACAAGATGTATTGACAATCAATTATTTTGATTGAAACTTCACACCTTTTTGGTACTAACATGTTCGTAGAAGTAGTACTCAGTGCTTGAATCTTGAGAAGTCTAGTTTATCTGTTACCATGGTTTCAAATTATTTTTGATAAAGAAGTTAAATAAAGTGTACCTTAAATGCAAAATCCTACAATTCTTACTCATGAATTTTTACAAGTAAATTATCAAGATATTACCTTTAGTTCTATTTATATGTACAATTTATCTCTTCGGAGTTATAACCTTTGTAAACAATCATTTGCAAGTAAAACAATATATAATGTAAAAATAAAGTGCACGTGCCTGGTTCAAACCTATCCTTGAAATGATAATGCATCTGTTATATTTCACTTTTGAACTCTAATTGAATGATTGCTCTATTGTATCTAAGAAAATCTTAGTTACCGTTTCTGCATTTTTAGAATCATCTCATTAATTCCATATCTAGGGGCTTTCTATACAAATATTTTTTTTCGAAAAAAGAAGACAACTCGAGGTTGGTATAGTCAACCATAAGTAAATATTAACAAAAGGGAAAAATTTCTGTTTTGCCTCTTTATAAAAAAACATCTTCTTTATTATAAATGAGACCTAGGATATGTTTTCTTTTGCAGATCTTGTGCACATTGGAGAGGAAAAAGGCAGTTAATATCACAAAACCAATTTAGGAAGCTCAACGTTCCTTCAAGGGTATTACGTTCATATGAGCCTCAAGAAAGAGGGAGCAATAGTGTTTCAGGTGGAAAGGATAAACTTCTGATAGACTGTAGGCCAGAACAAGGATGTGTAATTGGTATGAAGAATTAGCGGTACATTAGCCAATATAGTTTATGTCCATATTTATTAATGTGTAGTCGGTTGAAACTTAGTGGCGCATTCGCATATTTCTGTCCATTTACTCATTTTTTTTTCAAAACTATGCCAAACTGTTGCTTATCTAATACTGCATATGAAGATTTGCCTTTTTTGTTTATTTTAGAAGGTGTGGTGGCTTTGGATAAATTTGACGCTTTGCATATCGGACATCGACAACTTGCTATACAAGGCAGGAGTTCCTTTTCTTCTCTCCTTTGTGGGAATAGATCAAGTGCTTGGTTGGGAATACATGTATAATATTTTTTTGAGGAAAATGCACTTCTTCATAATTGGAAGCTACTCAAAATTTAGATGTTGCAATTTTTTTTGTTTTTTAATATAAATTTGGGGAAGACACCTTAGCATATTTCCCTCTTTATCGACGTAAAAAAATATTATGTATATGGCACTCAGGGAAGGGAGTGGCATTGGTACTGATATTAAACAGTTTTAGATGATGTTGCTGGATGCTATCATGTCCAGATGCTTCTGGCAAGGACATTTCGGACCACAGAACCTGTAATGAAACTGATGGCTCTGGATTTCTCAACTTTCTGCCTCATCCAACCTAAGTGATATAGGGGCTGTGACACCATGACAGTTGAAAATGTTGGTTAAAACGTAATGCTGGAATTGGATGCGACAATTTTAATGTACTAATCTTAATCTTGCTCTACCATCCAAAATATCTTGTGGTAGAGTAGTGTGCCTACCACCCAAAAGACCACGGTTTAAATCCTTCCTTGAGGAGAATTGCAACCAACGTAAAAAACATTTGGATCTTTCAACTTGAATTTGATAAGAATCCATGTATCCACCTACTTAAAGTGGGAGAAGGCTTTGCCATTTTTAATCTTAGTCTTGCACTATTGTTTCCTATCGATATAAAATATAATAAAGACTTTTTCAAAATGTTTAATGATGTCTAATCAAATAATGGCTTATCCTACAGAAGAAATCGAATTATCATTTTACTATGAAATTCTTAGCCACTCTTATATAGTGTTGATGAATACACTTTTCATCATCTTTATTCTATCATTTTGGCCTCAAAAACCCTAGCAAATGCTTGTAAATACCATTAAATACATCATCTTAGCATTCATGCATGTGCATGTAATTAGTGTATAAAATACTGTAATTAAAGCCAAAATTATAGAATAAATAAAAGAAAAGAAAAAGAATAAAATATTGTAAATATTTTATGACCCGAAACCCCGAGACCTATGCATCTTGATGAATAGGTCGACAAGGAATAAAGTAGGGGGAGATAAGGGTCAAAATACAGTATAAATACCTATTCATTTCATTCATTATTTATTCATTTTGGGACCTATTTTTGGTTCCACTTTTTATACATCAAATAAAGAAACTTTGTACATGAAAGTTGTAGATAATTAAATAAAGAAAAATACAAAATTGATTTCATTCAAAAATCATGTACAAACAAAAAGTTATGGTCTGAATAAAAATCCAGAATCCCAACTTCCCAGACCCGTATCTCACAAATGAAAACTCCAAATGCATCCAACTCACCTTTAATTGTATATAATTTAAAATAAGCTATTTAATGGCGGTGGTTTCGCATTTGACGGAGCTACGGTTTGAAAGTTGAGTTTTAGACCCTTGTTGTTACTTGTACAGAATAAAATATTCAGTTTATTATTTATTCATTATTTTTATATTTTTATATTTTTTATAATTTTGTGAATATTATTTATAATAATTATGCGTATTAAAATCAGAATAAAAACCTAAATAAAACTCAAAATAAAATACATGTATATAAAATACATAGGTATTATACCTATAAATATACCTATATAATACATACTTCTATTTTATTAAATATACAAAACACATCAGAAAAATAAAATAAAAATATAATTAAGTGTATAAAAGTATTTTATAATTTTATAAAATAAAAAAACAAAATTAAATAAAATTAAATATACTAAATAAAAATAAAAGAATAAAATATATAGATATTATACCTATATAGGCTATAAAAAGCAACTTGTAAAAATATACCTCATAAAAATAAATAAAAATCACTATAAAATACTTTATAAATTTATAAACATTTTTTATTTAATAACCTAAAATTAATAAAATCAAATACTATTTTTAAATAATTTTATAAATATTTTTTAGCGGATTTTTCCTGGTTGGTCTGACAGTTGACCTCCGATCAACTGTCTGACCTACTCCCTGTAGCCTGTCAGAAATACGTTTTTGACCCTACTTCTTGGATTTTTCGCGGGCACTCCTAGCACCATTTCATGCTAGATCCTTCACAACTTTTGTAGCCCTACAATTGAGGATACACGCCCAGATGTTTGCCTAGGCTGTCGTGCATCGATTCGCCCGTTGACACTCGATCTTGTAGCCCAGTCGTCAACACATCAAAACGCCCCTCCAATCTTCCTTTTGAATTTGAACCGCAAATCGTCCCGATTTCTTCCCCCTTTGGCTCGCGTTCGACACGTGGAGCTGACAGATCCATTGTCAGCCCTTACAAGGAGGAGGAGCGTCGAGGATCTGGCGTGTTCCAGCACCTCCGGCGAGCTCCGCCGTTGAGGTATTTTCAACCTCGGGCCCTAGCCATTGAGGTGTTTATCCCTCTTCTTTTTTGTTCCCTTTTTATTCACTGTAATCCTAGGATCCCGTAGCCATCCTTAATCATCACGTTCATCGATCAAATCGCTTTATCTCACCCTCGCCGGAGCGCATCTCCAGCCACGTCCTTCACTTCATTTCCGCCACTCTCACACCCCCGCGGGGTCGAGGCAACTTGCCCTCAACCCCTTCACATCATTTTCCTTGCAGGTTCGAAGCAGCTCATGCTTCTGGGAGCAATTTTACCCCCCGCCAGAGGTACCCGGAGGTCCTAAGCTGCACCGTCGTCGTAGGCGAGGTGCAAAGCCCCTCTGGCCATTCAGAGGCTTCCCACACCTGGAGCAGACCTGCAGGAGACGTCTCAGCCCATTTTGGAGCTCCACACGTCGCGGAGGAGTCGCTTGGAGGTCGGGGAAGTTCGCCCACCGCGGTGTTCTTCCCTGTTCGTCGTCGTCCTCCTACTGCCGTTCGATCAAGGGCGTTCTTGGAGGCGAGCAGATACCTGATGAATCTCCATTTCATCACCTTTATTCTATCATTTTGGCCTCAAAAACCCCAGCAAATGCATGTAAATAGCATCAAAATTGTACATAATAGCATTCATCATTCATTGTATTGATTATACATTAAATACTGTGTTTAATGCCAAAATTATAGAATAAAGAGAAGAAAAGAAAAAGGAATAAAATATTGAAGATATTTTATGACCCAAACCCCGAGACCAAGGCCAGCATGGAATTGGTCGATAAGGAATAAAGTAGGGGGAGATAAGGGCCAGTATACAATAAATACCTCATTTATTTATTCATTTATTTATGCATTTTGACACCTATTTTGTACATAATTATTTATTCATCAAATAAAGAAACTTTGTTCATGAAAGTTGTAGATAATAATGTAAATAAAAATACAAAATTGAGTTTGTGTAAAAATAATACTCAATGTACATTTTATACACAGAATAAAAAGCCAAAATATCAACTTCACAGACCCATATCTTGCAAATAAAAACTCCAAATCACCCAAACTCACCTTTAATTGTATATAGATTTCCAAGAACTATTTAATAAAATTGGTTTCATAATTTTTGGAGTCCATATGCAAAAATGAGGTTTTTGGCCCTCATTGTGCAGCCTGCCTGATTAAAATATTCCATTTATTCATTATTCATTATTGTAACAAATTTATATTTTTAGAATTTTGTAAATAATGTATATAATACATGTACATACTAAAATTAGACTAAAACTAAAAAGGATTAATAAAATAAAATAAGTCTATAAAATTCATAGACAAAATACCTATGTTATCCATCTATATATATAAATAAAAAGGACTTTATTCCTTTGTTCTTTTATTCTTTTATACTTTACACATTATACATAACCCATTAAAAAGGTAAATCCAAAATAAAAATCAATAAAATACATTAAATAAATTAAGTATACAAAATACATAGGTAAAAGACCTATAAGGATACCTACATATACCTATACCTATTTATTTAAAAATAAAAAAACTCCTAAAATTTAAATAAAAATACCCTCACACTCACAAAAATAAATTATAAATTTATAAAATAAGCCAATAAAATAATAAAAGAAAATAAACAAATAAAAAATAAAATACACAAAAATACAGGTAAATACATACATATACACATTATTAAATTAAAACTATAATAAAACACTTCGAAAAATTCAATAAAAATCACAAATAAATACTACATAAAAAAATACACATTTTTTATGTTTTAAGAAAATTCTAATAACATTTACTATGGTAAATAAATCAATTTAGACTCAAATTTCCTATTTTGGCGTTTAGCGGCCGACGTGGACCAATGGGGCGCTGGCCTTTGTTGACCGCCTGGTCAACTGTCCCATCCAAGCTCTGGCGCCTCTGAACTGTCAACTCCCAGGATTTCTTTCATTTTTTACGGCCATCCCGTCCATCGTTCGAGCTCGCTTCCTTCACAAGAATTGATCTCTGATTATCCATGATGCCCGCCAATAACTTGGATCGACCCGATACTCATTGGATTAAGTAATAATCGCCGGTCAATAAGGCTACATGCCAATGTCTATAAATAAGTAGCTCCGCTCCCTTCCTCATTTTGGCCAATTTTAGTCCAACCAAAAGCCTCGATTTCATCCCTGGAAGGTTCCTCGTGACAGGGGGAGTGCTCCAGCGCCTCGAATCGACCGGAGGAAGGAGAATTTTGACGCGGCGGAGCTCCGGCGTCCGCCCTGCTCCCTGGTGGCCCTCAGGTATAAGAGCTGTCCTTTTATGCTTTTTAGTTAGGTTTAGATGTTATTTTTCAATTCCAGTTGTTAGTTTAGCCTTTAGTTAATCATAGTAGCTTAAAAACAAAAATTCAAAGTTCGCCGGAGCTCAGCTCCGGCGACTTCTCCACCGTGATCCTGCCTGTGTCCGACTGCCACGTTCATCCCATTTCAAACCCCATCGCATTCTCCATCGATCGCACACATTTGCTCAACCCAGGACCCCTGGTCTTGGCGAATCGGAGCTCCACCTCCGCCGTTCGTCAGAGCTCCTCCGCCTCACTCCATTTCGCTGCAGAGCTTCAAAACCCCGGGTCGAGGAGGTAGCCCTCGCTCCCCCGGTTCTTCCTATGCAGGTCAAACGAGGAATGGAGCCCATATGGGCTCGCATCGAACCAGGAAGAGGTTCCTGGAGGTCATGTTCTTTATCGACCTCGTCCGAGCGACTCAGACCTCCAGGAGCCATGAGAGGACCATCAGACGACGCGGAAGCCTTCCAGCCACGTCCAGAGCACTTCAGATGCACGGGAGGTGCTCGGAGGAGCCCAAGCTTCTCGATCGAAGCTCGCCGGGGGCGAGCTTCTTCCCTGTTCTTCCAGACACCTCCAACGCCGTCGGATCAAGAGGCGAGGCCCAGATTAAAAGACAGCCGTCCGATGAAGACACGCATTGACCGTCCGATCAGCAAGGAGCACCTAATCCGAGCCCTTCATCGACGAACCGGTATCCGCCGTCAGATGAGCGACACGTGGATAAGTGGCGCGCCCATCGCCGTCCATCTCCGCGCCTTATGGGAAGGACCCCTGATGTTGTTTATATTTACAGTTTAGTCCCTCCGCGCCTCACGTGCAGCACCCACGTGAGGCGCGTGAAATTTGCATTTCAACCCCGCCGGGTTTTAGTATTTGTAAAATGGCCCAGAAAATAAAAATAAATATTTATTTCTGTTGTAATTTTTGCATGGATGCCCCTGATAAATATTTTAATTGCAAAAATGCCCCTGCCAGGCCATTTATTTTTGTATGCTTTGTCCATTTATTTTGTGCCTCATATTAATTTGAAAAATCTTGCAAAAATGGATATAAGCTCCTGTTAGTGTACCCTTGCACGCTATATTTTTAGTTTTTTCATTTTGTTGCATTTTTGCATTTATTAAAAATAAAAAACATGCCTTTTAATTACTGTCTAAATTATAAAATTCCAAAAAAATATTAAAAGACCTCGAAAAATTCCAAAAAAATTCCCTAATATGTATTTCGACCTAATTTAGTGTCAATCCAAAAATCCCTAAAAACTCAAAAGAAAAACCTTAAAAACTCAAAAATACCCAAAAACTTCAAAAAAATGTATAAAATCAAAGAAAAATCAGAAAAATATAAACTTAGTCCTTATTTCTTCTATATTTTATTCTCTTTATTTGAAAATTAGTGTGAAAAATTTTGAGGCTGTTTGCTATTTTTCATGCCTATTTTTCTTACAGCCAGACCCTATTTCCCTGTTTTCTCTTATTTTGCTATTTAAAAATATTAAAAATATTTTGAAAAATACCCAAAAATCACCAAAAAAGTAAAAAATTATGAAAATACCAAAAAGACTTTATCTCTGAATTTTTGACTATTTTTGAGTATTTTTATAAATATTATAGCACCCCTTTATATATATATCCCCCTATTTTAAAGAAAATAAAAAATAAAAAAAGATATATATCTATGTATACATCTATATATATATTTTTATTAATATACAAAATCCTAAAATTTAAAAAAAGAGAGAGAAAAAGAAAAATATTATTGTTTATACATATATATATAATGTATGTATTATAAGCTATATACTCACCCTTTATGGGTATACATATATATTTATATATTTATATTCTATAAATTATATATATATATATTACCCAATTATATTTTTAAAATAAAAAAATAAAAATAAAAAAAATTATAAAATTCAAAAACCCACAAAAATAGGCTTCACACATGGATGACTCTGTGATAGATGCACATTGTAGGCTTATGCATTTTGTATTGCTCTCTGTGGTTCGACCTCTACATGCTTGTTCCCTATACATTTTATGATAGAGTAATAAATATTAATTCACATTTTTGGACTTAATTTCTTCATTCTTTTATTGTGGGTTAATTGTTGTATAACTTGGGTATTCTATGAGCGGTCGCCTCAGCGACAACATATTTATTTTATTCATGGTGACCCTTATAGAATTACTCAGTTATCAGATGGCGCCGTTGCCGAGGAGCAATGAGCACAGCCTACTTTATTTTTGTCATTCTTGTGTAAAATTTGATTCATTATTGATGCTATTTTGTGAGCAGCTATTTTTATTGTCATTAATCACTATGCTCTATTGATTGATTCATTTATCGTGATTATTTTATATCTGCTCTATTTGATTTGTTGAGCTATTCTAATTCCATCTTTTTGTGACTTTGATGCGAGGGCCCGCCACACGAGGATGGCTTCTTAGGAGGCCAAGGCAGCCGAGCTTGGAGGAGGGTGGTCTTCACCTCATGACCACTTGAAGAGGGCATCAAGGAAGCAAGGAGATGGGGATTAGATAGGTGTAGAATATTTAGGATTATTTTTGTAATTTATGGTGAGAGAGAGACAATTTTGCCATGTAATTAAACAGGACTCTTCTCTTCACATTGAGGTCCAGTGCCCGGGTGATTGTTCACCTGGGGGCCTCATCGCGACTTTTCGAGTTTTCATCGCCTTCTTTTCTTTGTTTTCCAAAGTTTTGAGCTTTCCGCCTTTCTTTTACTTTGTTTTGTGTGCTTGGAGCCCCCAGATGTAGGTTGCTTGACTTGGTAGCTAGGTCCACACATTAATAAGAATGCATGTTCCTATAGTCTACTTCGTATGGATCTAGTCAAATTTAAAAAGCCGTTCATTTATCTCTTAGCCCTTGTGCCGCAGCGAGCCCTGTAAAGCGCTTTCTCCTACCCTCAAGTGTGTTGAGCAGAGGAGGGGTGAGCCAAGACCGGACCTTTTGGGCTAGAGATGAATGAGCGACTTGTGGTTCTTCATGCTAATAGCAGCTAATGTTTAGGGTGATTTTGTGCCTTGCATACCGACATGTAGATAGGTTTAAAAATTCTTTTATGCATACTACATGGAGAGAGCTGGGATGCACTATAAGTCTTCTAACTCAGCATGCATCATTCAGTTCAATGGTGAGATTTCCATCATGGAACCACTTGCACGGCTTTTCCGCTATCTCCCTCTGATTTTGAGCACCTAGGACTTAAATGAAAATCTACAAAAATGTTAGGCGCTGGTATGAAACATACTCAAAAAAGTGAAAACCCAAAAATTAAAATAAGGGGACTGCTAAATAAACTTTGACCTTAATTAAAATCTGTAATGGACTATCATTGTACCGGGTTCATAAAGCCCTCATTGTTTTCAAGTACCTTGGAGGGGGACCAAAACCCTACTCCCTTGAGCGAGTGCGACCACCTAAGGATTAAAGCCAAAAACCCAGTCTGTAACTGCCTTGTGTATCGCCTGGATTTCCGAAGTAATGACGCTTCTATCGTACGTAGGCGAGTAGGGCTTGGTCACCAATGATGACTCTCTGTTGTGTAGAGCATCGACCCTGTCCGAAGTATTGAGCATAGGCCACGCCTTCACGGGGGTGTCTGTCTCATTGTCCTGCGTTCGAGTAGGTTCTTGCACGCTCACGTGTGATTCCGTTGCGAGCGAGAACTGAAGTATTGGTTTCGCCTATCGGCTTCCTCTCTCTTTTCTTTGGCTGAGTAAGGATCCAGGAAGGGTTATAAGGACTCCAAAAAGTACAGACTACATATTACACATGAGGAGGACAAGTACGGGATACTCTTCTGGCAGTACTCTCTCTCCTATAGGGTAGCGTACTAAGGACTTGTTATAAGATATGCCTAGAAATCACAACTTTAAAAATGAAAAGATAATAAATAGCTGAGCTTTCACGGCTTCACATGGCGTGAGTTGGTGAACCCGATTTTGTATTGTGTTTGTATGGATCTAGATTAAGGTTCAAAGATCAAGTCCCGTGCCTTTGCGCACATTTTTGTTTCTTCCCTTTGACCACCCCGCTCAACCGAGCCTCTCTGCTGTTTTACACTCCTTTTATTCCTCGTTGACCACCGTATCTTTCATCCAACATCCGATCTTCTCTTGTGCTTCGCGAAGTTGATCCATGGATGGTTTCCGTCAGGACCATTGTAAAGCCTTGAATTGGGCATATCTCGGATCCTATATAATAAGATCCGGCTCGTAAAGAGGAAACCAGCAGAATTTGTTTCGTGTGAATCGGACTTCGTTTCGATTTGTTATGAATTTCGGAAGAAAGAGAAGGAAGGCTAAGATGTCATTAATCCATAATGACTGTCATCAAGACTAATTAAACATGATTAAAGAAACTAATGACGATTGAAAGCCGCTAATGATCATTAGTAAACACTAATCAATAGTTAACAAAAGATATGCGTAAGCTGCGAAAGTTAAATCGCGATTAGTGAAAGTTAATCACGATTAGTGTTAATTAAGCGTCATTAGCGAATCTAGAATCCTCTAGAATGTTCTAACTTAGGCTCCAAGTTTGGGATAAGTTTTGGCTAAAACCATGGGCCAAAACCATGGGCCGCTAAAACCATGGTTAAGGTCTAAACCATGGTTTTCTAACCATGGTTAGTGGTTTTCTGGGGCCTATAAATAGACCCCCCTACCCATTCATTCTCTACAACTTACACTACCACCACCACCCCAAGGGCTAGGGTCGAGAGGTTGGGAGGAGGAGTGGGAGGCGAGGGAGGAGAGCTAGCGAAGCGCTGCCGGGAGAACGAGGAGAAGAAAGGTATGATCCTCTCTTAGTTGCTCCGTAAGCTAGGCTTTCAATTCATACTCTTGTTCTTCCAAGTTTTGTTTTTGATTCATATTTCTTTCCGATTCGTTTTCCTGTTGTGGTTCGAGGAGAAATCTATGTAACACCCTACTTAGGTGCGGGCGGCTATGCACGTCGGTGACCCTGTGATTCGTCACACGTTCACTCATCTAAGACGCGTGGTATCTACCGATTCTCCATCGTTTATGTTTCTATTCTTCGTATTATGCTTTTATAGTTATTTTGATGGAGAAATCTGTGTAATACCCTACTTAGGTGCGGGCGGCTGTGCACGTCAGTGACCCTGTGATTCGTCACACGTTCACTCACCTAAGATGTGTGGTGTCTACCGGTTCTTCATCTCTTGTTGTTGAGTATATTCTTTCAGTTTCGTTGTTATTTTCCTCTCGATTGATTTTATAGATGAAACTCTTTTCGTTTTTATTTTGAAATATGTCCCGATATAAGGGGAAACTCTGCCGAAATTTTCCGAGAAATATGTCCCGATATAAGGGGAAACTCTGCCGAAATTTTCCAAGAAATATATCCCGATATAAGGGGAAACTCTGTCGAAATTCTAAGAGAAAATATGTTCTTGACGTTCTTTGTGTTCTTCGCGTTCTTCGCGTTCTTCGTTCGTTCTTCGCGTTCTTAACATGTTCTTAGCGTTTTGATACGAAAAATGAAATTCGATCTTTTCAGGAGCCTTAAATTAGCCTTTCTAAAAACGAAACTCGGTAAAGCCTTGCATACACGAGAAAGAGCTTGATTAGGTAACGAAATCCTTCCTTTTGCTGTTGGGTTTTCATACGAAATTATTGAAATTCTTGATTTAGTGTTCTTTGCTACGAAGAACCCTAATTTTGGCTATTTTTGAAAAAGTATGAAGAATTGCTTTGTGATTCCCACTAAAATAAGATTTACACATCAAATTGATGTGTTGGCTCTGAAAGTTAGGGTTTGGGAGTTAAAATAGGTATAAATAGGAGTATACATATGGTTATGAATAATATATATGTGAGTCGATATTAAGTATTGCGGTTTATGCAAATCAAAGACTTAACAAAAGAACTACATCATGTGAATTGGTGTGATTTGAGTTGGATCCTGAAAAGGATCTCGTGTCACGATAAGGATGACTGGGAGTAGTACTACAGGTCGGGCATGCAACCTGTAGGTTGTCGGAAGGAACCCGTATTGGCATTTCCCTACCTAGGTGGTACACGGTTGCCCTGTTATGATAAGTGCGCACAAATTGAATGTTTTGCAACGCGTGGTACCGGGAGCCAATATATTCGGGTTGGAACGACGGAAGATGTGGTCGTGCCATGTGGAGGCACGGGTGGTTCAATAGCGGCTGGGTCACGATAACATGTATTTAAAGCCGCTAGGTTATATGATTAAATGTTAGCCTGAGGTTTTAAGCAACCGAGTCCTCGAGGACGGTGTGCTCTTTTGTTTTTCTAGGCTGAGGGTTGAGACCCTGTTTAATAAAAGAAAAGGAAATTGTCAGGGTAGTATTGGAGGATTGGTTGAGGCGACGTGCGGCAGCATAAGCTTACCAAGATTAACACAATCTCCAATCCCGAAGCGTCCACAGCTTCGAAGTCCAAGAATGGTGGGGTTCCCCTGGACTAATCCATGATGTGGAATAGAAAGGAATAGGACTTAAGTTAATGAAAAGGAATGAAATTTTTGTGATATCAAGTTTTGAGAAATTACACAATTTGTTTGCTTTTCTCTTCTTCGTTACTTAGCATTCGCTAATTTTTATCCTATGATTTATGGAAAACCCAACAGGTATCGGTGAGCAATCGCAAGGACTTTAAAATTCATCCGGCTTACATACTAGACATCCAGCCAGCCACAGTAGCTTTACTCTTTAAGGTAGTTAGTAATATTTTGTGTATTTTCCTTTCAAGCTGATGTACATGTAAATGGTTATAGTGGGATAGTGTATCATCTGAACTATATTTTGTGAATGGAAAAGTGTTGAAATACTTTCTTCCGAGTATTTTTATTTGCAGTATATTTCTGAATGTTAGTTGTGATTGCTGAATAAATTATTGCTGAGTAACCAGATCCGGATATGGGAGGATCCGACGTCCCGGGAAATGGGGTCGTGACAGATTGGTATCAGAGCACGGTTACTCCAGTAATTTATTTAGTAATTAATAACTATGAGCGGTATTCAGAAACTAAGGTTGTATTAAGATCCTTTGATCTTAATAAATGACTGCAGTACCATTCACAAGTCATTGTCCCTGATGTACATCATGCTAAGACATATAGGATCTGACTTTTAACCTTAACTCATCCCAGGATCATGGCAGACCAAGACATGTCTAGACAATTAGCGGCTATGATGGCAATGCTCCAAGACATGGGGCAAAGGCAACAAGCATTGGAGGAGAGGCTCAATGCACAGGCTGAGAGACCCGAGGCATCTAAGCCTGCGGATGCTAGGATTGAAGGTTCTGTCCATCTTTCTGAGGAAGAATCTAGTTACCATCCTTCAACTGAGTCTGCTCCTACCCCGGTTGAAGGAGCAATGGAGAAGGCCCTTCTTAGACACCAAACATTACTAGATAATTACCGAAAGGGAAAAATTCCTCGATTCAAAGGTATAGAGACACCTGCCGAGGCTGAATTATGGCTTGATGACGTCAGTAGGATGTTGAGAATAATACACGCACTAGCAGATACTTGGGTGCACTTTGCTGATTACTCCTTGGCAGACTATGCAAGACGATGGTGGAGAGCAATTTCCAAGAAGTTAGCAGACCCTGTTCCATAGGATATCTTCGAAGAGAGGTTCCGAGCTCACTTTTGTCCCTCTCATTGGGAAGAATTAAAGAGGAGAGAGTTGGTGATGAATCCACATTTCATCATCTTTATTCTATCATTTTGGCACCAAAAACCCTAGCAAATGCCTGTAAATAGCCTTAAATCAAGCATCTTAGCATTCATGCATGTGCATCTAAACAGTGTGTAAATTACTGTAATTAAGGCCAAAATTATAGAATAAATAAAGAAAAGAAAAAGAATAAAATATTGTAAATATTTTATGACCCAAAACCCCCGAGACCTAGGCATCTTGATGAATAGGTCGACAAGGAATAAAGTAGGGGGAGATAAGGCCAAAAACACAGTCAAAATACCGACACTTGTTATTCATTCTTTATTCATTTTGGGACCTATTTTTGGTTCCACTTTCTATACATCAAATAAAGAAACTTTGTACATGAAAGTCGTAGATAATTTCATAAAGAAAAAGACAAAATTGATTTCACAGAAAAAGAATGTACAGACATAAAGTTCTGGTCTGAATAAGAATCCAAAATCCCAACTTCCCAGACCCGCATCTCACAAACGACAACTCCAAATGCATCAAACTCACCTTTAATTGTATATAGAATAAAATAATCTATCCAATGGCGGTGGTTTCGCATTTGGCGGAGCTACGGTTTAAAAGTTGAGTTTTGGACCCCTGTTGTATAGCTATACTGAATAAAATATTCAATTTATTCTTTATTCATTATTTATTCATTTTTATATTTTTATAATTTTGTAAATATTACTTATAATATATATGTGCATTAAAATTGAAATAAAATGTAAAGAAAAATAAAAATAAAAATACTTGTATAAAGAACACATAGGTATACTGCATATACTTATACCTATATAAAATGTATTTGTATTTTTATTAAATACACAAAACAAACCAGAAAAATAAAATAAAAATATATTTATGTATATAAAAGTATGTTATAATGTTATAAAATACTAAATAAAAATAATAAAAATAAAATACCAAAATAAAAATAAAATATCAAAATAACATAGGTATTATACCTATATAGGGTTAAAAAGGTAACTTGTAAAAATTTAAGTCGTAAAAATAAATAAAAATCAGAATAAAATACTACATAAAATTTTGAGCATTTTTTATTTTATAACTTTTATTTAATTCGACCATTTATTATTTTAAATTGAATTAACAAAACATTAATTCAGGGTTTTTCCCGGTTGGTCCACGTGGACCAACCAGGAGGCCAGGACTGTTGACCTAGGTCAACAGTCTGACCTACCCCTGTAGCCCATGTCAGACCTCGTTTTTGAGCCACCTTTTTGGCTTTTTCCAGGCCGAGTCTTTCATCTATTCGTGTTGCATCCTTCTGCAGCCTTGTCCACCAACCATCTACCTAACTCGCCCAAGCTTAATCTTGGTCGTCGGACCCAAGATTTGCAAGATATCCCTTGGTCTTTGGACCCCTGCCACCTCGGGTCAAACCACATATAATGGCCCCCCACTTTTCGATTTGATTTTGAGTCCCCTTGGTCCACCCCTCTCCGCCTCTCCAGCGCTCTGAGCCTTGCCGGAGGTGACAGCTCCGCCGCGAGCTTCTCAGCTAGGGCGAACGAGGTCGAGGACGACTCCAGCACCTCCGCCAACCGCCGGCGTCGAGGTAACCTTCATCCTCTGGCTCCGGCCATTGAGGGCTTCCACCCACTTATTTCTTTAGTGCATTTAGTTCCTGTTAGCTTAAGTTTCAAAAACCCCCCAAAAAATCGAAGTTTCATCATCCAAATCGCCCAATCGAGCACCTTGGCCGGAGCGCAACTCCGGCCGTGCATCCACCTGTCGATTCGCACCCCCTCGCGACCATCCAAGGGTCCAGGTAGTTTGCCCTGGACCCTTTGACTATTTTTGCAGGTCAAAGAACGAGCAACAACGCCTGGAGGCGAGTTTTGACGCTCGCCGGAGCGTGGCTGGACCTCCCAGCTCCGCCACCTTCACCTGAGCACCTCGGCCGCCGCCGAGGCTTTTTGTCGCCACCAGCCGATAGAGGACGACCCCAGGAGCCTGCAGCTCCATTTTGAAGCCCATTCACCGCCGGAGAAGCGAGATCGGAGCCGGGGAAGTTCGCCTTCGCCGGCCTTCTTCCCTGTTCTTCCTCCTCGCTTCCCCGCCGTCCGATCGAGCCGCAGCTCCAGATCAAGCCGTAACCGTTGGATCGCACCACGCCTCAGCCGTCAGATCATCTTCGAGCGTTCTAATCTCAGCCGTGCATCCACGAACCGTCATCGGCCGCTCATCGTGCGCCACGTGGATAAGTGGACCGCTCCCAGCCGCTGGATCGCGCCTCGTCGCCCAGCCGTTGGATTCGAGCCACGTGTCATCATCGGAGCGTCGCGTCGAGGGTATTTTGCACCCTACCCCTCGCGCCTTTTGTATTTACTTTTTAGTCTTTAAACTTTTATCTGTAGTTTAAATATTTTGTAATATTTGCAAAAAGACCCCTAGGCTTTATTTATTTGCACTTAGGTCCTCCGCCACGTCACCTCACGTGACCAGTTCACGTGAGGTGTGGGCATTTTGCAGAGGACTCCTCGGACTTTTGTGTATTTCAGTTTAGTCCCAAAACTTTCGTATGAAGTGTAATATTTTTGGGTATTTTGCACGTCGACCCCTAAAGTTTTGAGATATTGCATTCCAGTCCCTCCCAGGCGCGTGCAAGTCACGCGCCCTGGTGGGTAATTTGTGAGCGTGCCCAGGCGGCTTTTGTATTTACATTTTGGTTCCAGAAATTGAATATTCAGTTATACATTTTTGTGGAAAATTGCATGTTTGTCCCTGGGAGTTTTGTAAATTGCATTTATGCCCCTGCCAGGCCTGATTATTAATTGGTTGCTTATTGTATTTATTTGAATGATCATTTCAAGCCCAAAAATTCCACAAAAATAGACTTAAGCTCCTGGATAGGTGTACTTTCACGCCACATATTTAGTTTTTGATTTTATTTTATTTTCTTATTTATTAAAAATCAAAAACTTCCTTTTTGTGTACTGTCTACCTTAGAAAATACCAAAAAAATATTAAAATACCTCCAAAAATTCCCAAAAATTCACCTAGTGTCTATTTTATCCTATTTTAGTGTCAGTCCAAAACTCATTAAAAAACTCAAAAGAAAAACGCTAAAAAAATTCAAAAACACTCAAAAACCTCAAAAAATTATATAAAATAGCAGAAAAATCCAAAAAATATAAACTCAGCTTCTGTTTATCCCTTATTTTGTTCTTTTTATTAGAAAAATAGTGTGAAAACTTTTAGCTACTGGTTGGTATTTTTAAATCTCATTTTATTCACAGCCAGCCTCTTTTCCACTGTTTAGCCTTATTTCAGTATTTAAAAATATCAAAAACATTTTGAAAAACCCTCAAAAATCACAAAAACAGTAGAAAACCTTAAAAATACCAAAAACATTTTATTTCTGAATTTTTGAGTATTTTTGTGCATTTTTATAAATAGTTTACCTTACCTTTTATTATATTGCCTTTACTTTCCAATATTGAAAAAGAAATAAAAAAAATATAAAATATAAAATATAAAAATCAGAAAATTAAAAATCAAATACAAAATTAAAAATTAAATAAAAAAATAATTTAAAAACCCACAAAAATTGTAGTTGCTTGCTTTCTTAGTGTAGACACTTCACACACTCACACACTTAGCATTCTTGCTTGAATTACACTGCTTGCTCCCTGTGTTCGAACTCTCTGCATACTTGACACTATACACCATTTGTGCAGAGTTAAAAATAAATTTTAACTTCACATTGTTTCTAATTTGTTGATCTTAGTGTGGGTTAATTGTTGATTAATCTCGGAATTTGTGTGGTTAAACACCGACTGTTGTCTCGCCTTGTGAGTCGACATAACCGCATCGGATTTCGGGACTATCAAATGGCGCCGTTGCCGGGGAGCAACAGCTTGTAGTTCACATTTTTGATTGTGTGATTGTTTACCATAGCTTTATTTTCCATCTCTCACATTTTTGATATATATTATTGAGCTATCTGACCATCTCTTGTCTTGTCTTCTTGCGAGGGACCGCGGAGCGAGGCGGATCGCCTAGGCGACCCGACGCAACCTTGGGACGTGGAGCCGGCTATTCTTGAGCCTAGCTGGCAGGAGAGAGCAAGGAGTGAGAGAGAGAGTGCTTAGATTAGCTTGTCTGTATTTTTGGTGAGAGAGTGATTTATTTAATTTGTAATAATACAGGTACCTTGGACTTGGACACTTAGACATTCGGGCCTAATTTCCGGGTGTTTGTTCACCCGGGGGCTCACCGCAGTTTTGACGAGTTTTCATCGCTGTCATTTGCCGGTTTTGTTTTCATTTTTCACTTTCTTTTGTGGATTGAGCTCTTAGTTCTAGGACTGCTTGACTCGATTAGAATAGGTCCAAACACTTAATAATCTTTGCATGCACCTATAGATTCGTATTTGGACTTAGACTAATTAAACAGTTAGCTAGTAGCTCCCAAATCCACGCGCCGCGAGCTCACACCCGAACAAGCGCTTTCTCCTACTCCAAATGTGTTGGGCAGAGGAGGGGTGAGCCAAGACCGGACACTCGGATTAGGAGTTGCTAGTTAGCTTGTGGTTCTTCACGCTAGCAGTTGCCTATTCTAGGACGATTTCCGCCTTGCATTTCGCCATATAGATTAGGTTTAAAAATTCTGCTTTGCATCCCGCATGGAGAGAGCTGGGATTCGCTGTAAGTCTTCTAACTTTGCACGCATCATCTAGGCACAAAGGTGAGATTTCCACCTTGGTGTCGACTTGCACGGCTTTTCCGACTCTATTCTCCCTCTGTTTTTTGAACAAAGTAGGATAAAGGAAAAAATACAAAAACCGTTAGGCGCTTGTTTGAATTGACTCAAAAGAAGCGATAACACCAAAAAAATTAAAAAAGGGACTGCTAAAGAAAACTTGACCAAAATAAAATCGGTAATTGGATTCATTGCTTGGGGAGAGTAACACCCTCACTTGTTTTCAGGTTGCATGGGAAGGTTTCCTTCCAAGTGAGGTGAGCGCTTCGTAAGGATTAGAGCCCAAAACCCAACTTGTGGCTGCCTTGTGTATCGCCTGGATTTCCGAAGTATTGGCGCTACTATCGTACGTAGTCGAGTAGGACTTGGTCGCCATTGGTGACTCTCTATTGTGAGAGCACCGACCTTGTCCGAAGTACCGAGCCTAGGCCACGCCTTCACGGGTGTGTCTGTCTCACCGGCTGCGTCCGAGTAGGATCTTGCACGCTCACGGGTGATTCCGTTGCGAGCGAGGTCCGAAGTATCGGTTTCGCCTATCGGCTTCCTCTCTCTTTTCTTTGGCTGAGTAGGGATCCAGGAAGGGTTACAAGGACCTTAAAAAGTGCAAGTTACAGGTTACACAGGAGGAGGACAAGTACGGGGACACTTTCCTGGCAGTACTCTCTCTCCTATAGGCGTAGCGCTCTAAGGACTCGTGAAAAGATTAATACCTGAAAAACAAGCTAAAACTGACAAGATAAAAGCCGAACCTTCACGGCTTCACGAGTTGAGTTGGTGAACTTACCCTTGCTTTGTGTTTAATTGTTAGATTTATTAAGGTCAAGATCAAAAACACCGCACAATTTTGCAAAATTTTGTTGCATCTCATTTTCTTCTTTTCTTGCATTATCCCCACTCTTCTCAAATAATCAAGATGATGGGACGGAGATCTCTTAGGCCGACCTTGTCGGCGCCGCTATCCAGCACTCCTCCTTATTCATCTAGGAATAACTCGGAGAGTCCGCTCTCCGAGCCCGAGTTTACATCCACCCTGTTCCCCCTCGACCACCCTTCCCATTCTCCTTCCCTCAGTCCAATCATTTCAGACATCAGTGCATCACCAAGTTCGGCTCATTCAACAGCACCTGAAATGGCCTCTTTTGCATTTTCAGAGAATCCAGTAATGGCTGACAGAGGCGAGCACCCAGATGACCACGACCATCCTCCGTTCATTATTGATCAGGCGGCCATCAACAATTCCTTGCTAGCATCCCTGGAGAATATGCAGAGACAGATCCGTGACCAGGGTGCATTCATGGGTGACCTTATGAGAGAGATTGCACAGATGAGAGAGAACACTCCCTGGAGGAGGCGGTGGCGGAGAAGGGGGAGGACCCGATGCAGGAGGCGATCCTGATGGTGAGCGACCGCCACAGACTATCATGAGGGAACTTCACAACCCAGCTTCGTCCCTCACTCACCGGTGGATCAGACTTCCGCCAATCCACGGAGACTTCGAGCTTCGGCACAACACGATTCAGATGCTACCCAAGTTCCATGGGTTGCCGACCGAAGAGCCACACCTCCATCTCCAAGAGTTCGAAATGATATGCAGCACTATCCACGATCGGTTGTTGACCGAGGACACTATCAAGATGATCGCCTTCCCATTCTCATTGGTTGATCGAGCCGCATATTGGCTCAAGCATCTAGGGCGATTTGTCGACACTTGGGCAGATCTCCGGTCCGTATATTTGAAGAAATACTATCCTCTCGGCCGGACAAACGCAGCTCGAGCCATGATCAGCAATTTCGCCATGATCCCAAATGAACAGTTCCATGAAGCATGGGATCGTTTCAGAGAGCTCATAGACCGGTGTCCACATCACGATATCTCCGAGCCCCACCTGGTGCAGAGTTTCTTCTGTGGGCTGACACCGGAGCTGCAGGGGCTTGTGAACGCCTCTTGCGGTGGGTCCTATTTCTCCAAGGGAGAAGACGACGTCTGGGCCATTTATGAAGGAATGGCAGAGAACTCTACAGTGATGACCCAGGCTAGAGTCTACACTCAGCAGAAGCCCCCACAAGGTGCGGGATCATTTCAGAGGATCGCCCGCATCGATGTCGGTCCCAGCACAGCGTCGGTAGCCGCAGCCCAAGCAGAATCAGCAGCAGCCGACATGGGCATCATCAGTGAAAAGTTGGACCGCATGGAGATCCTCGAGAAGAAGCAGAACCAAGGTCTAGCCCAGATGGACCTTCTTACCAAGACAATGAGTGACCTGAAAACTCAGATTCTCTGTATTCAGGAGGCACAGGCCCATCCACAACAGCCTCCCAGGTCACAGGTTGCTTCCAGCAGCAACAATCCCAACCAGGCCTCCACCTCATACCGCCAGGTGAATCATATCCAGGCGGAGCCGGTTCCATTGTTGCAGTACCATCCAGAGCAACCGCCATCTCAGGAGACGCAGATGGTGGTGTATCAGCCGGAGCAACCACTGGCAGTTCTTCCTCCACCCTCCTTCGAGCAGGAACCGTTGATGGAAGTCAACGGGATTTGGTATGACCGATACCCTCAGCCAGCGATTCGTAGGGATCACCCCGGATTCCGTTGGGGGAACGGTGGATCCTCGTCCCAGCAGCACCCTCCTGCCCAAGGACAGCAGAGCAGCCAGCCACATCAGCAGCAACAGCCCCAGTTTGCCCAGCCACAACAGTATCAGAGTGGTCCTCGTCCCGCCTATCAGGGACAGCAGTGGAGGCAGCGACAGCCGCCTCAGCATTCTTATCACCAGCCTTCCCCCCAATTCCAGCAGCAACACCAGCAGCAGCAGCCCCATTTCCAGCAGGGACAGCCATCCGGTTCTCAGGGTCCAGCCTATGAGAACCCAGCCCTTGATGATCTTGCCCGCTTGCTATCTGAACAGCGAGCATCTTTCAGGCAAGAAATGGATGAGTTCCGGCAGGAAATGCGGGACATCATCAAAGGCAAAGCCGCCATACCCGCTCAGATCGAACCAAACCCTAATAATTTAAAAAGAAAATCTGAGCAGGTAGAGTTCACAGAGGATACCTCTCCTAGTGATTATTTGAGTGACATGTCTTATTCCTATTATGATGCTGATTTTGTTACTACTAGGAGCGGTAGGATACCAGCCGGCGGCGCCTCTTCTGAGCGACGGCCAAATGCAGAATCAGGAGCGCCAGAGGAGCAGAGGAGCGGTGCTGATGCCGCTACAGATGGTATTGAAGACGGTGGTGCTGATGCCACCAATGATGGAGTCCAGGACAACGGTGCTGATGCCGTTGTGATACCAGATGCAGACGGTGGTGCTGATGCCACCATTTTGGATGCTGAACCAGAGCGCGGTGCTGATGCCGCGAAGACAGGTGCTAGTGGTGGTACTGAGGCCACCACATCCACTTTTGTTGAGCCATCTTCTGTGATGTTACCACATTTTGTATCTAAAGACTGTGGGAACAAAAACAAAAAGAAAAATATGAATAAAGGAAAGGTTTCTGTTCAAATTACGGATCCATATGTGTTGAATGATGATGATTGTATGGATTCTCCATCTTCACAGGCACAGGGACCGATTCCTAGACCTCCATCTGAGGAGGCCCCTACCATCCCCTTCCCTGAGGCACTCCGCCGAGCGAAGGGGAATAAAAAAGAAAATCAAAAAAAGAATCAGCAGGTAGAGTTCGGCAACGAAATGATCGATAGATTCCACATTCAGCTGACTCTACGAGAAGCATTTGAGCATATCCCCTTCTTCAAGAAGAACTTAAAAGAAACAACTACTGTTCGAAGAAGGAAGAGGCACAGAGATCAAATCCATATGCTCACTCATGACACTTGCTGCGTGATTAATGCAAAATTGAGTGCGGTTATATTGACTCACAAGGCGAGTCAACAGTCGGTGTTTGACCACACAAAATCCTGTATTTAATCAACAATTAACCCACACTAAAAATCACTAATGAGAAATAAATGTGGAGTTAAAATTTATTTTTAACTCTGCACAAATGATGTAAAGGGCAAGTATGCAGAGAGTTCGAACACAGGGAGCAAACAGTGAAGTCCTAGCAAAAGCTAAGTGTGTGAGTGTGTGATGTGTCTACACTAAGCAAGCAACTACAATTTTTGTGGGTTTTTAATTTTTAACTTTTTTTTATTTGATTTTTAATTTTGTATTTTGATTTTTTGATTTTCTGATTTTTATATTTTATATTTTATATTCTTTTTTTTTCTTTTCAATATTGGAAAGTAAATGCAATATAAGGCAAGGCAAAGTGAAATATTTATAAAAATGCACAAAAATGCTCCAAAATTCAGAAAATAAATGTTTTTGGTATTTTTAAGGTTTTTTACTGTTTTTATGATTTTTGGGGATTTTTCAAGATGTTTTTGGTATTTTTAAAGTCTGAAATAAGGCAAACAGTGGCAATAAGGGCTGGCTGTGACAAAAATAGGAATTAAAATTAGCAACCAGTACCAAAAATATTTCACACTATTTTTCTAATAAAGGGAGTAAAATAAGGAACAAACAGAAACTGAGTTTGTATTTTTTGGATTTTTCTATGATTTTATATATTTTTTTGAAGTTTTTGAGTGTTTTTAAATTTTTAGTGTTTTTCTTTTGAGATTTTTAGTGATTTTTGGACTGACACTAAAATAGCATAAAATAGATACTAGGTGATTTTTTTGGAATTTCTAGAGGTGTTATGATATTTTTTTGGTATTTTCTAAGCTAGACAGTGCACAGAATATGTGTTTTTGATTTTTAATAAATATAAAATTAAAGTAAAATCAAAAACTAAAATATGGGCGTTAAAGTACACCTATCCAGAAACCTAATCCTATTTTTGTGAGATTTTTGGGGTTAAAATGATCAAGCAACTAAATCCAACAAGCATGCAAACATTAAACAGGCCTGGCAAGGGTATTTATGCAATATTCAGAACTTCCAGGGGAATAAATGCAATTTTCCACAAAATATTACACGTTATATTCAATTTTTGGCACTAAAAGACAATTACAAAAACCGCCAGGGGCACGCCTACAAATTACTCACCAGGGCGCGTGACTTGCACGCGCCTGGGAGGGACTGGAATGCAATAATACAAAAGCCTGGGGGCTTAGTTGCAAAATATCCCAAAATATTATACTTAACGCCAAAATTTTAGGACTAAAAGGAAATACCCAAACATACAGGGGTGCCTCTGCAAAATGCCCAGACCTCACGTGAACTGGTCACGTGAGGTGACGTGGCGAGGGACCTAAACGCAAATAAAAGAAAGTTCGGGGACCTACTTGCAAATATTACAAAATTTTAACGCTACAGACGAAAGTTTATAGACTAAATAGGAAATACAAAAATGGCGAGGGTGTAGGTGCAAAATACCCTCGCTCCGGCGCTCTGGTGAGGACGCGTGGCGCGCATCCAACGGCTGGGACGACGGGAGGCGATCCAGCGGCTGGGGGCGCTTCACTTATCCACGTGGAAAGCTCTGAACGGCCGATGACGCTTCGAGGATCAGCGGCCGAGATTAGATCCTCCTGAAGTGATCTGACGGTCGAGGCCGAGGAAGATCCAACGGCCGCTGCTCAATCTGGAGCTCCTCCTCGATCGGACGGCTGGGAAGAGGGTTGCAAGAACTGGGAAGAACGCCGGCGAAGGCGAGCTTCCCCGACCTCAATCTCCCTCCTCCGGTGACGAATGTGCTTCAAAATGACCGTGGAGGCTCCTGGGACGGTCCTCTATCTCCTGGGGGCGTTCAAAATCCACGGGGAAGCCCGTGGTTCTCTCGGGCAGCGGGCGGAGCTGGGAGGCTGCTGCTGCTCCGGCGAGCTCCAAAACTCGCCTCCAGGCGCTCGTGAAGTGGCTTGGACCTGCAAACAAAGTCAAGGGGTCCAGGGCAAAATGCCTGGACCCTCGAATGCCCTTGGGGATGGTCGAATCGAAATGGAGATGCACGGCCGGAGGTGCGCTCCGGCCAAGGTGCTTGATTGAGCGATTTAAGCGATGGATCTTGGAATTTTTTGGGGGTTTTTAACGCCTAAGCTACCAGGAAGAAAATGCAATAAAGAAAAACACGGGTGGAGGCCCTCGATGGCCGGAGCCAGAGGAAAAAGGGGTACCTCGACGCCGGCACTTGGCGGAGGTGGTGGAGGCTCCCTCGACCTCGGACGCCCTGGCTGAAAGGCTCGCGGCGAAGCTGTCACCTCCGGCGAGCGATTGGAGCACAAGAGAGGCGGAGAGGGGTGGACCAAGGGGACTCAAATTTGATTTGAAAATGGAGGGGCGGTTTTATTTGGTTGACTCAGTGGCTGAGGTGCTCCAAAGAACGAGGTGGCTGGCTCGATTCAGAAACTCTTAGCCCAAGATGATCCTTGGGCGAGCAAGAGGGAGGGTAGGTGAAGATTTTTGCAGAAGAAATCGAGCCCAAAGGATGCAAGTTCATGCCTCGAAAAAATTGGGGAAGATGGGTCAAACATAGGGCTGTCAGAGGCTACAGGAGGTAGGGTACCTAGTTGACCGAGGTCAACTAGGGTTTGCACCTGGTTGGTCCACGTGGACCAACCAGGAAAAACCCTGGAGTAAATGTTTGTTAATTCAATAAAAAATAGGAAATGGTCGAATTAAATAAAAATAAAAAATGTTCAAAATTTAATGTAGTATTTTATCCTGATTTTTATTTATTTTTATGACGTATATTTTTTTACAAGTCCTTTTTAACCCTATATAGGTATAATACCTATGTGCTTTGATATTTTATTTTATTTTATGTATTTTTAATCTTGTTATTTTTATTTATGATTTTGTAAAATTATAACATGTTTTTATGTACATAAGTATATTTTTATTTTATTTTTCTGAGATGTCTTGTATATTAAATAAAATACAAATGTATTCTATACAGGTATAAGTATATACAGTATACCTATGTATTGAATATATACAATTATTTTATTTTCTATTTTCCTTTACATTTTATTTCAATTTTAACGCACATATATAGTATAAGTAATATTTACAAAATTAAAAAAAAAATATGAAAATGAATAAATAACGAATAAAGAATAAATTAAATATTTTATTCAGTACAAGTGTACAATAAGGGTCCAAAAGTCAACTTTCAGACCGTAGCTCCACCAAATGCGAAACCACCACCATTGGATAGATTATTTTATTCTATATACAATTAAAGGTGAGTACACTGCATTTGGAGTTGTCGTTTGTGAGATACGGGTCTGGGAAGTTGGGCTTTTGGATTCTTATTCAGACCATATCTTTTTATCTGTACCTTCTTTTTCTGTGAAATCAATTTTGTCCTTTTCTTTATGAAATTATCTACAACTTTCATGTACAAGGTTTCTTTATTTGATGTACAAAAAGTGGAACCAAAAATAGGTCCAAAAATAAATAAAGAATGAATAAAAGTATAGGTATTTTTGCTGTGATTCTGACCTTATCTCCCCCTACTTTATTCCTTGTCGACCTATTCAACAAGATGCCTAGGTCTCGGGGGTTTTGGGTCATAAAATATTTACAATATTTTATTCTTTTTCTTTTCTTTATTTATTCTATAATTTTGGCTTTAATTACAGTGATTTATACACAATCTGAATGCACATGCATGGATGCTAAGATGATGGTTTTAATGCTATTTACAGGTATTTGCTAGGGTTTTTGGTGCCAAAATGATAGAATAAAGATGATGAAATGTGGATTCATCATCCCCCTATACTTTACCTTTGCTAGTCCCTAGCAAACACTTATGCAATAAGTGCAAAAAGAAAAAGAAAGAAAAGAAAAAGAAGAACTTGGATTTTATTTAGTTATCAAACTTGTCTTCGCAAAATCAAAGTTTGGAGCTTAAATCGGACCTTTGGACATTTTAGTGCGGGCGGAACCTTAGTGAGAACCGTGTTTGAAATCCAACAGTCCTTGAGAATCCCAAAACTCTGTCCAAGTCTTCTCAATAGCCAGGTCAGAAATACTTCAACTCATACGCAAACTCTTACGACTATGAATCTGACTCGTACAGTGTAAGTGATATGTAGCTCCCCACCTCAGAAGTAGCAAAGAAACAACCTCCCCTAACCTGGTAACTCTAATGCCTCGGTCTAGCAACTCTTTCCTCGAGAAGCGGGGTATTCCCTTCTAAGTTCAAGTGCAACCGGCTCAAGAAGAGGGGGAAGAAGTATAGACTTTTGGGAGCTCAACCAGTGTAGCTAAGTCTCCCGCTGCAAGCTTCATGAGATGTAACATGGATAACATAAGCTTTTGCTTTATTGGACTATGTACACTCCGGTGGGGTTATTAAATTTTCAATCCGACCCACCACTTTTTTGGAGTTCTTTTTGGCATTTTTTTTTCATTGCATCTGTACACATATCTACATGGTGCAGCATATATACAAGAAATTTTCCTCTTGAGCCAGTAGACTATCCCTCTTTTGAAGCTTTATCGCAACCCACAGCTTCTGTCTTTAGACTTCATCACCACTAGACCAAGTTGAGGTGCACTTCCTTCACTATAAGAAGAAGAGAGGTTCCGCCTAGAAGTACTACCCTCATATGCTACCCCAAGCCAAAGGAAACTGCCTCCTCACCACCTCATCCGTGGAGAGCTATGTGAAAGGTGCAGGTGTCCAAGTTAGGTCATTATCAACAAGAGTCGTGCGTGTGCTCCGAAATACTCTACTTAGGCAGTCAAGAATCCATTGAACCAAGTCCCGTGATCCTCAAAGAATTAAGTCAACTAGACCTGAAGTACCTCAAACCTAGTTCCTATAAGGTTCCTGTTATTAGGTAGATTTTAAGGTCCAATCAAGCTCCAATCTCCAGATTTTACTTAGACTTGTTCAACTATCAAACTCAATCCGAAAAATGCGAATGCTATGCAATGCAATGCAGAAAATATTTTTGTGATGCAATTTTCAAGGATTTTGAACTTTTTATGAATTTTTGAAAAGATGATGATGATGCATATGCAGATGCAATTTTTTTTGTATTTTTCAAAAAGATTTTTCAGATGTTTTTGGATTTTAATTTTGCAAATGTTTTTGGGAATTTTTGAAAACAAAAAGTTTTGGCTAAAAATTAGGTGAAAATATGTACACGGGAGTGCTTCTTCATACACAAGAAGTGGATTTTAGAATTTTACAAGGGTAAGTGGTCAGTTTTATACATATATATAAGATGGGTTTTGGTGTGATGTTAGTATTCCTCAAACTTATTTGACACAAGGTTTTTCAAACAATTTTTGGAAGACTATAGTCCAAAATAATTTTTACAAACATTTTTACAAACATGTACACTTATTTGAAAATCATTTTGCAATCGGTTTTCAAAACAGTATATATAGGTTTTTCAAATATTTTTGCAACCATTTTTCAAACCATTTGCAAATCATTTTTCAAACATTTTATTTCACACAAAGAAAAGAAGTTTTACAAACCACACATTTTTACAAAGGTTGAAAACATGAAGCAAAATATTTTCAAAATAGTTTTCAATAGATGTTCACACAGGTTTTCAAACTATTTTTCAAACATTTTGCAAAAAACATTTTCACCTGATTTATTAATTAGTAAATACAAAAAGAATTTGAGGAATAACCACATCTTTTTATTAAGGATTTTTAAAGAATTTTAAAGAATAATTAGCCATATTATTAGGAAAATACGAAAGTACGAGTTATGGCTAAAGTATATACGTAGTATATACGACCCCCTATACTTAGCTTGAGCTATGTCCTCATAGATCGGAGAGAAAAGAGAAGACATAACTCGTACTAAGTATAGACAAGTCTAAAGAATAAAGAAATGAATCAATGAGAAGTTGACCGTCCCCCCTATACTTAGGATCAAATAATCCTAAGTATAGCAGACTGTACACAAAGTAGGGAGGGTCAAGGGTGGGAATGAACAGATCGCACTCAGATTGTCTCCCCCTATACTTAGGGTAAGATATCCCTAAGTATAGACAAGAAGAGGAGACAATGGAGAGGATCAAAGAATGGAAATACTCGGGGTGCCAACCCCCCTATACTTAGGACAAAGTACGTCCTAAGTATGGAAAACTGTCTACAAGGGCGGCACCTTTTTGATAGATACAGAAATTAGAAAAGGAAAAGAAGAAAAGAAGAAAAGAAGAAAATAAATCAGCAGACAATAGAGTGATATAAACAGATGGATCTGTACAGCGGAAAAGAGCATTGATCACCATGTATGAGATGTAGATGATGAGAGTCAAAAGACACATCTCATACCAGAAGAATGGGGGCAACGTCAATGGTCGGTGGATCATGATCAAGATATAGTTTCAAGCGTTGACCATTGACGCGGAAGGTAGCGGAAGATGACGGTTCGGATATGTCGATGCTGCCATTGTCATGTACCTTCCTGACCACATACGGTCCTTTCCACTTGCTCTGCAATTTCCCTGGAAATAACTTCAGCCTGGAATCGAACAACCATACTCTCTGATCTGGCTCAAACTGTTTATGGCTGATATGCGAATCATGCCATGTCTTCACTTTCTCTTTGTACTGTAGGCTGTTGGAGAAGGCTGTATCTCTCAACTCCTCCAGGGCTGCCAATTCAGCTCTTCTTTGGTCTCCTATACTTTCTGGATCTAGAAGCA
Organism: Ottelia alismoides; assembly: GCA_037367405.1. Lineage (NCBI taxonomy): Eukaryota > Viridiplantae > Streptophyta > Magnoliopsida > Alismatales > Hydrocharitaceae > Ottelia > Ottelia alismoides. The sequence continues at coordinate 1,127,680 of JAZKJV010000738.1, read as the reverse complement.
ACTCAGTAACTGCCCAAAAAGATTTGTGCTTGATCTCCACTGGCAAATGGCACGGCTTGCCATAAACGAGACGAAAGGGAGATGTCCCTAATGGATTCTTGAAAGATGTCCGATAGGCCCACAGGACCGAGTCCAAAAGTTGCGACCAATCTTTTCGGTCTGGGCGGACAACTTTCTGCAAGATAGTCTTTATCTCCCTGTTCGATACTTCGGCAAGACCATTAGTCTGAGGGTGATAAGGAGTGGCAACCCGATGGTCAATACCGAACTCGTCTGCAAGGGCCCTGACTTTGTCATTGATGAAATGAGACCCCCCGTCTGAAATCAAGACTCTAGGTACACCGAACCGTGAAATGATATTTTTCCTCAAAAATTTGCAAACGGTTTTAGCATCTGCGGCTCGGGCGGGGATGGCCTCAACCCATCGGCTGACATAGTCCACAGCGAGCAAAATATGCTCGAATCCCTGACTCTTAGGAAATGGGCCCATGAAATCAATCCCCCATGCATCAAAAACCTCACAGAAGTGAATGGGTTGCATGGGCATCATGTCTCTCTGTCCGCAGGTTCCCATTTTCTGACAGTCAGTACATCTCTTCACGAAATCATCAGAATCCTTGAAGAGAGTAGACCACCATAGGCCGGATTGAAGTACCTTCTGTGCTGTCCTTTTTCCTGAATGATGTCCTCCTGCCTCAAGCTTGTGGCAATATGTGAGGACGCTATGCTGCTCTTCTTGAGGAATGCACCTCCTCCAGATACTATCCCCTCCTTCATGATAAAGGACGGGATCCTCCCAATGATAAAACTTGGCCTTAGCTAGGAAGGTCTCAAGTTTCTGCCTGGGCCAACCCTGAGGGACTGTCTTGGCAACAAGATAGTTTACAAAGTCGGCGTACCACGGGAGTGAGGTGACAGCCAAGATCGCCTCATCTGGGAATGTCTCAGTTATAGGTGCGCTGGGCTCAGATTCCTCAAGATTCTCCAATCTGGAGAGATGATCCGCCACCACATTCTTGACTCCAGGCTTATCCTTAATTTCAATATCAAATTCCTGGAGTAGAAGGATCCATCTGGTGAGACGTGCTTTGGCATCCTTCTTGGCCATTAAGTACCGGATGGCGGTGTGATCAGTGTATATTGTCACTCTAGATCCAAGAATATATGATCGATACTTATCAAGAGCAAAAACTACGGCCAGCATCTCTTTCTCAGTTACAGTGTAATTCCGCTGCGCGGCATCCAAAGTCCGGCTGGCGTAGTGAATGGCAAACGGTAAACCATCCCTCCTCTGTCCAAGCACAGCCCCAACGGCAAAATCTGAAGCATCCGTCATGATCTCGAATGGGAGAGACCAATCGGGTGGCTGAAGGACAGGAGCTGAGACAACCATGTTTTTGAGAGTCTCAAATGATTCAAGACACTTATCATTGACAATAAACTCGGTGTCTTTGGTCAGCAAGTCAGTTAACGGTCGGGCAATTCGACTGAAGTCCTGAATAAACCGTCGGTAGAAACCGACATGCCCCAGAAAAGACCATAACTGACGCAGATTGGACGGCGGATTGAGTTTCCTGATGATGTCCACCTTAGCCGGATCGACCTCCATGCCCCTGTTGGAGACGATATGACCAAGGACCGTCCCCTGAGCCATCATGAAATGACTCTTCTCCCAGGATAAGACAAGATTGACCTCTATGCAGCGCTTCAGCACACGGTCTAGGCAGTCAAGACAAGCATCAAACCCGTCGCCATAGACCGAGAAGTCATCCATGAAGACCTCTAAACAGTCACCCACCATGTCCGAGAAGATGGACAACATGCACCTTTGGAATGTCGCCGGAGCGTTACATAGACCAAAGGGCATCCGCCTGAAAGCATAGGTCCCAAACGGACAGGTGAATGTCGTTTTCTCCTGGTCTTCGGGCGCAATGGCCACTTGATTATATCCAGAGTACCCATCAAGAAAACAGTAATGGCTCTTCCCGGCTAACCGCTCGATAATCTGATCAATAAATGGTAGCGGGAAGTGATCCTTCTTGGTGGCCTCATTCAATCGTCTGTAGTCCACACAGACCCTCCAAGAAGTTGGTACTCTGGTAGCGATCTCCTCTCCAGACTCATTTACAACTGTAGTGATACCCGTCTTCTTAGGTACCACATGGAGTGGACTAACCCATTTAGAGTCGGAGATGGGGTAGATGAAATCAGCGCTCCACCACTTGGAAATTTCTTTCATGACTACGTCTCGAAGATTCGGGTTCAGCCGTCGTTGGAACTCACGCGACGGCTTAGCGTTATCTTCAAGATAGATGTGGTGAGAGCAAAGCTTTGGGCTCAGCCCCTGGAGATCAGCTATACTCCAACCGATTGCCTTGCGGTTTCTTTCAAGAACCTCCATCAGACGAGATTCTTGTTCTCCAGTCAAATCTGCTGAGATGATGACTGGGTGCATTTCTGGCTCTCCAGCAAGGAATCTGTACTTCATAGACTGCGGCAGAGGTTTTCTTTCAGGACAACTGGGAGGTGGCAGATCTGGCTTCTGATAAGTCTGTGTAAACGCAACCAAGTCTGCATGGGAGAACTCTCGCTCAGCATGAGTGTCTGACGAAGGGCGGCCTGCTGAATCATCAATACACTGCACTGGCTCGCACTCTGTCATGGCTGTCAGCTCAGAAGGAATCAGACAAGGCAAATAATCGTCAAAATCATCCCAATCAATGTCTGAATCCGAGGGATCAGAAGATGACGAGCAAGATCGAAACTCTTCGGCACCACTCATCACAACACTGTCAGCCTCAGAAATATCCTCATCCAGGAATGTGCTCTCCCGGCTCTCGACTGCCATGAGCTGTAGATAGAGTGAATCTGCAGGCAAGGCGAGGGTCGGTGCGGCGGGATCTTTCCAACTGAATTCATCATCGGACATCTCAAAGTCACAAACCTGGTGGATGTCTAGCTCTTCCTCTGTCAGCTGCTCTGCTTCGCTGGACTGCTCTGAGCATTCTGCCTCTCTGGCTCTGATTTCTTCGATCGTCTCTATTTGTATGGTTTCGCCCTCTACGCGAAAGCATACCTTCCCACTATCATGGTCGGTCACCGCCTTGGCTGTGGCCAAGAATGGACGTCCGAGAATGATGGGGGCATCAGTTACCGACTCAGGGATCTCCATGTCCAACACAACAAAGTCCACGGGGAATTTCAGGCCCTGAATGGTAACGACCACGTCTTTCAACAACCCCTTCGGCCTCTTAATCGACCTATCAGCAAACTGAAGGACGGTTCTGCTTCGAAGAAGAGGGCCAAACTCGAACTGCTTGAGTAAGGCTGCCGGAAGGAGATTAATTGAAGAGCCGCTGTCTAATAGAGTACGATCAAACTGCTGCTCCTGAATCTCGCATCTGACATAGGGAGCTCCTGCGTCTGGTCGCTTGGCTGGCAATGTGTTCTGAATGGCGCAGCAAGTGTTATGCGTGAGCATATGGATTTGATCTCTGTGCCTCTTCCTTCTTCGGACAGTGGTTGTTTCTTTCAGATTCTTCTTGAAGAAGGGGATATGCTCAAACGCTTCTCGTAGAGTCAGCTGGATATGGAATCTGTCAATCATCTCATTGCCGAACTCTACCTGTTGGTTCTTTTTAGGATTTTCTTTTTTATTCCCCTTCGCTCGGCGGAGTGCCTCGGGAAAGGGGATGCTAGGAGCCTCCTCAGATGGGGGCCTAGGAGTCGGTTCTTGTGCCTGTGAAGGTGGAGAATCCATACAAAAATCATCATTCAACACATATGGATCCGCAATTTGAACAGAAACCTTTCCTTTATTCATATTTTTGTTGTTTTTGTCTCTCTTCCCACAATCTCTAGATACAAAATGTGGTGAAGTCACAGAAGTTGGCTCAACAGGAATAGATGTGGTGGCCTCAGCACCACCACTAGCACCGGTCTTCGCGGCATCAGCACCGCGCTCTGGTTCATCTCCCAAAATGGCGGCTTCAGCACCACCGTCTTCAGCTGGTATCACGACGGCATCAGCACCGTCATCCTGGGCTCCATCATTGGTGGCATCAGCACCACCGTCTTCAATATCATCTGTAGCGGCATCAGTACCGCTCCTCTGCTCCTCTGGCGCTCCTGGTTCGGCTTCGGGTTGTCGCTCAGAAGAGGCGCCGCCGGCTGGTATCCTACCGCTCCTAGTAGTCACAAAATCAGCATCATGCACAAAAGACATATCATTTAAATTGTCACTAGGAGAGGCACCCTCTATGAACTCTACCTGCTCAGATTTTCTTTTGAAATTATTAGGGTTTGGTTCGATCTGAGCTGGTATGGCGGCCTTGCCTTTGATTATGTCCCGCATCTCCTGCCGGAACTCATCCATTTCTTGCCTGAAGGATGCTCGCTGTTCAGATAGCAAGCGGGCAAGATCATCGAGTGCAGGGTTCTCAAAGGCTGGGCCCTGAGAACCGGACGTCTGTCCCTGCTGGAAATGGGGCTGTTGCTGCTGATACTGAGGAGGAGGCTGGGCATAAGATTGCTGAGGCGGCTGGCGCTGCCTCCACTGCTGTCCCTGATAGGCGGGACGAGGACCATTGTGGTATTGTTGGGGCTGGTTGTACTGGGGCTGTCCGTGAGCAGGAGGATGCTGTTGGGATGAGGAAGCACCATTACCCCAACGGAATCCGGGGTGATCCCTGCGGATTGCGGGCTGCGGGTATCGGTCATACCATATCCCGTTGACTTCCATCAACGGTTCCTGCTCAAAGGAAAGTGGAGGGAGAACTGCCAGTGGTTGCTCCTGCTGATACACCACCATCTGAGTCTCCTGAGATGGCTGTGGCTCTGGATGGTACTGCAACAATGGAACCGGCTCCGCCTGGATGTGGTTCACCTGGCGGTACGAGGTGGATGCCTGGTTGGGATTGTTGCTGCTGGAAGCAACCTGTGACCTGGGAGGCTGTTGTGAATGGGCCTGTGCCTCCTGAATGCATAGGATCTGGGTTTTCAGGTCACTCATTGTCTTGGTCAGAAGGTCCATCTGGGCTAGACCTTGGTTCTGCTTCTTTTCAAGGATCTCCATGCGATCCAGCTTTTCACTGATGATTCCCATGTCGGCTGCGGCTGATTCGGCTTGGGCTGCGGCTGCCGACGTTGTGCTAGGACCGGCATCGATGCGTGCGATCCTCTGAAATGATCCCGCTCCTTGCGGGGGCTTCTGCTGTGTATAGACACGAGCCTGGGTCATCACTGTGGAATTCTCTGCCATGCCTTCGTAGATGGCCCAGACGTCGTCCTCTCCCTTGGAGAAATATGATCCACCGCAAGAGGCGTTCACAAGCCCCTGCAGCTCCGGTGTCAGCCCACAGAAAAAACTCTGCACCAGATTGGGCTTGGAAATATCGTGATGAGGACACCGGTCTATGAGCTCTCTGAATCGATCCCATGCTTCGTGAAACTGTTCATTTGGGATCATCACAAAGTTGCTGATCATAGCTCTGGCTGCATTTGTCCGGCCAAGAGGATAATATTTCTTCAAGAATGCGGACCGGAGATCTACCCACGTGTCGACGAATCGCCCCAAGTGTTTGAGCCAGTAAGCGGCTCTGTCAACCAATGAGAATGGAAAGGCGATCATCCTGATAGTGTCCTCGGTCAACAACCGATCATGGATTGTGCTGCAGATCATCTCGAACTCTTGGAGGTGGAGGTGTGGCTCTTCGGTCGGCAGCCCATGGAATTTGGGTAGCATCTGAATAGTGTTGTGCCGAAGCTCGAAATCTCCAAGGATTGGTGGGAGTCTGATCCACCGGTGAGTGAGGGATGAAGCTGGGTTGTGCAATTCCCTCATTATGGTCTGTGGCGGTCGCTCACCGTCTGGGTCACCTCCCCCTGCATCGGGTCCTCCTCCTTCTCCGCCACCGCCTCCTCCAGCTCTGTGCTCTCTCATCTGAGCTAACTCCCTCATGAGATCACCCATGAATGCACCCTGGTCCCTGATCTGTCTCTGCATGGTCTCCATGGATGCTAGCAATGAATTGTTGATGGCCACCTGGTCTATTATGAATGGAGGATGCTCGTGGTCATCTGGGTGCTCGCCTCTATCTGCCATTGCTTGATTCTCTGAAAATGCAAACGAGGCCATTTCAGGTGCTGATGAATGAGCTGAATTCTGTGATTCACTGTACTCTGAAATAATTGGACTGAGGGAAGGTGAATGGGAAGGGTGGTCGAGGGGGAACAGGGTGGATGTGAACTCAGGCTCGGAGAGCGGACTCTCCGAGTTGTTCCTAGATGAATAAGGAGGAGTGCTGGATAGCGGTGCCGACAAGGTCGGCCTAAGAGACCTCCGTCCCATCATCTTGATTATTGAAGAAGAGTGGGGGTAATGCAAGAGAAAAGAAAATGAGATGCAACAAAATTGTGCACAAGTGTGCGGTGTTTTTGATCTTGACCTTAATAAATCTAGCAATCAAACGCAAAACAAGGGTAGATTCACCAACTCAACTCGTGAAGCCGTAAAGGTTCGGCTTTTATCTTGTCAATTTTAGCTTGTTTTTCAGGCAATTATCTTTTCACGAGTCCTTAGAGCGCTACGCCTATAGGAGAGAGAGTACTGCCAGGAGAGTATCCCCGTACTTGTCCTCCTCCTGTGTAACCTGTAACTTGCGCTTTTTGAGGTCCTTGTAACCCTTCCTGGATCCCTACTCAGCCAAAGAAAAGAGGGAGGAAGCCGATAGGCGAAACCGATACTTCGGACCTCGCTCGCAACGGAATCACCCGTGAGCGTACAAGGTCCTACTCGGACGCAGCCGGTGAGACAGACACACCCGTGAAGGCGTGGCCTAGGCTCGGTACTTCGGACAGGGTCGGCGCTCTCACAATAGAGAGTCACCAATGGCGACCAAGTCCTACTCGACTACGTACGATAGTAGCGCCAATACTTCGGAAATCCAGGCGATACACAAGGCAGCCACAAGTTGGGTTTTGGGCTCTAATCCTTACGAAGCGCTCACCTCACTGGGAAGGAAACCTTCCTATGCAACCTGAAAACAAGTGAGGGTGTTACTCTCCCCAAGCAATGAATCCAATTACAGATTTTATTATGGTCAAGTTTTCTTTAGCAGTCCCTTTTTTAATTTTTTGGTGTTATCGCTTCTTTTGAGTCAATTCAAACAAGCGCCTAACGTTTTTGTATTTTTCCTTTTATTCTACTTTGTCCAAAAACAGAGGGAGAAAAGAGTCGGAAAAGCCGTGCAAGTCGACATCAAGGTGGAAATCTCACCTTTGTGCCTAGATGATGCGTGCAAAGTAAGAAGACTTACAGCGAATCCCAGCTCTCTCCATGCGGGATGCAAAGCAGAATATTTAAACCTAATCTATATGGCGAAATGCAAAGCGGAAATCGTCCTAGAACAGGCAATTTCTACGGATCGTGAAGAACTGTAGCTAGTCAACCGAATCAAGTCCGGAGTCCGATCTCGGGAGTCACTCGGTGCCCGCCACAACGGGTCCTGCCAGCGCTGTATGTGACTCCTAACGGCGCGTGGTCTCGAATCAGATCAAACTAACTTTTTTGGTGGATTTTATTAAGGTCCAATTACGTTCTATAGGAACAGATAGTCTATTAGGTGTTGGGCCTTAATGATCTACGTCACAATCAACAGAAAACCCTAAGTCTAGGGGCTCAATCCACAAAAGAAAGTGAAAAATGAAACTCAAAACCAGAAAATGACTGCGATGAAAACACGAAGAAAACGGCGGTGAGCCCCCGGGTGAACAAACACCCGGAAATTAGGCCCGAATGTCTAAGTCCAAGTTCAAGTCCTGTGTACCTGTATTATTACAAATTAATGAATATCACTCTCTCACAAAAAATAAAAACTAATCTAGGCCACTCTCTCACTCTCCTTGCTCTCTCCTGCCGGCTTGGCTCAAGAAAAGCCGGCTCCACGTCCCAAGGTTGCGTCGGGTCACCTAAGCCACCCGCCTCGCTCCGCGGTCCCTCGCAAGAAGACAAAAGAGAAGGGCAGATAGTTCACAAAGATATATCAAAAATGTGAGAGAAGGAAAACAAAGCTATGGTAAACAAACACACAAACAATAAAAATGAACTACAAGCTGTTGCTCCCCGGCAACGGCGCCATTTGATTAATGCAAAATTGAGTGCGGTTATATTGACTCACAAGGCGAGTCAACAGTCGGTGTTTGACCACACAAAATCCTGTATTTAATCAACAATTAACCCACACTAAAAATCACTAATGAGAAATAAATGTGGAGTTAAAATTTATTTTTAACTCTGCACAAATGATGTAAAGGGCAAGTATGCAGAGAGTTCGAACACAGGGAGCAAACAGTGAAGTCCTAGCAAAAGCTAAGTGTGTGAGTGTGTGATGTGTCTACACTAAGCAAGCAACTACAATTTTTGTGGGTTTTTAATTTTTAACTTTTTTTTATTTGATTTTTAATTTTGTATTTTGATTTTTTGATTTTCTGATTTTTATATTTTATATTTTATATTCTTTTTTTTTCTTTTCAATATTGGAAAGTAAATGCAATATAAGGCAAGGCAAAGTGAAATATTTATAAAAATGCACAAAAATGCTCCAAAATTCAGAAAATAAATGTTTTTGGTATTTTTAAGGTTTTTTACTGTTTTTATGATTTTTGGGGATTTTTCAAGATGTTTTTGGTATTTTTAAAGTCTGAAATAAGGCAAACAGTGGCAATAAGGGCTGGCTGTGACAAAAATAGGAATTAAAAATTAGCAACCAGTACCAAAAATATTTCACACTATTTTTCTAATAAAGGGAGTAAAATAAGGAACAAACAGAAACTGAGTTTGTATTTTTTGGATTTTTCTATGATTTTATATATTTTTTTGAAGTTTTTGAGTGTTTTTAAATTTTTAGTGTTTTTCTTTTGAGATTTTTAGTGATTTTTGGACTGACACTAAAATAGCATAAAATAGACACTAGGTGATTTTTTTGGAATTTCTAGAGGTGTTATGATATTTTTTTGGTATTTTCTAAGCTAGACAGTGCACAGAATATGTGTTTTTGATTTTTAATAAATATAAAATTAAAGTAAAATCAAAAACTAAAATATGGGCGTTAAAGTACACCTATCCAGAAACCTAATCCTATTTTTGTGAGATTTTTGGGGTTAAAATGATCAAGCAACTAAATCCAACAAGCATGCAAACATTAAACAGGCCTGGCAAGGGTATTTATGCAATATTCAGAACTTCCAGGGGAATAAATGCAATTTTCCACAAAATATTACACGTTATATTCAATTTTTGGCACTAAAAGACAATTACAAAAACCGCCAGGGGCACGCCTACAAATTACTCACCAGGGCGCGTGACTTGCACGCGCCTGGGAGGGACTGGAATGCAATAATACAAAAGCCTGGGGGCTTAGTTGCAAAATATCCCAAAATATTATACTTAACGCCAAAATTTTAGGACTAAAAGGAAATACCCAAACATACAGGGGTGCCTCTACAAAATGCCCAGACCTCACGTGAACTGGTCACGTGAGGTGACGTGGCGAGGGACCTAAACGCAAATAAAAGAAAGTTCGGGGACCTACTTGCAAATATTACAAAATTTTAACGCTACAGACGAAAGTTTATAGACTAAATAGGAAATACAAAAATGGCGAGGGTGTAGGTGCAAAATACCCTCGCTCCGGCGCTCTGGTGAGGACGCGTGGCGCGCATCCAACGGCTGGGACGACGGGAGGCGATCCAGCGGCTGGGGGCGCTTCACTTATCCACGTGGAAAGCTCTGAACGGCCGATGACGCTTCGAGGATCAGCGGCCGAGATTAGATCCTCCTGAAGTGATCTGACGGTCGAGGCCGAGGAAGATCCAACGGCCGCTGCTCAATCTGGAGCTCCTCCTCGATCGGACGGCTGGGAAGAGGGTTGCAAGAACTGGGAAGAACGCCGGCGAAGGCGAGCTTCCCCGACCTCAATCTCCCTCCTCCGGTGACGAATGTGCTTCAAAATGACCGTGGAGGCTCCTGGGACGGTCCTCTATCTCCTGGGGGCGTTCAAAATCCACGGGGAAGCCCGTGGTTCTCTCGGGCAGCGGGCGGAGCTGGGAGGCTGCTGCTGCTCCGGCGAGCTCCAAAACTCGCCTCCAGGCGCTCGTGAAGTGGCTTGGACCTGCAAACAAAGTCAAGGGGTCCAGGGCAAAATGCCTGGACCCTCGAATGCCCTTGGGGATGGTCGAATCGAAATGGAGATGCACGGCCGGAGGTGCGCTCCGGCCAAGGTGCTTGATTGAGCGATTTAAGCGATGGATCTTGGAATTTTTTGGGGGTTTTTAACGCCTAAGCTACCAGGAAGAAAATGCAATAAAGAAAAACACGGGTGGAGGCCCTCGATGGCCGGAGCCAGAGGAAAAAGGGGTACCTCGACGCCGGCACTTGGCGGAGGTGGTGGAGGCTCCCTCGACCTCGGACGCCCTGGCTGAAAGGCTCGCGGGCGAAGCTGTCACCTCCGGCGAGCGATTGGAGCACAAGAGAGGCGGAGAGGGGTGGACCAAGGGGACTCAAATTTGATTTGAAAATGGAGGGGCGGTTTTATTTGGTTGACTCAGTGGCTGAGGTGCTCCAAAGAACGAGGTGGCTGGCTCGATTCAGAAACTCTTAGCCCAAGATGATCCTTGGGCGAGCAAGAGGGAGGGTAGGTGAAGATTTTTGCAGAAGAAATCGAGCCAAAGGATGCAAGTTCATGCCTCGAAAAAATTGGGGAAGATGGGTCAAACATAGGGCTGTCAGAGGCTACAGGAGGTAGGGTACCTAGTTGACCGAGGTCAACTAGGGTTTGCACCTGGTTGGTCCACGTGGACCAACCAGGAAAACCCTGGAGTAAATGTTTGTTAATTCAATAAAAAATAGGAAATGGTCGAATTAAATAAAAATAAAAAATGTTCAAAATTTAATGTAGTATTTTATCCTGATTTTTATTTATTTTTATGACGTATATTTTTTTACAAGTCCTTTTTTAACCCCTATATAGGTATAATACCTATGTGCTTTGATATTTTATTTTATTTTATGTATTTTTAATCTTGTTATTTTTATTTATGATTTTGTAAAATTATAACATGTTTTTATGTACATAAGTATATTTTTTATTTTATTTTTCTGAGATGTCTTGTATATTAAATAAAATACAAATGTATTCTATACAGGTATAAGTATATACAGTATACCTATGTATTGAATATATACAATTATTTTATTTTCTATTTTCCTTTACATTTTATTTCAATTTTAACGCACATATATAGTATAAGTAATATTTACAAAATTAAAAAAAAAATATGAAAATGAATAAATAACGAATAAAGAATAAATTAAATATTTTATTCAGTACAAGTGTACAATAAGGGTCCAAAAGTCAACTTTCAGACCGTAGCTCCACCAAATGCGAAACCACCACCATTGGATAGATTATTTTATTCTATATACAATTAAAGGTGAGTACACTGCATTACAAGTTGTCGTTTGTGAGATACGGGTCTGGGAAGTTGGGCTTTTGGATTCTTATTCAGACCATATCTTTTTATCTGTACCTTCTTTTTCTGTGAAATCAATTTTGTCCTTTTCTTTATGAAATTATCTACAACTTTCATGTACAAGGTTTCTTTATTTGATGTACAAAAAGTGGAACCAAAAATAGGTCCAAAAATAAATAAAGAATGAATAAAAGTATAGGTATTTTTGCTGTGATTCTGACCTTATCTCCCCCTACTTTATTCCTTGTCGACCTATTCAACAAGATGCCTAGGTCTCGGGGGTTTTGGGTCATAAAATATTTACAATATTTTATTCTTTTTCTTTTCTTTATTTATTCTATAATTTTGGCTTTAATTACAGTGATTTATACACAATCTGAATGCACATGCATGGATGCTAAGATGATGGTTTTAATGCTATTTACAGGTATTTGCTAGGGTTTTTGGTGCCAAAATGATAGAATAAAGATGATGAAATGTGGATTCATCACTGCGCCATTCAGAAAACATTGCCAGCCAAGCGACCAGACGCAGGAGCTCCCTATGTCAGATGCGAGATTCAGGAGCAGCAGTTTGATCGTACTCTATTAGACAGCGGCTCTTCAATTAACCTCCTTCCGGCAGCCGTACTCAAGCAGTTCGAGTTTGGCCCTCTTCTTCGAAGCAGAACCGTCCTTCAATTTGCTGATAGGTCGATTAAGAGGCCGAAGGGGTTATTGAAAGACGTGGTCGTTACCATTCAGGGCCTGAAATTCCCCGTGGACTTCGTAGTGTTGGACATGGAGATCCCTGAGGCGGTAACTGATGCCCCCATCATTCTCGGACGTCCATTCTTGGCCACAGCCAAGGCGGTGACCGACCATTATAGTGGGAAGGTATGCTTTCGCGTAGAGGGCGAAACCATACAAATAGAGACGATCGATGAGATCAGAGCCAGAGAGGCAGAATGCTCAGAGCAGTCCAGCGAAGCCGAGCAGATGACAGAGGAGGAGCTAGACATCCACCGGGTTTGTGATTTCGAGATGACTGATGATGAATCCAACTGGAAAGATCCCGTAGCACCGACCCTCGCCTTGCCTACAGATTCACTGTATCTCAAGCTCATGGCAGTCGAGAGCCGGGAGAGCACATTCCTGGATGAGGATATTTCTGAGGCTGACAGTGTTGTGATGAGTAGTGCTGAGGAATTTCAATCTTGCTCATCATCTTCTGATCCCTCGGATTCAGACATTGATTGGGATGACTTTGATGACTATTTACCTTGTCTGATTCCTTCTGAGCCAGCAGCCATGACAGAGTGCGAGCCAGTGCAGTTTATTGATGATCCATCAGGCCGCCCTTCGTCAGCAATTTATGCAGAGCGAGAGTTCTCGCATGCAGATTTGGTCGCATTTACACAGACTTATCAGAAGCCAGATCTGCCACCTCCCAGTTGTCCGGAACGAAAACCTCTGCCGTAGACAATGAAGTACAGATTCCTTGCTGGAGAGTCAGAAATGCACCCAGTCATTATCTCAGCAGATTTGACTGGAGAACAAGAATCTCGTCTGATGGAGGTTCTTGAAAGAAACCGCAAGGCAATCGGTTGGAGTATAGCTGATCTCCAGGGGCTGAGCCCAAATCTTTGCTCTCACCACATTTATCTTGAGGATAACGCTAAGCCGTCGCGTGAGTTCCAGCGACGGCTGAACCCGAATCTTCGAGACGTAGTCATGAAAGAAATTTCCAAGTGGTGGAGCGCCGATTTTATCTATCCCATCTCCGACTCCAAATGGGTAAGTCCGTTACATGTGGTACCCAAGAAGACGGGTATCACTACAGTTGTCAATGAGTCTGGAGAGGAGATCGCTACCAGAGTACCAACTTCTTGGAGGGTCTGTGTGGACTACAGACGATTGAATGAGGCCACCAAGAAGGATCACTTCCCGCTACCATTTATTGATCAGATTATCGAGCGGTTAGCTGGGAAGAGTCACTACTGCTTTCTTGATGGGTACTCTGGATATAATCAGGTGGCCATTGCGCCCGAAGACCAGGAGAAAACGACATTCACCTGTCCGTTTGGGACTTATGCTTTCAGACGGATGCCCTTTGGTCTATGTAACGCTCCAGCGACATTCCAAAGGTGCATGTTGTCCATCTTCTCGGACATGGTGGGTGACTGTTTAGAGGTCTTCATGGATGACTTCTCGGTCTATGGCGACGGGTTCGACGCTTGTCTTGACTCCCTAGACCGTGTGCTGAAGCGCTGCATAGAGGTCAATCTTGTCTTATCCTAGGAGAAGAGTCATTTCATGATGACTCAAGGGACGGTCCTTGGTCATATCGTCTCCAACAGGGGCATGGAGGTCGATCCGGCTAAGGTGGACATCATCAGAAAACTCAATCCGCCGTCTAATCTGCGTCAGTTACGGTCTTTTCTGGGGCATGTCGGTTTCTACCGACGGTTTATTCAGGACTTCAGTCGAATTGCCCGACCGCTTACTGACTTGCTCACCAAAGACACCGAGTTTATTGTTAATGATAAGTGTCTTGAATCATTTGAGACTCTCAAGAATATGGTTGTTTCAGCTCCTGTCCTTCAGCCACCCGATTGGTCTCTCCCATTCGAGATCATGACGGATGCTTCAGATTTTGCCGTTGGGGCTGTGCTTGGACAGAGGAGGGATGGTTTACCGTTTGCCATTCACTACGCCAGCCGGACTTTGGATGCCGCGCAGCGGAATTACACTGTAACTGAGAAAGAGATGCTGGCCGTAGTCTTCGCTCTTGATAAGTATCGATCATATATTCTCGGATCTAGAGTAACCATCTACACTGATCATACCGCCATCCGGTATTTAATGGCTAAGAAGGATGCCAAAGCACGTCTCACCAGATGGATCCTTCTGCTCCAGGAATTTGATATTGAAATTAAGGATAAGCCTGGAGTCAAGAATGTGGTGGCGGATCATCTCTCCAGATTGGAGAATCTTGAGGAATCTGAGCCCAGCGCACCTATTACTGAGACGTTTCCAGATGAGGCGATCTTGGCTATCACCTCACTCCCATGGTATGCTGACTTTGTAAACTATCTTGTTGCCAAGACAGTCCCTCAGGGTTGGCCCAGGCAGAAACTTGAGACCTTCCTAGCTAAGGCCAAGTTTTACCATTGGGAAGATCCCGTCCTTTATCATGAAGGAGGGGATAGTATCTGGAGGAGGTGCATTCCTCAAGAAGAGCAGCATAGCGTCCTCACATACTGCCACAAGCTTGAGGCAGGAGGACATCATTCTGGAAAAAGGACAGCACAGAAGGTGCTTCAATCCGGCCTATCGTGGCCTACTCTCTTCAAGGATTCTGATGAGTTCGTGAAGAGATGTACTGACTGTCAGAAAATGGGAACCTGCGGACAGAGAGACATGATGCCCATGCAACCTATTCACTTCTGTGAGGTCTTTGATGCATGGGGAATTGATTTCATGGGCCATTTCCTAAGAGTCAGGGATTCGAGCATATTTTGCTCGCTGTGGATTATGTCAGCCGATGGGTTGAGGCAATCCCCGCCCGAGCCGCAGATGCTAAAACCGTATGCAAATTTTGAGGAAAAATATCATTTCACGGTTCGGTGTACCCAGAGTCTTGATTTCAGACGGGGGGTCTCACTTCATCAATGACAAAGTCAGGGCCCTTGCAGACAAGTTCGGCATTGACCATCGGGTTGCCACTCCTTATCACCCTCAGACTAATGGTCTTGCCGAAGTATCGAACAGGGAGATAAAGACTATCTTGCAGAAAGTTGTCCGCCCAGACCGAAAGGATTGGTCACAGCTTTTGGACTCGGTCTTGTGGGCTTATCGGACATCTTTCAAGAATCCATTGGGAACATCTCCCTTTCGTCTCGTCTATGGCAAGCCGTGCCATTTGCCAGTGGAAATCAAGCATAAATCTTTTTGGGCAGTTACTGAGTTGCTTCTAGATCCCGAGAGTATAGGAGACCAGAGAAGAGCAGAATTGGCAGCCCTGGAGGAATTGAGAGATACAGCCTTCTCCAACAGCCTACAATACAAAGAGAAAGTGAAGACATGGCACGATTCGCATATCAGCCATAAACAGTTTGAGCCAGATCAGAGAGTATGGTTGTTTGATTCAAGGCTAAAGTTATTTCCAGGGAAGTTACAGAGCAAGTGGAAAGGACCGTATGTGGTCAGGAAGGTACATGACAATGGCAGCATCGACATATCTGAACCGTCATCTTCCTCTACCTTCCGCGTCAATGGTCAACGCTTGAAACTATATCTTGATCATGATCCGCCGACCATTGACGTTGCCCCCATTCTTCTGGTATGAGATGTGTCCTTTGACTCTCATCATCTACATCTCATACATGGTGAGAAATTCTATCTTCCGCTGTACAGATCCATCTGTTTATATCACTTTGTTGTCTGTTGATTTATTTTCTTCTTTTCTTCTTTTCTTCTTTTCCTTTTCTATCTTCTTTATCTATTAAAAAGGTGCCGCCCTTGTAGACAGTTTTCCATACTTAGGACGTACTTTGCCCTAAGTATAGGGGGGTTGGCACCCCGAGTTGTTCTATCCTTTTCGATCCTCTCTATTGTCTCCTCTTCTTGTCTATACTTAGGGATATTTTACCCTAAGTATAGGGGGAGACAATCTGAGTACGATCTGTTCATTCCCACCCTTGACCCTCCCTGCGTTGTGTACAGTCTGCTATACTTAGGATTATTTGATCCTAAGTATAGGGGGGACGGTCAACTTCTCATTCATTGTTTGATCCATTTATTCTTTATTATTTAGACTTATCTATACTTAGTACGAGTTATGTCTTCTCTTTTCTCTCCGATCTATGAGGACATAGCTCAAGCTAAGTATAGGGGGGTCGTATATACTACGTATATACTTTAGCCATAACTCGTACTTTCATATTTTCCTAATAATATGGCTAAAAATTCTTTAAAATTCATTAAAAATCCTTAATAAAAAGATGTGGTCATTCCTCAAATTCTTTTTGTATTTACTGATTAATAAATCAGGTGAAAATGTTTTTTGCAAAATATTTGAAAAATAGTTTGAAAATCTTTGTGAACATCTATTGAAAACTATTTTGAAAATATTTTGTTTCGTGTTTTCAACCTGTGTGAAAAATGTGTGGATTGTAAAATTTCTTTTCTTTGTGTGAAATAAAATGTTTGAAAAATGATTTGCAAATGGTTTGAAAAATGGTTGCAAAAATGATTTGAAAAACCTATATATACTGTTTTGAAAACCTTTGCAAAATGATTTTCAAATGTGTGTAAAATGTTTGTAAAAACTATTTTGGACTATAGTTTTCAAAAATCGTGTGTAGATTGTTTTCAAATAAGTTTGAGGAATATTCACATCACACCAAAAATCCACTATATATAGATATGTATAAAATTGACCACTTACCCTGTAAATTCTTAAAATCCACTTCTTGTAAATATAAGAAGCACTCCCGTGTACATATTTTTAACCTAGTTTTCAGCCAAAACTTTTTGTTTTCAAAAAATTCCCAAAAACATTTGCAAAAACTAAAATCCAAAAACATTTGAAAAATCTTTTTAAAAAAATACAAAAAAATTGCATCTGCACTTGCATGCATCATCTTTTCAAAAACCCATAAAAAGTTCAAAATCTTGAAAATTGCATCACAAAAATATTTTCTGCATTGCATTGCATGGCATTCGCATTTTTCGGATTGAGTTTGATAGTTGAACAAGTCTAAGTAAAATCTGAAGATTGGAGCTTGATTGGACCTTAAAATCTACCTAATAACAGGAACCTTATAGGAACTGGGTTTGAGGTACTTCAGGTCTAGTTGACTTAATTCGTTGAGGATCACGGGACTTGGTTCAAGGGATTCTTGACTGCCTAAGTAGAATATTTCGGAGCACACGCACGACTCTTGTTGATAATGACCTAACTTGGACACCTGCACCTTTCACATGGCTCAACTCAGTTGGAGTGGTGAGGGGATTGGATTTGCCGGTATGAGACGCACACAAGTGGAAACATTTGTCATCCTCTAGGGAGGGAAGTGCACCCCAACCCGTCCAGTGATTAGGAAGTCTAAAGACAGGAGGCTGTGGGTTGCGATAAAGCTTCAAAAGAGGGATAGTCTACTGGCTCAAGAGGAAAAACTCCTTATGTAAATGCTGCTGTATATAGTATTCGAAAAAAAAAAAGTTCAGGCATGTACAAAAATAAAAAGCCTGCAAGTATGTACAAAGTCAATAAGCAAGCTTGAGTTCCAAAGTCATATCATGTGAGCCTGCAGCAGGATGACTTGACTACACTGGTCTTGCATCCAAGGATAGGTAGCTACACTGGCTACCGTCCATTCTTCTCTTCACCCCCTCCTCTTGAGCTGGTTGCCACTTGAACTTAGAAGGGAATACCCCGCTCTTCGAGGATGGAGTTGCTGGATTGGGGAATCATTGGGTTGTCATACTGGAGAAGTCAGTTTCTTTGTCATTCTAGTTGGGGAGAGCCACCATCACTTACACTGTACAAGTCAGATTCATAGTCGTAAGAATTCGCGTATGAGTTGAGATATTTCTGACCTGGCTATTGAGGAGACTTGAGCAGAGTTTTGGGATCCTCAAGGACTGTTGGATTTCAAACACGGTTCTCAATAAGGTTCCGCCCGCACTAAATTTCTAAAGGTCCGACTTAAGCTCCAAACTTTGATTTTGCGAAGACAAGTTTGATAATCAAATAAAGTCCACCTTTCTTCTTTTTCTTTTCTTTGTTTTTCTTTTCTGCACTTATTGCATAAGTGTTTGCTAGGGACTAGCAAAGGTAAAGTATAGGGGGATGATGAATCCACATTTCATCATCTTTATTCTATCATTTTGGCACCAAAAACCCTAGCAAATGCCTGTAAATAGCCTTAAATCAAGCATCTTAGCATTCATGCATGTGCATCTAAACAGTGTGTAAATTACTGTAATTAAGGCCAAAATTATAGAATAAATAAAGAAAAGAAAAAGAATAAAATATTGTAAATATTTTATGACCCAAAACCCCCGAGACCTAGGCATCTTGATGAATAGGTCGACAAGGAATAAAGTAGGGGGAGATAAGGCCAAAAACACAGTCAAAATACCGACACTTGTTATTCATTCTTTATTCATTTTGGGACCTATTTTTGGTTCCACTTTCTATACATCAAATAAAGAAACTTTGTACATGAAAGTCGTAGATAATTTCATAAAGAAAAAGACAAAATTGATTTCACAGAAAAAGAATGTACAGACATAAAGTTCTGGTCTGAATAAGAATCCAAAATCCCAACTTCCCAGACCCGCATCTCACAAACGACAACTCCAAATGATCAAACTCACCTTTAATTGTATATAGAATAAAATAATCTATCCAATGGCGGTGGTTTCGCATTTGGCGGAGCTACGGTTTAAAAGTTGAGTTTTGGACCCCTGTTGTATAGCTATACTGAATAAAATATTCAATTTATTCTTTATTCATTATTTATTCATTTTTATATTTTTATAATTTTGTAAATATTACTTATAATATATATGTGCATTAAAATTGAAATAAAATGTAAAGAAAAATAAAAATAAAAATACTTGTATAAAGAACACATAGGTATACTGCATATACTTATACCTATATAAAATGTATTTGTATTTTTATTAAATACACAAAACAAACCAGAAAAATAAAATAAAAATATATTTATGTATATAAAAGTATGTTATAATGTTATAAAATACTAAATAAAAATAATAAAAATAAAATACCAAAATAAAAATAAAATATCAAAATAACATAGGTATTATACCTATATAGGGTTAAAAAGGTAACTTGTAAAAATTTAAGTCGTAAAAATAAATAAAAATCAGAATAAAATACTACATAAAATTTTGAGCATTTTTTATTTTATAACTTTTATTTAATTCGACCATTTATTATTTTAAATTGAATTAACAAAACATTAATTCAGGGTTTTTCCTGGTTGGTCTACGTGGACCAACCAGGAGGCCAGGACTGTTGACCTAGGTCAACAGTCTGACCTACCCCTGTAGCCCATGTCAGACCTCGTTTTTGAGCCACCTTTTTGGCTTTTTCCAGGCCGAGTCTTTCATCTATTCGTGTTGCATCCTTCTGCAACCTTGTCCACCAACCATCTACCTAACTCGCCCAAGCTTAATCTTGGTCGTCGGACCCAAGATTTGCAAGATATCCCTTGGTCTTTGGACCCCTGCCACCTCGGGTCAAACCACATATAATGGCCCCCCACTTTTCGATTTGATTTTGAGTCCCCTTGGTCCACCCCTCTCCGCCTCTCCAGCGCTCTGAGCCTTGCCGGAGGTGACAGCTCCGCCGCGAGCTTCTCAGCTAGGGCGAACGAGGTCGAGGACGACTCCAGCACCTCCGCCAACCGCCGGCGTCGAGGTAACCTTCATCCTCTGGCTCCGGCCATTGAGGGCTTCCACCCACTTATTTCTTTAGTGCATTTAGTTCCTGTTAGCTTAAGTTTCAAAAACCCCCCAAAAAATCGAAGTTTCATCATCCAAATCGCCCAATCGAGCACCTTGGCCGGAGCGCAACTCCGGCCGTGCATCCACCTGTCGATTCGCACCCCCTCGTGACCATCCAAGGGTCCAGGTTGTTTGCCCTGGACCCTTTGACTATTTTTGCAGGTCAAAGAACGAGCAACGACGCCTGGAGGCGAGTTTTGACGCTCGCTGGAGCGTGGCTGGACCTCCCAGCTCCGCCACCTTCACCTGAGCACCTCGGCCGCCGCCGAGGCTTTTTGTCGCCACCAGCCGATAGAGGACGACCCCAGGAGCCTGCAGCTCCATTTTGAAGCCCATTCACCGCCGGAGAAGCGAGATCGGAGCCGGGGAAGTTCGCCTTCGCCGGCCTTCTTCCCTGTTCTTCCTCCTCGCTTCCCCGCCGTCCGATCGAGCCGCAGCTCCAGATCAAGCCGTAGCCGTTGGATCGCACCACGCCTCAGCCGTCAGATCGTCTCCGAGCGTTCTAATCTCAGCCGTGCATCCACGAACCGTCATCGGCCGCTCATCGTGCGCCACATGGATAAGTGGACCGCTCCCAGCCGCTGGATCGCGCCTCGTCGCCCAGCCGTTGGATTCGAGCCACGTGTCATCATCGGAGCGTCGCGTCGAGGGTATTTTGCACCCTACCCCTCGCGCCTTTTGTATTTACTTTTTAGTCTTTAAACTTTTATCTGTAGTTTAAATATTTTGTAATATTTGCAAAAAGACCCCTAGGCTTTATTTATTTGCACTTAGGTCCTCCGCCACGTCACCTCACGTGACCAGTTCACGTGAGGTGTGGGCATTTTGCAGAGGACTCCTCGGACTTTTGTGTATTTCAGTTTAGTCCCAAAACTTTCGTATGAAGTGTAATATTTTTGGGTATTTTGCACGTCGACCCCTAAAGTTTTGAGATATTGCATTCCAGTCCCTCCCAGGCGCGTGCAAGTCACGCGCCCTGGTGGGTAATTTGTGAGCGTGCCCAGGCGGCTTTTGTATTTACATTTTGGTTCCAGAAATTGAATATTCAGTTATACATTTTTGTGGAAAATTGCATGTTTGTCCCTGGGAGTTTTGTAAATTGCATTTATGCCCCTACCAGGCCTGATTATTAATTGGTTGCTTATTGTATTTATTTGAATGATCATTTCAAGCCCAAAAATTCCACAAAAATAGACTTAAGCTCCTGGATAGGTGTACTTTCACGCCACATATTTAGTTTTTGATTTTATTTTATTTTCTTATTTATTAAAAATCAAAAACTTCCTTTTTGTGTACTGTCTACCTTAGAAAATACCAAAAAAATATTAAAATACCTCCAAAAATTCCCAAAAATTCACCTAGTGTCTATTTTATCCTATTTTAGTGTCAGTCCAAAAATCATTAAAAAACTCAAAAGAAAAACGCTAAAAATTCAAAAACACTCAAAAACCTCAAAAATTATATAAAATAGCAGAAAAATCCAAAAAGTATAAACTCAGCTTCTGTTTATCCCTTATTTTGTTCTTTTTATTAGAAAAATAGTGTGAAAACTTTTAGCTACTGGTTGGTATTTTTGAATCTCATTTTATTCACAGCCAGCCTCTTTTCCACTGTTTAGCCTTATTTCAGTATTTAAAAATATCAAAAACATTTTGAAAAACCCTCAAAAATCACAAAAACAGTAGAAAACCTTAAAAATACCAAAAACATTTTATTTCTGAATTTTTGAGTATTTTTGTGCATTTTTATAAATAGTTTACCTTACCTTTTATTATATTGCCTTTACTTTCCAATATTGAAAAAGAAATAAAAAAATATAAAATATAAAATATAAAAATCAGAAAATTAAAAATCAAATACAAAATTAAAAATTAAATAAAAAAAATTTTAAAAACCCACAAAAATTGTAGTTGCTTGCTTGCTTAGTGTAGACACTTCACACACTCACACACTTAGCATTCTTGCTTGAATTACACTGCTTGCTCCCTGTGTTCGAACTCTCTGCATACTTGACACTATACACCATTTGTGCAGAGTTAAAAATAAATTTTAACTTCACATTGTTTCTAATTTGTTGATCTTAGTGTGGGTTAATTGTTGATTAATCTCGGAATTTGTGTGGTCAAACACCGACTGTTGTCTCGCCTTGTGAGTCGACATAACCGCATCGGATTTCGGGATTATCAGTTGGCTTCTCTGAATCAGGGTTCTAAGACTGTACGAGATTATCATATCCACTTTACTGAGCTACTACGGTACTCACCAGCTCTAGAAGCTTCACCACAAGAGTGTCTTACCAAATTTGTTAGCGGTCTTCAGGGAGATCTACGAGAAAAGCTTGCTGGTTTTAGAGCCACAACCGTAGATGAAGCAATGGACATCGCCTATCGTATTGAGATGGAGAGGGATGAAAATCGCCAAAGAAGAAGTTTCCACTTTAATGGTGGACCGTCCAAAAGCAAGGCACATTATAATCGTAGAGATCGTCGCTATCATCCAGCCGGTTCCAATATAAGCTCACCACAGACCTTGGGTCAGGAATTATCAGGAAGAAGGGGTTTCTCTAGACCTCCACTATATCCTCGCGACTCAACAGCAGGAGCTAGCACCTCTGTGGCTGGATCTTCAGCTCAAACAGGAGCACGTTTGTGTTTTTACTGTCATCAGGAAGGCCACATCAAGAAAGATTGTCCGAAGTTGAGAGGTTCAGGATTTAAATCAACCCCAATTAATAGTATAGCATCCACCTCGAGCAATGGAGCAACACATGGAGGAAGACATGGTAGAGGTCGAGGCTCACAAGGAGCGTCTCCTACACAACAACCACCACAAAGTGTTGCAGGTTCTATCTTGCCTATTCCTAATGGCCAGCTCAATGCAATTACTGAAGAACAAGCCTACAACTCAGGCACAGTCGTATGAGGTACCGTTACTATTCATGGCTTTTCAGTACATGCCTTATTTGATTCTGGTGCTTCACATTCATTTATTGCTCGACGGTTAGTACCCACTTTGGGTAAGATACCAGTAGAAGTACAACAGTCCTATCTGATTAAGGGACCAGGAGGACAAGTATTAATAATACGAGAAATCCTGGATAATTGTATAATACTGATAGCGGGACATCAGTTACCTGTTTCACTACTACTAATCGAAATGGAGGACTTTGATCTTATACTAGGAATGGATTGGTTAGAAAGGCATCATGCATGTCTTGACTGTTTCCAGAAGACAGTAACATTCCACCTTCCTAACTCGATAGAGTTCCAGTTCATTGGAAAGACATCCAATGATAATATCAAATATATCTCTACATTGAAGGCACAACAGTTGTTAGAGCAAGGGTGCCAAGGTTATTTAGCTTATGTATCCACTACATCAGGGTCAGGAAGAATGATAGAAGATGTGCCTATAGTGTGCGAGTTTACTGATGTATTTCCAGAGGAACTACCTGGATTACCACCTGAGCGAGAGATTGAATTTGAAATCTCTCTCATACCTGATACTCAGCCTATCTCTATCCCTCCGTATAGGATGGCACCAGCTGAGTTACGAGAGTTAAAGGTACAATTGCAAGAACCGTTAGATAAAGGATTCATTCGTCCTAGTACTTCACCATGGGGTGCACCTGTCTTATTTGTTAGGAAAAAGGATGGCTCGATGCGGTTGTGCATTGACTATAGACAACTAAACAAGAGGACAATAAAGAACAAGTATCCTCTACCAAGAATAGATGATCTCTTTGATCAGTTACAAGGTTCAACTGTGTATTCCAAGATTGATTTATGATCTGGATACCATCAGTTGAAAATTAAAGACACAGATATTTCCAAGACAGCTTTTCGAACTAGATACGGGCATTATGAATTCTTAGTTATGCCTTTTGGACTAACAAATGCCCCAGCAGCCTTCATGGATCTCATGAATAGAGTATTCAAGGAGTTCTTAGATCACTTTGTAGTAGTCTTTATTGATGATGTGCTTATTTACTCAAAGGATAAGTATCTGCATGAACATCATCTCAGGAAGGCACTTGAAACTCTAAGGAAAAACAAACTGTATGCTAAATATAGTAAATGTGACTTCTGGCTATCTGAAGTATCTTTCTTAGGCCATGTTATTTCTGGGGAAGGTATATCAGTTGATCCTACAAAGGTTAGTGCGGTGATGAGTTGGGAACGCCCGAAGACTGTCACAGAAATACGATCTTTTCTGGGTTTAGCTGGATACTATAGAAGATTCGTGAAGGACTTTTCACGGATAGCATTGCCAATGACTAGACTAACTCAAAAGGAGGTCCCATTCTTATGGTCTGATACATGTGAAGCTAGTTTTCAGACACTGAAAGAATGCATAACATCTGCACCAATCCTTACTTTACCCTCCGGGAGTGAAGGGTTTACAGTGTACACTGACGCATCAAAAGAAGGACTTGGGGCGGTTCTTATGCAACATGGTAAGGTAGTTGCGTATGCATCACGACAGCTCAGGACAAATGAGAAGAACTACCCAACACATGACCTTGAATTAGCTGCCGTAGTGTTCGCTTTAAAGATTTGGAGACACTACCTGTATGGTATTACTTTTGAAATCTTCACCGATCATAAAAGCTTGAAATATCTATTTGATCAGAAGGAACTCAATATGAGACAGAGACGGTGGCTAGAGTTGCTGAAAGACTATGATTGCACTATCTCCTACCATCCTGGTAAGGGGAACGTCGTAGCAGATGCCCTTAGCAGAAGAACTTATTCACCCGGGTTAGTGAGTGCTGTCCACTTCTGGGGTTTACTATCAACGTTAAGTGAATGGAAAACATTTGATAGTAGTGCTGATACTATAACTATTTCTCATCGATACAAACCAGAAATATGGGATAAAATAAAGAAAGGACAGGAGGATGATCCAGTCCTCAAAGACTTAAAACAACAACTTGAGAAGAATGAGATAGAGGGATTCCAGATACAAGATGGTTTATTGTATAATCATCACAGAGTTTGTGTACCAAACACACCTGAACTAAGGAAAGACATCTTACGAGAAGCTCATTGTTCTAGATTATCTATTCATCCAGGAATTACGAAGATGTATAAGGATCTTCATTCATACTTTTGGTGGCCGGGAATGAAGAAAGATGTTGCTGAGTTTGTGAATTCATGTTTCACTTGCCAGCAGGTAAAGGCTTCACACCAAAAGCCACCAGGATTATTGCAACCCCTCCCTATACCTGAATGGAAATGGGAAAGCATTTCCATGGATTTCATTACTGGCTTACCTCAGACGACTGGTAGTAAAGATAGTATCTGGGTTATAATAGATCGTCTGACAAAGGTAGCACACTTCATTCCGATAAGCTTATCTTTCACTCCAGACCAGCTGGCTGAGTTATATATTACACATGTGATTCGCCTCCATGGTATCCCGAAGGAAGTAGTTTCTGATCGAGATTCACGATTCACCTCACACTATTGGGAGAACTTCATGAAAGCCCTAGGTACACAACTATGCTTGAGTACAGCATATCATCCTCAAACAGATGGGCAGTCAGAACGTACGATTCAAACACTAGAGGATATGCTACGAGCATGTACCTTAGAATGGAAGGGATCGTGGATTAAACATTTGCCTCTTGTAGAATTCACCTACAATAATAGTTACCATACAAGTATTGGCATGGCACCATTTGAAGCACTATATGGACGAAAGTGTACTACTCCTTTGTGTTGGCAAGAGGTCGGAATAAAGAACCTTTATGATTCAGATAGACTTCAGGAGACACGGGAAGCTGTAGAACTTGCTAGAAAAAGACTATTAACTGCTCAGAGTCGCCAGAAAAGTTATAGTGATACCCGGAGAAGAGACCTTGAATTTGAGGTAGGCGACTTTGTATTTCTCAAAGTATCACCTATGAAGGGTGTTCAGAGGTTTGGCTTGCGTGGGAAGTTAGCACCCAGGTTCGTGGGTCCCTTTGAAATTATTCAACGGATTGGAAAAGTTGCCTATAGACTTGCACTTCCTCCACATCTTTCGGCAATACATGATGTATTTCATGTATCAAATCTGAGAAAGTACGTTAGGGATCCCGAGCATAAGATAAGTTATGATGATTTACATGTTGAGCCAGACTTGACATACCAAGAGATACCTGTGCAAATACTTGAAAGGGATATCAAGAAGTTGAGAAACAAAGAGGTGCCTCTAGTTAAAATATTATGGCGGAACCAAGAGTGAAGAAGCCACATGGGAACCTGAGGCAGAAATGAGAGAGAAATACCCGTACTTGTTTGAATGATAAAATTATGTATTATGTATATGTTCATTTTAAATGACATGACGTTCATTCTCTTTAAGGTTGTTATGGTTTCAATCCTCTTTAAAGTTGTTATGCCTGCATTTCTAGTCTCGAGGACGAGACTTCCTTTAAGGTTGTTATAATTGTAAAGCCTTGAATTGGGCATATCTCGGATCCTATATAATAAGATCCGGCTCGTAAAGAGGAAACCAACAGAATTTGTTTCGTGTGAATCGGACTTCGTTTCGATTTGTTATGAATTTCGGAAGAAAGAGAAGGAAGGCTAAGATGTCATTAATCCATAATGACTGTCATCAAGACTAATTAAACATGATTAAAGAAACTAATGACGATTGAAAGCCGCTAATGATCATTAGTAAACACTAATCAATAGTTAACAAAAGATATGCGTAAGCCGCGAAAGTTAAATCGCGATTAGTGAAAGTTAATCACGATTAGTGTTAATTAAGCGTCATTAGCGAATCTAGAATCCTCTAGAATGTTCTAACTTAGGCTCCAAGTTTGGGATAAGTTTTGGCTAAAACCATGGGCCAAAACCATGGGCCGCTAAAACCATGGTTAAGGTCTAAACCATGGTTTTCTAACCATGGTTAGTGGTTTTCTGGGGCCTATAAATAGACCCCCCTACCCATTCATTCTCTACAACTTACACTACCACCACCACCCCAAGGGCTAGGGTCGAGAGGTTGGGAGGAGGAGTGGGAGGCGAGGGAGGAGAGCTAGCGAAGCGCTGCCGGGAGAACGAGGAGAAGAAAGGTATGATCCTCTCTTAGTTGCTTCGTAAGCTAGGCTTTCAGTTCATACTCTTGTTCTTCCAAGTTTTGTTTTTGATTCATATTTCTTTCCGATTCGTTTTCCTGTTGTGGTTCGAGGAGAAATCTGTGTAACACCCTACTTAGGTGCGGGCGGCTATGCACGTCAGTGACCCTGTGATTCGTCACACGTTCACTCATCTAATACGCGTGGTGTCTACCGATTCTCCATCGTTTATGTTTCTATTCTTCGTATTATGCTTTTATAGTTATTTTGATGGAGAAATCTGTGTAATACCCTACTTAGGTGCGGGTGGCTGTGCACGTCAGTGACCCTGTGATTCGTCACACGTTCACTCACCTAAGATGTGTGGTGTCTACCGGTTCTTCATCTCTTGTTGTTTAGTATATTCTTTCAGTTTCGTTGTTATTTTCCTCTCGATTGATTTTATAGATGAAACTCTTTTCGTTTTTATTTTGAAATATGTCCCGATATAAGGGGAAACTCTGCCGAAATTTTCCGAGAAATATGTCCCGATATAAGGGGAAACTCTGCCGAAATTTTCCAAGAAATATATCCCGATATAAGGGGAAACTCTGTCGAAATTCTAAGAGAAAATATGTTCTTGACGTTCTTTGTGTTCTTCGCGTTCTTCGCGTTCTTCGTTCGTTCTTCGCGTTCTTAACATGTTCTTAGCGTTTTGATACGAAAAATGAAATTCGATCTTTTCAGGAGCCTTAAATTAGCCTTTCTAAAAACGAAACTCGGTAAAGCCTTGCATACACGAGAAAGAGCTTGATTAGGTAACGAAATCCTTCCTTTTGCTGTTGGGTTTTCATACGAAATTATTGAAATTCTTGATTTAGTGTTCTTTGCTACGAAGAACCCTAATTTTGGCTATTTTTGAAAAAGTCTGAAGAATTGCTTTGTGATTCCCACTAAAATAAGATTTACACATCAAATTGATGTGTTGGCTCTGAAAGTTAGGGTTTGGGAGTTAAAATAGGTATAAATAGGAGTATACATATGGTTATGAATAATATATATGTGAGTCGATATTAAGTATTGCGGTTTATGCAAATCAAAGACTTAACAAAAGAATTACATCATGTGAATTGGTGTGATTTGAGTTGGATCCTGGAAAGGATCTCGTGTCACGATAAGGATGACTGGGAGTAGTACTACAGGTCGGGCATGCAACCTGTAGGTTGTCGGAAGGAACCCGTATTGGCATTTCCCTACCTAGGTGGTACACGGTTGCCCTGTTATGATAAGTGCGCACAAATTGAATGTTTTGCAACGCGTGGTACCGGGAGCCAATATATTCGGGTTGGAACGACGGAAGATGTGGTCGTGCCATGTGGAGGCACGGGTGGTTTAATAGCGGCTGGGTCACGATAACATGTATTTAAAGCCGCTAGGTTGTATGATTAAATGTTAGCCTGAGGTTTTAAGCAACCGAGTCCTCGAGAACGGTGTGCTCTTTTGTTTTTCCAGGCTGAGGGTTGAGACCCTGTTTAATAAAAGAAAAGGAAATTGTCAGGGTAGTATTGGAGGATTGGTTGAGGCGACGTGCGACAACATAAGCTTACCAAGATCAACACAATCTCCAATCCCGAAGCGTCCACAGCTTCGGAGTCCAAGAATGGTGGGGTTCCCCTGGACTAATCCCTGATGTGGAATAGAAAGGAATATAACTTAAGTTAATGAAAAGGAATGAAATTTTTGTGATATCAAGTTTTGAAAAATTACACAATTTGTTTGCTTTTCTCTTCTTCGTTACTTAGCATTCGCTAATTTTTATCCTATGATTTATGGAAAACCCAACAGGTATCGGTGAGCAATCACAAGGACTTTAAAATTCATCCGGCTTACATACTAGACATCCAGCCAGCCACAGTAGCTTTACTCTTTAAGGTAGTTAGTAATATTTTGTGTATTTTCCTTTCAAGCTGATGTACATGTAAATGGTTATAGTGGGACAGTGTATCATCTGAACTATATTTTGTGAATGAAAAAGTGTTGAAATACTTTCTTCCGAGTATTTTTATTTGCAGTATATTTCTGAATGTTAGTTGTGATTGCTGAATAAATTATTGCTGAGTAACCAGATCCGGATATGGGAGGATCCGACGTCCCGAGAAATGGGGTCGTGACAACCATGCCGACACCCACATCGATTCCATGGACTCAACTCCGCCAATAAGTTCGAGGCAATTCCCGAGAACCCGATCCGGACTTTGCGGATTGATCTCCAGACTTCTCGTTTTCTACCTTTCTCTTGGCCACCCAATAAACTGGGATCACTTTTGTCCCACTTTCGCCGTTGTGAATGGAAGTCGATTACAGTCTACATTCTTTTCCATTCACAACATGCTGGGGTTGACCTGAATTCCAGCTTCATCACGGCAGCTGAACATTAATTGCAAGCGGTCTGATCAGGGCTATCTCATTATGCAGATAGAAGACAGTGCGAGCCCTGGAGACTACTCCGGAGTTCATCTCGTCTGACTCAGACCCTGACATGGCTCCAAGAGGAAAGGGCAAGGGTCAGCAGCCACCCCAACTAGAGGGACAGGTGCCAGATCAGAATCAAGTCAATGCACAGCTACTGGCATCTATCCAGGCCATACAGCAGCAGCTGACCGAGCAGGCCCTCACACAGGCAGCTTTCCAGGACATGTTGAATGACATGATGAACCGCGACGACGATGGAGGAGGCAGACACAGAGGAGGCGGGGGAGGAGGAGGTGGAGATGGAGGTGGTGGTGCAAATGATGATGTAGAATTTCCACCACCACCAAAGTCAACCCTTAAAGAAACATACAATCCGGGAGACAGCCAGATGACCGAGTGGATACTCATTCCACCGGTACACGCTCACTTTGAGCTGAAGCCCCAATTCGTTGCTCTTCTCCCTGCCTTTCATGGAAACACAAGTGAGGAGCCGTACATTCACCTGCAGCAATTCTCCCGCATCTGCCGCACTACTCACTATCCCAATGTCCCTCTGGACATTGTCAAGATGATGGCATTCCCATTCAGCCTACAGGACAAGGCCCTTTATTGGGTCAACCATCTGGGGAAGGTCGTGACGACCTGGGAGGAGTTGAAGTCCGCCTTTCTGCACAAATATTACCCTCTAGGTCGGCTCAACCAGATGCGAGCCCTAATCAGTAATTTCTCCCAACGATCCCACGAGTCGATACATGAAGCTTGGTAGAGATTCATAGACCTGCAGGAGAAGTGTCCCCATCATGATATTCCAAAGACCAGCTTGGTTCAACATTTCTTTGGGGGACTGAACATAGAAAGGCAACGGCTCGTAGACGCAGCATGTGGGGGCTCACATTTCAATAAGGATGAAGATGTCGTCTGGCAGATATTTGAAGAAATGGCCGAAGGAGAGTCCGCCCTCTCTTCATCCAAGGCGTACCAGAAGCAGCCCCAGATCCTTCAAAAATAAGTGCACATGGCAGCGTCCAAGGAAGCAGAGAGAGATGAGAGTTCCAACCTCAGTATCATCGGGGGTCATCTCTCTAAAGTGGACATCATCGAGAAGCGATCACAGGACCTCGAGAAACTCGCCGTGATCGAGAAGAGGACCCAGAACTTGGACAAACTTGACCAGATCAATAAGTACCTTGAACTGTTGGTGGGCACCATCAACTCTGTTCAGTCGGCGACACCACCGGAAGCTTCCGCTGAGAAGAAGGACGAGCAGCAACCGCAGCATCAGCCTCAGCCGAGCCAGCAGCCACCAGCAGTCCAGCACGTGTACTACGTGCAGGCACCCGACCAGGGCCAGCCGTAGCAGCAGATGGTCGTGTACCAGCCAGAGTTCCTCTCAGTACCTGATCCAGTCTTCCTACCACCACCCCTGATTCAGGAAGTGAACGGGGTATGGGCTCATGATGCACAGCCGACCCGTCCTCAGGGACAACCCCAGGGTCAGCAATTTTCCAATCGGCAGTACCACCAACCTCAGGGTGGTCGTTTTGGACAATCCTCTCAGCAGCCTCACCAACAGTACCAGCAGCCTCCCCAGTTTGCACATCAATGGAGGCAGAATTTTCCATACCAGCAGCAGCTGCAGTACCGTCACCCACAACCGTATCACCAGTACGCGGCTGCCCCCTCTCAGCAATACCAACAGTATCCTCCTCCCTCATACCAACAACTTCAACTTCCTGCACCACCTCAGAACCACCAGCAACAACCTCCCCACTCATCTAACCATCAGCAGCGTGGTCTGCACGCTGAATCTTCAGAAGTACCCCCTGCGAACCCCACCATGGATTGTCTGGCCCAGCTTGTCAAAGGGCTAGCGGATATGACCAAACGGCTTAATGACCTGACCGCCACCCGAACTACCATTCCGGCGCAGGTTGAGGCCAACTCCAACAATTTCAAAAAGAAAGAGCAGGTAGAATGTGATGTCCTGTCCGTGTCTGGTAATGATATGACTGTTTATTCTAATGCCGTTACTCTCAGGAGCGGTAGGGCCTTGCCTTCGCCTGCTACCAGATGTGGGTGAATAAAGAAACAGGTGGATCATCATCTTCCGCATCAGCCGTGCCAGCTCCAGGGGTGGGTGAGGAGGAAGAAGAAGGAGAAGCCAGTCCAACCGTCGTGCCATGTCAGCAGCAACCTCAGCAGAAAATACAAAAAAATCAGCAAAAACAAAAACAACAAAAAGAAGCTTGTAGCCGAAACAAAGCCGCACCAGCATTGGAGGAGCCGCCAGCAGCAGCCGATCCCTCGCCAGCCGACGGAGCAGACGCTTTACTTTTTGATCGCCCTGCAGCACCAACATGTCCAGATGCAGCTTGTACTCCTTTTTGTAGTTCGGATGTACAACATTCTATGGGCGATGATGTTGATGTAAATAAGAACTCTGATTTTCCTGCTAGTGATGTACATATTCCTTTTCCTCATGCAATACAAAAATTCAAAAAAAATTGCAAAACGAAAAAAGGCATTGTCTGATCCAGGTGTTGTGGAAATTTTAGACAAATTGACTGTTGAGATTCCTTTGTTGAAGGCCGTGGAATACATGCCAGCTGTGAAGAAAGGACTGAAGGAGGCATGTACTAACAGGCGTCGCTCATCGCAAGAAAACAGATGCCAGCAAGTTGAGAGGCATGTCCTCACCTTGACCACGGTAGCAGCTATCAGTAACCTCCCACAGAAAAAGCAAGATACAGGAGCACCTCTAATCAGTTGTGAGATTTTTGACCAGGTCTTCGAGCGTACTCTCCTTGATAGTGGATCTTCCATCAACCTTCTGCCCTCGTCTATAATGCAAGAATTTGGGCTGGGACCGCTCAAGCAGACACGCATGATCCTTCAGTTCGCTGACCGATCTGTCAAGCGGCCCCGAGGTCTTCTGGAAGATGTTGTTGTTAAAGTGCAGGAGATGCAATTTCCAGCTGACTTTGTAGTCCTTGATATGGACTCGCCTGCACCCCTGCTTCAGACCCCTATCATCCTTGGCAGACCATTCCTTCGCACTTCAGGTGCCGTGGTTGATTACGGGTCTGGCAAGATTACTTTCAACTCGAACACCCAGCAGATCACGATAAACATGAACAGAGAGCCGAATGCCACAACTGATGAGAGCCAGGCAGCATCCGAAGCAGACTGTGATTTTATTGCGGAGATCAGAGATTCATGCTTGTCATTGGACAATCCATGGACCTGAGAAATCCTCACTCTTGAGGAGGACTCGGAAAGCGCAGTCAGCATAAGCTCCGACGATTCATGGGAGACAGATTCTCAGATGCAGGCGCATCTCTTCGAGCAGTCACTCCAGACCGAACAAGACCAGCATAGCGCAGACCCGTTCGGCACATCACCAGGATCTCAACAACATGATGAGGATGGTGGCAGCTTCAAGGAAGTACACTCCACCACTAGCACAGTCTCTGAAGTGACAGATAAAGTGGACAGGTCACAACCA
Source organism: Ottelia alismoides (assembly GCA_037367405.1). Classification (NCBI taxonomy): domain Eukaryota; kingdom Viridiplantae; phylum Streptophyta; class Magnoliopsida; order Alismatales; family Hydrocharitaceae; genus Ottelia; species Ottelia alismoides. Next base: position 1,094,598 of record JAZKJV010000738.1, on the reverse strand, counting down.
GAACTCAAGCCACTTCCGGCAGGCCTAAAGTATGCTTTCCTTGCGGGTGAAGAACAAATGTATCTAATCATCATCAGCAGCAGGCTGAATCCGGATCAGGAATCTCGTCTTCTCGAGGTTCTAGAAATGAACCGCAAGGCACTTGGTTGGAGCGTATCAGATCTCCGAGGGATAAATCCAGCCTTGTGTTCACACCACATCTATCTAGAAGAAGATGCCAAGCCGTCCCACGAATTCCAACGAAGGCTGAACACTAACCTTCGGGACGTCGTCATGAAGGAGATAACAAAATGGTGTGACGCGGGTTTTATCTATCACATCTCCGACTCAAAATGGGTAAGCCCACTGCATGTAGTTCCGAAGAAATCAGGGCTTACGATGGTTACAAATGACAAAGGAGAGGAAATTTCCACTTGGGTACCAACATCCTGGCGGGTGTGTGTTGACTACCATCGTCTCAATGCAGCAACCAAGAAGGATCACTTTCCCTTGCCTTTCATTGACCAAGTTCTAGAAAGATTAGCAGGCAAGGAGTTCTTCTGCTTTCTGGATGGGTATTCTGGGTACAACCAAGTGGCGATCGCCCCTGAGGATCAAGAGAAGACTACCTTCACTTGCCCGTTCGGCACCTACGCCTTCAAGAGAATGCCCTTTGGTTTGTGTAATGCACCTGCAACCTTCCAAAGATGCATGTTAGTAGTTTTCGCCGAGATGGTAGGCAGTTTTCTCGAGGTGTTCATGGACGACTTCTCTGTCTATGGTGATAGTTTCGATTCTTGTCTTGAGCACCTAGACAGAGTACTTCAGAAGTGCCGAGAAGTAAATTTAGTGCTTTCATGGGAAAAGAGCCACTTTATGGTCACCGAAGGTATTGTGCTGGGCCACGTCGTTTCCAGACGTGGCATGGAAGTTGACCCTGCAAAGGTGGATGTCATTTCAAATCTTCAGCCACCTCAGTCAGTGAAGAATGTGAGGTCATTCCTGGGGCATGTGGGATTCTACAGGCGATTCATCAAGGATTTCAGCCGCATTGCCCGACCTCTGACAGAACTTTTGTGCAAGGAGACTGAGTTCATTGTTGATCAGCCAGTTCTCTTGCTTTCAATCAGTTGAAGGAGCTCATCACTCAGGCTCCAATCTTACAGCCGCCCGACTGGACTCTTCCCTTTGAGATAATGACAGATGCGTCAGACTTTGCAGTCGAGTCTGTTCTTGGGCAAAGGAAAGACAGAGCACCCTATGCCATTCACTATGCCAGCAGAACATTAGACGAAGCACAAAGAAATTATACAGTGACAGAGAAAGAGTTGCTGGCTGTGGTTTTCGCCCTAGAGAAGTTCAGATCCTATTTTTTGGGATCAAAAGTCACCATCTTTACAGACCACTCTGCTATCCGGTACTTACAGCAGAAGAAGGATGCCAAGCCAAGACTGATTCGTTGGATCCTTCTCCTCCAGAAATTCGATTTGGAAATCAAGGACAAGCATGGAGTCCAGAATGTGGTAGCAGACCATCTCTCCAGAATAGAGCAGCATGAATCTCCTCTGAATAGTGCACCTATCACAGAAACCTTCCCTGACGAAGCCATCCTAGCAGTGGATTCTCTTCCTTGGTATGCAGATATAGTCAACTACCTCGCCTCTGGGGTAAGACCAGCGGATTCGACGAAAAATCAGAAGAACAAATTCATGTCGACCATACGATTCTACCAATGGGAGGATCCTCTTCTATTCAGGGAAGGAGCGGATTGCATTTGGCGCAGGTGCATTCCTCAGACGGAGCAATTTAGTGTCCTCGAGCATTGTCACTCGCTCGAATCTGGTGGACATCACTCCGGAGATCGTACGGCAGCGAAAGTACTTCAGTGCGGCTTCTGGTGGCCCACTTTATTCAAGGATGCAGCGGAATTTGTCAAACGATGTCTTGACTGTCAGAGACTGAGAGGTACACTTACTGTCAAAGATTCAATGCCCCTGAAAATCATTCAGATAGCAGATGTTTTCGATGCATGGGGCATTGACTTCATGGGACCTTTCCCTAACAGTCAAGGTTTTGAGCACATCCTTCTTGCTGTCGACTACGTGAGTCGTTGGGTTGAAGCTATCCCCGCTCGAGCCGTAGACAGCCGAACAGTATGCCAGTTTCTGAAGAAGAACATCATTTCGCGGTTCGGGATACCGAAAATTCTCATATCAGACGGGGGTAGCTACTTCATTAACAAAGAGGTCAAGAAGTTAACGAAGGAGTACGACATCGACCATCGTGTCGCATCTCCTTATCATCCTCAGACAAATGGCATGGCGAAGCTATCAAACCGAGAAATCAAGACTATACTGTAGAAGCTTGTTAGGCCAAACAGAAAGGACTGGTCTCAACTCTTGGACTCGGTCGTATGGGCTTACCGAACTGCCTACAAGTCTCCCTTGGGCATGTCGCCCTATCGTCTTGTATATGGAAAATCGTGCCATCTGCCCGTGGAATTAATTCACAAGTCTCTTTGGGCAATCAACATTTGCAATTTGGACTCACGTAAAAGTGGTCAGAAAAGGAAAGACGATCTGAATAGACTCTTGGAATTCAGAGACTATGCATACGATAACACCTTGATGTACAAGGAGAAGGTAAAACGCTGGCATGACCGGCACATCAGACGAAAGACCTTCGATGTTGGACAGAAAGTGTGGTTATTTGATGCGAAGTTGCGGATCTTCTCGGGCAAATTAAAGAGTAAGTGGACAGGGCCATTTCGAATTTGTGAAGTGCGTGACAATGGAAGTATTGCAATATCAGAATTGTCCCCTGACGCACAGCCCTTCGTCGTCAACGGCCAACTCCTGAAGCCTTACTTAGAACCAGATGCATTCTTGGCCGTTGTAGACTCCATTCAGTTAGTGCACCACGAAGACATTTCCACAACTGCTGCAGCATCAGAAGATTCAGACGATGTACTCCAAGAACTGTTTATCTGATTTTCTTCTTTTCTTCTTTTCCTTTTCTATTGTCTCTTTGTATCAAAAAGGTGCCGCTCTTGTAAACAGTTTTCTATACTTAGGACGTACTTTGTCCTAAGTATAGGGGGGATGTGCACCCCGAGCTTTCATTTCATCCCGATCCTCCCCATTGTCTCCTCTTCTTGTCTATACTTAGGATTATCTTACCCTAAGTATAGGGGGAGACAATCTGAGTACGATCTGTGTATTCCCACCCTTGACCCTCCCTCCTTTTTGTACACTCTGCTATACTTAGGATTACTTGATCCTAAGTATAGGGGGGACGGTCAACTTCTCATTCATTAATTTCATTCATTTATATTCTTTAGATCTGTCTATACTCAGTATGAGTTATGTCCTTGCTTTTCCTTTCGACCTATGAGGACATAGCTCAAGCTAAGTATAGGGGGGTCGTATATACCATGTATATACTATAAGCCATAACTCATACTGAAAAATAAAACATCACCTTAATAAAAAAATGTAAAAAGTAGTCCTATAATAATAAAAGATGATTGTGACCTCCTCAGACTCTTTGTACTAGTACTTATTAATAAGTCAGGAAAAGTGTTTTGTGAAAGAAAGTTTTCTTTGAAAAAAAAACTTGTAAAAATTATTTGAAAATAGTGTGTGCAAGTATTCAACCTTTGAAAATTCAGTTTTGTGTGTAAAATTTATTTTCTTTGAGTGAAATCAAAATGTGTGAAAAATAGCGTGCAAATGATTGTAAAAATTTGATTGTCAAAATTATTTCGAAAAACCTATCTATGCTGTGTAAAACCTTTGTAAAATCATTTTCAAATGCGTGTACGTGCTTGTAAAATTATTTTGGACTGAAGTTCTCAAAACTCTTTTGAAAAAGATTCTCGAATAAGTCTGAGGAGTCTACACAAAAATCTCTCATTTGTAAATAAGGAATAATCACAAATAAAACTTATAAAAACCATATTGTATAACAAATACAGTTTTTCTTCTTTTGTATATACTGATTAATAAATCAGGTTAGATACATATACAATATGATTTGAAAACTAGTGTGAACTGTTTGGAAAATTTGCTGTGAAATGTTTTCAACCTGTGTAAAATCGTTTGGATTGCAAAACTTTTCTTTGTGTGGAATAAAGGATTTGAAAAACCTATGTGCAAATGTTTTGAAAATTGTTTGTCAAAATTATGGTGAAAAATGTATATATAGTGTGAAAAAGCTTTGTAAAAATAGTTTTCAAATGTGTGTAAATGATTGCAAAAATTATCGTGTATTATAGTTTGCAAAAATTATTTTCAAACTAGATCGGAGAAATAAAAGCATTATTACAATACTTGTAACTAGTAAATAAAACACATAAAATTCTTTCTGAACAACCTAAATAAACTACTTCATTACAACCTGTATAAAGCCAGACATTTTGTAAATAAAGCGGCCTGTCCGTGTAAATAATTGTGTGTACCTTTTTGTATGTGTCAAGTTCTTAGTTGCAAAAATTTCTTTGTATAAAAAGATTCTTTGATTCTTTTAAATTCTTTGTGAAAAAATTGCATCATTCATTGCGCATAGCATAAGCATACCATTCATATTCTTTTTGAGTGAGCTTGATGATTGAATCAGTCCAATAAAGTCTCAAATTGGAGCTTGGTTAGACCTTACCGCACCTAGCTGCACTGGAGCCTTTCGGGAACTAGGTTTAAGGTACTTCAGGTCTATGCAGACTTAATTCTTTGAGAAATCAGGGCTGGGTTCAAGTCACCTCAACTGACTAACATGAACTTTTCGAGACACACACATGACTCTTGCCGACCGTGACCTAACTTGGATACTTGCACCTTTCACTTGGCTCAACTCAGTTGGAGTGGTGAGGGGGTTGGATTTGCCAGTCTGAGACACACACGGGTGGAAACATTCGTCCTCGTCTAGGGAGGGAAGTGCACCCCAACCTGGTTCAATAGCCATGAGGTCTAAAGACAGGAGATTGTGGGTTACGATAAAGCTTCAAAAGAGGGATAGTCTATTGGCTCAAGAGGAAAAACTCCTTATGTAAATGATGCTGTGCATAGTATTGTGAAAAAAAATGGTCAGGCATGTACAAAAATAAAATGCCTGCAAAGTATGTACATATGTTGTAAAGCCAATAAGCAAGCTTGAGTTCCAAAGTCAAATATGTGATCCTGCAGCTGGATGACTTGACTACACTGGTCTTGCATCCCGGGATAGGTAGCTACACTGGCTACCGTCCATTCTTCTCTTCACCCCCTCCTCTTGAGCTGGTTGCCACTTGAACTTAGAAGGGAATACCCTGCTCCTCGAGGAAAGAGCTGTTGGATTGGGGAATCATTGGGTTGTCATTCTGGAGAAGTAAGTTACTTTATCATTTCAGTTGGGGAGAGCCACTATCACTTCCACTGTACAAGTCAGCTTCATAGTTATAAGGGTTTGCGTATGATGTAGACCAGTTCTGACCAGGCTATTGAGGTGGGTTGAACCGAGTTCTGTGACTATCGAAGGCTGTTGTATTTTAGAGCTGGTTCCCGACTAGGTTCCACACACATTTACAACCAAGGTCTGACAGGAGCTCCAAATTCAGATTTTATAAAGACATGCATTGCACTGAAAGCACCCCTATTCACTCTATCCTTCTTTAATTCTCCTTTTTCTTTTCTTTATTCTTTTTGTACTTATTGCATAAGTGTTTGATAGGGACTAGCAAAGGCAAGTATAGGGGGTGATGAATCTCCATTTCATCACATTTATTCTATCATTTTGGCCTCAAAAACCCCAGCAAATGCATGTAAATAGCATCAAAATTGTACATAATAGCATTCATCATTCATTGTATTGATTATACATTAAATACCGTGTTTAATGCCAAAATTATAGAATAAAGAGAAGAAAAGAAAAAGGAATAAAATATTGAAGATATTTTATGACCCAAACCCCGAGACCAAGGCCAGCATGGAATTGGTCAACAAGGAATAAAGTAGGGGGAGATAAGGGCCAGTATACAATAAATACCTCATTTATTCATTCATTTATTTATGCATTTTTGACACCTATTTTGTACATAATTATTTATTCATCAAATAAAGAAGCTTTGTTCATGAAAGTTGTAGATAATAATGTAAATAAAAATACAAAATTGAGTTTGTGTAAAAATAATACTCAATGTACATTTTATACACAGAATAAAAAGCCAAAATATCAACTTCACAGACCCATATCTTGCAAATAAAAACTCCAAATCACCCAAACTCACCTTTAATTGTATATAGCTTTCCAAGAACTATTTAATAAAATTGGTTTTATAAATTTTGGAGTCCATATGCAAAAATTAGGTTTTTGGCCCTCATTGTGCAGCCTGCCTGATTAAAATATTCCATTTATTCATTATTCATTATTGTAACAAATTTATATTTTTTAGAATTTTGTAAATAATGTATATAATACATGTACATACTAAAATTAGACTAAAACTAAAAAGGATTAATAAAATAAAATAAGTCTATAAAATTCATAGACAAAATACCTATGTTATCCATCTATATATATAAATAAAAAGGACTTTATTCCTTTGTTCTTTTATTCTTTTATACTTTACACATTATACATAACCCATTAAAAAGGTAAATCCAAAATAAAAATCAAGAAAATACATTAAATAAATTAAGTATACAAAATACATAGGTAAAAGATCTATAAGGATACCTACATATACCTATACCTATTTATTTAAAAATAAAAATAAACTCCTAAAAATTAAATAAAAATACCCTCACACTCAAAAAAATAAATTATAAATTTATAAAATAAGCCAATAAAATAATAAAAGAAAATAAACAAATAAAAATAAAATACACAAAAATACATGTAAATACATACATATACACATTATTAAATTAAAACTATAATAAAACACTTCGAAAAATTCAATAAAAATCACAAATAAATACTACATAAAAAATACACATTTTTTATGTTTTAAGAAAATTCTAATAAAATCATTTACTATGGTAAATAAATCAATTTAGACTCAAATTTCCTATTTTGGCGTTTAGCGGCCGACGTGGACCAATGGGGCGCTGGCCTTTGTTGACCGCCTGGTCAACTGTCCCATCCAAGCTCTAGCGCCTCTGAACTATCAACTCCCCAGATTTCTTCCATTTTTTACGGCCATCCCGTCCATCGTTCGAGCTCGCTTCCTTCACAAGAATTGATCTCTGATTATCCATGATGCCCGCCAATAACTTGGATCGACCCGATACTCATTGGATTAAGTAATAATCGCCGGTCAATAAGGCTACATGACAATGTTCTATAAATAAGTAGCTCCGCTCCCTTCCTCATTTTGGCCAATTTTAGTCCAACCAAAAGCCTCGATTTCGTCCTTGGAAGGTTCCTCGTGACAGGGGGAGTGCTCCAGCGCCTCGAATCGGCCGGAGGAAGGAGAATTTTGACGCGGCGGAGCTCCGGCGTCCGCCCTGCTCCCTGGTGGCCCCCAGGTATAAGAGCTGTCCTTTTTATGCTTTTTAGTTAGGTTTAGATGTTAGTTTTCAATTTCAGTTGTTAGTTTAGCCTTTAGTTAATCATAGTAGCTTAAAAACAAAAATTCGAAGTTCGTCGGAGCTCAGCTCCGGCGACTTCTCCACCGTGATCCTGCCTGTGTCCGACCGCCACGTTCATCCCATTTCAAACCCCATCGCATTCTCCATCGATCGCACACATTTGCTCAACCCAGGACCCCTGGTCTTGGCGAATCGGAGCTCCACCTCCGCCGTTCGTCGGAGCTCCTCCGCCTCACTCCATTTCGCTGCAGAGCTTCAAAACCCCGGGTCGAGGAGGTAGCCCTCGCTCCCCCGGTTCTTCCTATGCAGGTCAAACGAGGAATGGAGCCCATCTGGGCTCGCATCGAACCAGGAAGAGGTTCCTGGAGGTCCTGTTCTTCATCGACCTCGTCCGAGCGACTCGGACCTCCAGGAGCCATGAGAGGACCATCAGACGACGCGGAAGGCTTCCAGCCATATCCAGAGCACTTCAGATGCGCGGGAGGTGCCCGGAGGAGCCCAAGCTTCTCGATCGAAGCTCGCCGGGGGCGAGCTTCTTCCCTGTTCTTCCAGACACCTCCAGCGCCGTCGGATCAAGAGGCGAGGCCCAGATTAAAAGACAGCCGTCCGATGAAGACACGCATTGACCGTCCGATCAGCGAGGAGCACCTAATCCGAGCCCTTCATCGGCGAACCGGTATCCGCCGTCAGATGAGCGACACGTGGATAAGTGGCGCGCCCATCGCCGTCCATCTCCGGGCCTTAGGGGAAGGACCTCTGATGTTGTTTATATTTGCAGTTTAGTCCCTCCGCGCCTCACGGGCAACACTCACGTGAGGCGTGTGAAATTTGCATTTCAACCCCGTCGGGTTTTAGTATTTGTAAAATGGCCCAGAAAATAAAAATAAATGTTTATTTCTGTTGTAATTTTTGCATGGATGCCCCTGATAAGTATTTTAATTGCAAAAATGCCCCTGCCAGGCCATTTATTTTTGTATGCTTTGTCCATTTATTTTGAGCCTCATATTAATTCGAAAAATCTTACAAAAATGGATATAAGCTCCTGTTAGTGTACCCTTGCACGCTATATTTTTAGTTTTTTATTTTGTTGCATTTTTGCATTTAGTAAAAATAAAAAACATGCCTTTTAATTACTGTCTAATTTATAAAATTCCAAAAAAATATAAAAGACTTCGAAAAATTCCAAAACAATTCCCTAGTATGTATTTTGACCTATTTTATTGTCAATCCAAAAATCCCTAAAAAACTCAAAAGAAAAACCTTAAAAACTCAAAAATACCCAAAAACTTCAAAAAATGTATAAAATCAAAAAACATCAGAAAAATATAAACTCAGTCCCTACTTCTCCTATATTTTATTCTCTTTATTTGAAAATTGGAGTGGAAAAATTTTGAGGCTGTTTGCTATTTTTCATGCCTATTTTTCTTACAGCCAGACCCTATTTCCCTATTTCTCTTATTTTGCTATTTAAAAATATTAAAAATATTTTGAAAAATACCCAAAAATCACCAAAAAAGTAAAAAATTATGAAAAATACCAAAAAGACTTTATCTCTGAATTTTTGACTATTTTTTATTATTTTGTAAATATTATAGCACCCCTTTATATATATGCCCCTATTCTAATGAAAATAATAAATAAAAAAAAGATATATATCTATGTATACATATATATATTTTTATTAATATACAAAATCCTAAAATTAAAAAAAAGAGAGAAAAAGAAAAATATTATTGTTTATACATATATATATATATATAATGTTTGTATTATAAGCTATATACTCACCCTTTATGGGTATACATATATATTTATATATTTATATTCTATAAATTATATATATTACCCAATTATATTATTAAAATAAAAAAAATAAAAATAAAAAAATTATAAAATTCAAAAACCCACAAAAATAGGCTTCACACATGGATGACTCTGTGATAGATGCACATTGTAGGCTTATGCATTTTGTATTGCTCTCTGTGGTTCGACCTCTACATGCTTGTTCCCTATACATTTTATGGTAGAGTAATAAATATTAATTCACATTTTTGGACTTAATTTCTTTATTCTTTTATTGTGGGTTAATTGCTGTATAACTTGGGTATTCTATGAGCGGTCGCCTCAGCGACAACATATTTATTTTATTCATGGTGACCCTTGTAGAATTACTCAGTTATCAATACCGCCGGATTAAGAGCGTCCACGGCCGTCCATTCTTCACAGATCTTATAATCTCGGCCGCAGGATCGTGAACCGCCATCGCACGCCAGAAATACGACACATGGATAAGTGGCCCACGCCACGCCGTCCGATCCGCGCCTTGGGGTATTTTGCATCTTTAACCCTATGCATTTTTGTATTTTATATTAAAAACTTAAACATTCATTTGCCCTTTATGTATTTCTGTAACATTTGCATTACACCCCCTTGAGGTTTTGGGTTATTACAAGTGGGTCCTCGCCTGGCGCGTGCAAGGCACGCGCGCCCTGGCAATTTTGCAGTAGGGCCCTTGTTAGTTTGGGTATTTTTGCTTGATCCAGGAAATTTTTAAATACGTTATATATTTCAGAATTTATTGCATCTGAGCCCCGAAGATTTTTTTTGTAAATTACGTTGGTGCCCCTGCCAGGTGCGCGTGCATGTCACGTGCACCTTAGGCATTTTACACCGAAACCCCATGCGGGTCTGGTCATTTGCATTTGGTCCTTAAACTATTTATTTCAGTATATAACTTTTGTGAAAATTGCAAGCGTGCCCTCCAACTTCTTGATATTTACAAATAGGTCCCTGCTAGGCTTTTTATTTTTGCTTGCTTTCTATATTTATTTGGAGCATCATTTTAATTTGAAAAATTCCAAAAATTTAACTTAAGCTCCTGTGTGCTTGCACTTTCACGCCATATTTTTGCATTGCATTTTTATTGTATTTTTATATTTATTAAAAATAAAAAACATGCATTTTAGCTACTGTTCGCATTAGAAAATACTAAAAAAATATTGAACACCTTGAAAAATTCCAAAAAAATTACCTAAGGTCTATTTTATTGTATTCTAGTGTCAGTCCAAAAACCACTAAAAATATCAAAACAAAAACCTTAAAAATTAGAAAATACTTAAAAACTTCAAAAAAAATCTAAAAAATCGTGGAAAAATAAAAAAATAGAAGCTCAGGTCTTAGAGTTTCCCCTTTTTATTATCTTTATTTTAAAATTAATTTGGGAAAATTTTGATACTGTTTGCTATTTTTCATTCCCATTTTAATTCCAGCCAGAATCTTAATTCACTGTTTTCTTTACTTTGCCTTTTAAAAATGCCAAAAATATTTTGAAAAATCCCCAAAAATCATAAAAAATGTAGAAAATTATAAAAAAGCCAAAAAGATTTTATTTCGTAACTTTTGAGCATTTTTCACTATTTTTATAAATACCCTTTTACCCCTTTTCTTATATTATATATATATTCTATTTATAAAAACAAAAAATATAAAATATAAAAAGATAATATAAAATCAGAAAATTAAGAATCAAAATACAAAATTAAAAATTAAAAAAAATTAAAAATTAAAACCCACAAAAACATTTTGCATTGCATTTTGTAGACATACAATCACATTCACATCTTTGTGCATCACTGCATAGATCTATCCTGCCTTGCTCCATGTGTTCGAACTCTCTACATACTTGCACCTATACATCTTTTATGTAGAGTTAAAAATAAATTTGACTCCACGATTTATTTTCATTGCTTGATATTTATATTGTGGGTTCATTGTTGATTATTTAGGGATTTTGAGCGGTCAATGCTTCGACTACGGTTTTGCCTTGTGAAACCGTACAACCCTCGATTTCCCTGATTATTCACCTTGTGAAACCGTAGGACCCTCGATTTCTCTGATTATCAAATGGCACCGTTGCCGGGGAGCAACATCGTATAGATTGCATTTTTGTGTGATTGTTTGTTTACACCATTGCTTTTTTTGTCTCTATTGTTTTTGATATTTACCTGTGAGCTTTCTGACCATCTCTTTTCTTGTCTTCTTGTGAGGGACCGCAGAGTGAGGAGGATCGCCTAGGTGATCCGGTGCAACCTTGGAAGCGGAGTCGGCTTTTCTAGCCCAAGCCGACATGAGAGAGCAGGAGGTCTGAGAGAGAGTGGTAGTCAGTGGTTTTTTTATTTATTTTTTGTGAGAGAGAGGTTTTATAAATTGTAATAATACACGGATACTTGGACACTCAGACATTCGTGCCTAATTTCCAAGTGTCTGTTCACCTAGGGGCTCACCGCGGATTTTATCGTGTTTTCCGCAGTCATTTTCCGGTGTTTGTTTTATTTTGTGGAATGAGCCCTTAGATTTAAGGCATTGCTTGATCGATTAGATTAGGTCCAGACACCCTAATAACCATTGCATATACCTATAGTGCGTATTTGGACTTAGTTTAACTAAACAGTTAATCATCGTCTTTGATCCGTCGCGCCGCGAGCTCATCCTGCCAAGCGCTTCTTCTGAACTCGATGTGTCGAGAGGAGGAGGGGTGAGCCTAGACCGGACTTTAGGATTGGAGATTGGTGGTTGACTTGTGGTTCTTCACGTTAGCAATTGCCTGCTTAGGATGATTTCCGTGTGCATATCGACATTTATATTAGGTTTAAAAATTTCTGCTTTGCATACCGTATGGAGAGAGCTGGAGGCACTGTAAGTCTTTCTATCTTTGCATTCATCATATAGGCACAAAGGTGAGATTTCCATCTTGGTGCCGACTTGCACGGCTTTTTCAACTCTTTTCTCCCTCTGTTTTTGGATCAAGTAGGAATCAAGAAAATACAAAAATCGTTAGGTGCTTGTTTGATGTGACTCAAAAGAAGCGATAACACCAAAAAAATTAAAAAAAGGATTGCTAAGAAAATTTGACCTAAATAAAATTGGTAATTGGATTCATTGCTTGGGGAGAGTAACACCCTCACTTGTATTCAGGTTGCATGGGAAGGTCTCTTTCCAAGTGAGCAGAGTGCTTCGTAAGGATTAGAGCCAAAAACCCAGCTTGTGGCTGCCTTGTGTATCGCTTGGATTTCCGAAGTATTGGTGCTACTATCGTACGTAGGCGAGTAGGGCTTGGTCAACATTGGTGACTTACTATTGTGTGAGCATCGACCTTGTCTGAAGTACCGAGCTTAGGCCACGCCTTCACGGGTGTGTCTGTCTCACCGTCTGCGTCCGAGTAGGATCTTGCACGCTCACGGGTGATTTTGTTGCGAGCGAGATTCAAAGTATCGGTTTCCCCTATCGACTTCCTCCCTCTTCTTTTTTGGCTGAGTAGGGATCCAGGAAGGGTTACAAGGACCTCAAAAAGCGCAAGCTACATGTTACACAAGAGAAGGACAAGTACGGGAATACTTTTCCGACAGTACTCTCTCTCTTATAGGCGTAGCGCTCTAAGGACTCGTTAAAAGATAACTTCCTGAAAACAAGCTAAAAACTACCAAGATAAAAGCCGAACCTTCACGGCTTCATGTGTTGAGTTGGTGAATCCCATTGTTTTGTGTCTGATTGCTAGTCGCATTTAGGTCAAGATCAAAAACACAGCACTCTTGTGCGCAATTTTGCCCTCTTCTTCTTCTTTATTTACCTTGCTCTTCTCCATAATCAAGATGATGGGACGGAGATCTCTTAGGCCGACCTTGTCAGCAGCGCTATCCAGCACTCCTCCCTATTCGTCTAGGACGACCTCGGAGAGCCCGCTCTCCGAGCCTGAGTTCACTTCCACCCTGTTCCCCCTCGACCACCCGTCTCCTTCCATCAGTCCAAGAGTTTCAGAATTTAGTGCATCACAGAGCTCAGAGCATTTGACGGCACCTGAGATGGGTTCTTTTGCTTTTTCAGAGAATCCAATGAGCACCCTCCATTCTTATATGATCAAGCCGCCATCAATATTTCACTTCTAGCATCCCTGGAGACCATGCAGAGACAGATCCGGGACTAGGGAGTCTTCATGGGTGACCTCATGACACACAGATGTGACAGAACCGACCTGGGGGCGGTGGCAGTAGCGGTGGAGGTGATATAACAGTTGTAGAGAATGAGGGAGGAGAACCTAACCAGGAGAGGCCGCCACAGACCATCATGAGAGAATTGCACAATCCAGCAGCCTCCCTCACACATCGGTGGATCCGACTCCCTCCTATCCATGGAGACTTCGATCTTCGCCCACACACGATTCAGCTACTTCCCAAATTTCACGGGATGGCGACCGAAGAGCCACACCTCCACCTCCAAGAATTCGAAATGATCTGCAACACAATTCATGACAGGCTGGTGACCGAGGACACCATTAAGATGATAGCCTTCCCCTTCTCTTTGGTTGACAGAGCCGCGTACCGGCTGAAGCACTTGGGGAGGTTCGTCGACACTTGGGCAGATCTTCGGACCGCATACTTGAAGAAGTATTACCCTCTCGGCCGGACGGACGCAGCTAGAGCTATGATAATCAATTTCATCATGATCCCTAATGAACAGTTTCATGAAGCTTGGGATCGATTCAGAGATCTCATCGACCGGTGTCCACATCACGATATATCCAAGCCCAATCTAGTTCAGAGCTTCTTTTGTGGGCTGACACCGGAGCTGCAGGGGCTTGTTAATGTCTCTTGTGGTGGGTCATACTTTTCCAAGGGTGAAGATGATGTTTGGGCCATCTATGAAGGGATGGCAGAAAACTCAACAGTTATGGCCCAAGCCCGCGTCTACACGCAACAGAAGCCCCCGCAAGGAGCGGGATCATTTCAGAGGATCGCCCGCATCTATGCCGGTCCTCACACTCCGTCGGCAGCCGCATCCGACATGGGCATCATAAGTGAGAAGCTGAACCGTCTCGAGATCCTCGAGAAGAAGCAGATGCGAGGACTGGCCTAGATGGACCAGATAACAAAGACCATGAGTGACCTGAAGACACAGATTCTTTGCGTCAAGGAGGTACAAAACTCTTCCCAGCAGCCTCCCAGGTCACGAGCTGATGCCAGCAGTAGCAGCTCATCCCAACCCTCTGCCTCGTACCGCCAAGTCAACCACATTCAGGCAGAGCCGATCCCGTTGCTACAGTACTACCCATCGCAGCCACCATTTCAGGACACTCAGATGGTGGTCTATCAGCCGGAGCAGCCACTGGCAGTTCTACCTCCACCATCCTTCGAGCAGGATCCATTGATGGAAGTCAATGGGATATGGTACGACCGGTACCCGCAACCCGGGATTCGTCGCGATCACCCCGGATTCCGTTGGGGCAACGGTGGCACCTCATCTCAACAGCAGCCTCCAGCTCAGGGACAACAAAACAGCCAGCGACAACAGCAGCAACCCCAGTATGCCCACCAGCAGCAATACCAGCATGGTCCTCGTCCCGCCTATCACAACCAGCAGTGGAGGCAACGTCAGCCGCCTCAACAGTCATACTCCCATCCTCCCCAGCATTATCCTCACCAGCAGCAGCAACAGCAGCCTCATTTCCAGCAGGGAAACCCGTCTGGTTCTCAGGCCCCCGCTTTTGAGAACCTAGCTCTAGATGACCTTTCCCGCTTGCTTTCCGAACAGCGAGAATCCTTCCAGCAGGAAATTGATGAGTTCCGGCAGGAGATGAGGGATATCAACAAGGGAAAAGCCGTCATACCAGCTCAGATTGAACCAAACCCGAGCAATCTGAAAAGAAAGTTTGAGCAGGTACAGTTCACAGAGGATGCCTCTCCTAGTGATTATTTGAGTGACATGTCTTCTTCTTTGTATGATGCTGATTTTGTGACTACTAGGAGCAGTAGGATGCTAGCCGGCATCGCCTCATCTGAGCAAAAACCACAAGCAGAATCAGGAGCACCAGATGAGCAGAGGGGCGATGCTGATGCCGCTGATGACGTTGAAGACGGTGGTGCTGATGCCACCAATGATGGAGTTCCAGACGACGGTACTGAGGCCGTCGAGACACCAGATGCAGAAGGTGGTGCTGAAGCCACCATTTTTGATGCAGAGCCAGAGTGTGGTGCTGATGCCGCAAAGTCAGGTGCCGATGGTGGTACTGAGGCCACCACTTCCACTTCTGTTGAGCTTCCTTCTGTGATGTTACCACCTTTTGTATCTTTGGACTGTGGTAACAAGAAAAATAACAAAAATATGAATAAAGGAAAGGGTCCTGTTTATCCTTCGGATCCATATGTGTTGCATGATGATCATTGTATGGATTTTATTCCTTCACAGGTGCAAGAACCTCTTCCTAGTCCTCCATCTGCGGAAGCCCCTACTATCCCCTTCCCTGAAGCACTCCGTCGGGAAAAGGGGAATACAAGAGAAAATCCTAAAAAGACCCAGCAGGTAGAGTTCAGCAACCAGATGATTGACAGATTCCACATTCAGCTGACTCTACAGGAAGCACTGGAGCACATCCCCCTCTTTAAAAAGAAGTTGAAGGAGAAGACTACAGTCCGCAGGAAGAGGAGGAACCACAGAGATCAGATCCATGTGCTCACTCATTTCACTTGTTGCACCATTCAGAACAAACTGCCAGCCAAGAGACCCGATGCAGGAGCTCCCTATGTCAGATGCGAGATTCAAGAGCAGCAATTTGATCGTACTCTATTAGACAGCGGCTCTTCTATTAACCTTCTTCCGGCAGCCTTACTCGACCGATTCGAGTTTGGTCCTCTTCTTAGGAGCAGGACGGTCCTTCAGTTTGCTGATAGGTCGACTAAGAGGCCGAAGGGGTTATTGAGAGACGTGGTCGTTACCATTCAGGGCATGAAATTCCCCGTGGACTTTGTTGTATTCGACATGGAGATCCCTGAGTCGGTAACTAATGCCCCCATCATACTTGGACGCCCATTCTTGGCCACAACCAAGGCGGTATCCGACCATGATAGTGGGAAGGTATGTTTTCGCGTAGAGGGTGAAACCATACAAATAGAGACGATCGAGGAGACTAGAGCGAGAGAATTAGAATGCTCAGAGCAGTCCAGCGAAGCCGTGCAGATGACAGAGGAAGAGCTAGACATCCACCAGGAGTGTGATTTTGTGATGACAGATGATGAATCCAATTGGGCAGATCTGGTCGCACAGACCCTCGCCTTGCCTACAGATTCACCATATTTAAAGCTTATGGAAATCGAGAGCCTGGAGAGCACACCCCTGGACGAGGATACACTTGAGGCTGAAAGTGTTGGGACGAGTGGTGCTGATGATTTTCAATCGTGTTCTTCTAGTTCAGATCCCTCGGATTCAGACATTGATTGGGATGATTTTGATGACTATTTGCCTTGTCTGATTCCTTCTGAGCCAACAACCATGACAGAGTGCGAGCCAGTTCAGTTTATTGATGATTCAGCAGGGCTCCCTTCGTCAGGTATTCGTGCAGAGAGAGAGAGAGAGAGAGAGAGTTCTCACATGCAGACCTGGTCGCCTTCATATAGACATATCAGAAGCCAGATCTGCCACCTCACAGTTGTCCAAAACTGAAACCTTTACCGCAGTCGCTGAAGTATAGATTCCTTGCGGGTGAGCCAGATATGCACCCAGTCATTATCGCAGCAGGTTTGACTGGAGAACAAGAATCTCGTCTGATGGAGGTTCTTGAAAGAAACTGCAAGGCGATAGGATAGAGTATAGCTGATCTCCAGGGGATTAGTCTGGCTCTGTGCTCCCACCACATCTATCTTGAGGAAGACGCTAGGCCATCGCGTGAGCTCCAGCGACGGCTGAACCCGAATCTTCGAGATGTGCTCATGAAAGAAATATCGAAGTGGTGGAGCGCCGATTTTATCTACCCCATCTCCGAATCCAAGTGGGTTAGTCCATTACATGTGGTACCCAAGAAGACGGGTATCACTACAGTTGTGAGTGAGTCTGGAGAGGAGATTGCTACCCGAGTACCCACCTCTTGGAGGGTCTGTGTGGACTATAGACGATTGAATGAGGCCATCAAGAAGGATCATTTCCCGCTGCCATTCATTGATCAGATTATCGAGAGGCTAGCCAGGAAAAGTCACTATTGTTTTCTTGACGGGTACTCCGGGTATAATCAAGTGGCCATTGCGCCCGAAGACCAGGAGAAAACGACATTCACCTGTCCGTTTGGGACTTATGCTTTCAGACGGATGCACTTTGGTCTATGTAACGCTCCGGCGACATTCCAAAGGTGCATGTTGTCCATTTTCTCAGACATGGTGGGTGACTGTTTAGAGGTCTTCATGGATGACTTCTCGGTCTATGGCGACGGGTTCGATGCTTGTCTTGACTGCCTAGACCGTGTGCTTCAACGCTGCATTGAGGTCAATCTTGTCTTGTCTTGGGAGAAGAGTAACTTTATGGTGACTCAAGGGACGGTCCTTGGTCATATCATCTCCAACAGGGGCATGGAGGTCGATCCAGCAAAGGTGGACATCATTAGAAAGCTCAACCCACCGTCCAATTTGCGTCAATTGCGGTCTTTTCTGGGGCATGTCGGTTTCTACCGACGGTTTATTGAGGACTTCAGTCGTATTGCCCGACCGCTTACTGATTTGCTGACGAAAGACACCGAGTTCATTGTAGATGATAAGTGTCTTGCGGTTTTTGAGACTCTCAAGAGTATGGTTGTTTTGGCTCCTGTCCTTCAGCCACCTGATTGGTCTCTCCCATTCGAGATCATGACGGATGCTTCCGATTTTGCCGTTGGGGTTGTGCTTGGACAGAGGAGGGATGGATTGTTGTTTGCCATTCACTACGCCAGCCGAACTTTGGATGCCGCTCAATAGAATTATACTGTGACAGAGAAAGAGATGCTGGCCGTAGTCTTTGCTTTGGATAAGTACATAACTTATATTCTCGGATCCAGAGTGACAATCTACACAGATCACACCGTCATCCGGTACTTAATGGCCAAGAAGGATGCCAAAGCATGCCTTACCAGATGGATCCTTCTACTCCAGGAGTTTGATATTGAGATTAAGGATAAGCCTGGAGTTAAGAATGTGGTGGCGGATCACCTCTCCCGCTTGGAGAATCTTGAGGAATCTGAGCCCAGTGCACCTACCACAGAGACGTTCCCAGACGAGGCGATCTTGGCTATCACCTCGCTCCCGTGGTATGCTGACATTGTGAACTATCTTGTTGCCAAGACGGTCCCACAATGTTGGCCCAGGCAGAAACTTGAGACCTTCCTGGCGAAGGCCAAGTTTTATCATTGGGAGGATCCCGTCCTTTATCATGAAGGAGGGGACAACATCTGGAGGAGGTGCATTCCTCAAGAAGAGCAGCATAGTGTCCTCACATACTGCCACAAGCTTGAGGCAGGAGGACATCATTCTGGGAAAAGGACAGCACAAAAGGTGCTTCATTCCAGCCAATGGTGGCCTACTCTCTTCAAGGATTCAGATGAGTTCGTGAAAAGATGTACTGACTGTCAGAAGATGAGAACCTGCGGACAGAGAGACATGATGCCCATGCAACCCATTCACTTTTGTGAGGTTTTGATGCATGGGGGATTGATTTCATGGGCCCATTTCCTAAGAGTCAGGGGTTTGAGCACATTTTGCTCGTTGTAGATTACGTCAGCCGATGGGTTGAGGCCATCCCCGCCCGAGCCGCAGATGCTAAAACCGTGTGTATATTTTTGAGGAAAAATATCATTTCACGGTTCAAGGTACCTAGAGTCTTGATTTCAGACAGGGGGTCTCATTTCATCAATGACAAGGTTAGGGCCCTTGCAGACGAGTTCGGCATTGACCATCGAGTTGCCACACCGTATCACCCTTAGACTAATGGTCTTGTCGAAGTATCGAATCGGGAGATACAAACTATCCTACAGAAGGTTGTCCGCCCAGACCGAAAGGATTGGTCACAACTTTTGGACTCGGTCTTGTGGGCCTATCGAACTTCTTTCAAAAATCCATTAGGGACATCTCCCTTTCGTCTCGTCTATGGCAAGCCTTACCATCTGCCAGTGGAAATAAAGCACAAGTCACTTTGGGTAGTCACTGAGTTATTGTTGGATCCCGAGAGTATAGGAGAACAGAGGAGAGCAGAGTTGGCAGTCCTGGATGAACTGAGAGATACAACCTTTTCTAGCAACCTACAGTACAAGGAAAAAGTGAAAACATGGCATTGATTCCAGGCTGAAATTATTCCCAGGGAAATTACAGAGCAAGTGGAAAGGTCCGTATGTGGTCAGGAAGGTACATGACAATGGTAGTATTGACATATCCGAACCGTCATCTTCCTCTACCTTTCGTGTCAACAGTCAGCGCCTGAAATTATATCTAGACCATGATCCGCCGACCGTTGACATTGCCCCCATTCTTCTAGTATGAGATGTGCTCTTTGACTCACATCATCTGCATCTCATACATGGTGATCACTCCCATCTTCTGCTGTATAGATCCATCTGTCTATATCATTCTTTCATTTGTTAATACCTTTTCTTCTTTTCTTCTTTTCCTTTTCTATTTTCTTTATCTATCAAAAAGGTGCTGCCCCTTGTCATCAGTTTCTACACTTAGGATGTACTTTGTCTTAAGTATAGGGGGTGTGCACCCCGAGTCTTTCTATTGATTTTGATCCTCTCCATTGTCTCCTCTTCTTGTCTATACTTAGGGATATCATACCCTAAGTATAGGGGGAGACAATCTGAGTACGATCTGTTCATTCCCACCCTTGACCCTCCCTGCGTTGTGTACAGTCTGCTATACTTAGGATTATTTGATCCTAAGTATAGGGGGGTCAACTTCTCATTGGTTCATTTATGTATTCTTTAGACTTTCCTATACTTAGTACGAGTTATGTCTTTTCTTTTCTCTCCGATCTATGAGGACATATCTCAAGCTAAGTATAGGGGGGTCGTATATACTACGTATATACTTTAGCCATAACTCGTACTTTCGTATTTTTCTTAATAATATGGCTAATAATCCTTTAAAATTCATTAAAAACCTTAATAAAAAGATGTGATTATTCCTCAAATTCTTTTTGTACTTACTGATTAATAAATCAGGTGAAAATGTTTTTTTGCAAAATGTTTAAAAAATAGTTTGAAAATCTTTGTGAAAAATCTTTTGAAAACTATTTGGAAAATGCTTTGTTACATGTTTTCAACCTTTGTAAAAATGTGTGGTTTGTAAAATTTTGTTTTCTTTGTGTGAAATAAAATGTTTGAAAAGTGATTTGCAAATGGTTTGAAAACTGGTTGCAAAAATATTTGAAAAATCTTTATATACTGTTTGAAAACCTTTGCGAAGTGATTTTAAAATGTGTGTACATGTTTGTTTGTAAAAATTATTTTGGACTATAATTTTCAAAAAGTTTTTGGAAAACTGTGTCAAATAAGTTTGAGGAATACATACATCACACAAAATTCTTTACTATATATATTTATAAAATTGACCACTTACCCTGTAAATTATTAAAATCCACTTCTTGTAAATATAAAGAGCACTCCCGTGTAAATATTGTGTACCTAGTTTTTAGCTAAAAATCTTTTTGTTTTCAAAAATCCCAAAAACATTTGCAAAATTAAAATCCAAAAATTTTTGAAAAATCTTTTTGCAAAATACAAAAAAAATGCATATGCATTATCATCTTTTCAAAAATCCATAAAATGTTCAAAATCCTTGAAAATTGCATCACAAAAATATTTTCTGCATCGCATTGCATAGCATAAGCATTTTTTCGGATTGAGTTTGATAGTTGAACGAGTCTAAGTAAAATCCGGAGATTGGAGCTTGATTGGACCTTAAAATCTACCTAATAACAGGAACCTTATAGGAACTGGGTTTGAGGTACTTCAGGTCTAGTTGACTTAATTCTTTGAGGATCACGAGACTTGGTTCAATGGATTCTCGACTGCCTAAGTAGAGTATTTCGGAGCACACGCACGACTCTTGTTGATGTTTTTGTTCCCACAGTCTCTAGATACAAAATGTGGCAACATCACAGATGGTGGCTCAACAAAAGTGGATGTGGTGGCCTTAGCGCCACCACTAGCACCGGTCTCTGCGGCGTCAGCACCGCGCTCTGGTTCATCATCCAAAATGGTGGCATCAGCACCACCGTCTGCAACTGGTATCACGACGGCATCAGCACCGTCGTCCTGGACTCCATCATTGGTGGCATCAGCACCACCGTCTTCAACATCGTCATTAGCGGCATCAGCACCGCTACTCTGCTCCTCTGGCGCTCCTGGTTCAGTATCTGGTTGTCGCTCAGAAGAGGCACCGCCGGCTGGCATCCTACCGCTCCTAGTAGTAACAAAATCAGCATCATAATAGGAATAAGACATGTCACTCAAATAGTCACTAGGAGAGGTGTCCTCTGTAAACTCTACCTGCTCAGATTTTCTTTTTAGATTATTAGGATTAGGTTCGATCTGAGCGGGGATGGCGGCTTTGCCTTTGATGATGTCCCGCATTTCCTGCTGGAACTCATCCATTTCTCGCCGGAAAGATGCTCGCTGTTCAGATAGCAAGCGGGCAAGATCTTCAAGAGCTGGGTTCTCAAAGGCAGGACCCTGAGAACCGGATGTCTGTCCCTGCTGGAAATGGGGCTGCTGCTGCTGGTATGGCTGCTGATACTGGGGGGGAGGCTGGGGATAAGACTGCTGAGGCGGCTGGCGCTGCCTCCACGACTGTCCCTGATAGGCGGGACGAGGACCACTGTGATATTGCTGCGGCTGGGCATACTAGGGCTGCTGGTTATGCTGCTGTGGCTGACTGTTCTGCTGTCCTTGGGCAGGGTTCTGCTGTTGGGAAGAGGATCCACCATTGCCCCAACGGAATCCGGGGTGATCCCGATGAATCCCGGGCTGAGGGTACCGGTCGTACCAAATCCCATTGACTTCCATCAATGGTTCCTGCTCGAAGGAGGGTGGAGGAAGAACTGCCAGTGGCTGCTCCTGCTGATAGACCACCATCTGTGTGTCCTGAGACGGTGGTTGCTCTGGATGGTATTGTAGCAGTGGAACCGACTCTACCTGGATATGATTCACCTGTCGGTATGAGGTAGAGGGTTGGTTGGAGCTGCTACTGCTGGAGTCAGCCCGTGACCTGGGAGGCTGTTGGGAATGAGCTTGTGCCTCCTGAATGCAAAGGATTTGAGTTTTCAGGTCACTCATGGTTTTGGTGAGAAGGTCCATCTGAGCAAGACCTTGGTTCTGCTTCTTCTCGAGGATCTCCATGCGGTCCAACTTCTCACTAATGATGCCCATGTCGGCTGCGGCTGATTCGGCTTGGGCTGCGGCTACCGACGTTGTATTGGGACCGGCATCTATGCGGGCGATCCTCTGAAATGATCCCGCTCCTTGCGGGGGCTTCTGCTGTGTATAGACTCGGGCTTGGGCCATCACTGTGGAGTTTTCTGCCATGCCTTCGTAGGTGGCCCAGACGTCGTCTTCTCCTTTGGAGAAATATGACCCACCACAAGAGGCGTTCACAAGCCCCTGCAGCTCCGGTGTCAGCCCACAGAAGAAACTCTGCACGAGGTTGGGCTTGGAGATGTCATGATGTGGACACCGGTCAATGAGCTCTCTGAATCGATCCCAGGCTTCATGGAACTGTTCATTTGGGATCATGATGAAGTTACTGATCATGGCTCGAGCTGCGTTGGTCTGGCCGAGAGGGTAGTACTTCTTCAGGTACGCGGTCCGGAGATCTGCCCATGTGTCGACGAATCGCCCAAGGTGTTTGAGCCAATATGCGGCTCTGTCAACCAAAGAGAATGGAAAGGCGATCATCTTGATGGTGTCCTCGGTCATCAACCGATCATGGATAGTGCTGCAAATCATCTCGAATTCCTGAAGGTGGAGGTGCGGCTCTTCGGTCGGCAACCCGTGAAACTTGGGTAGTAGCTGGATCGTGTGGGGCCGAAGCTCGAAATCTCCGTGGATTGGCAGGAGTCGGATCCACCGGTGAGTGAGGGATGCAGCTGGGTTGTGCAGTTCCCTCATGATGGTATGTGGCGGTCGCTCAGCGTCTGGATCGCCTCCTCCTGCATCGGGTCCTCCTCCTCCACCTCCGCCACCGCCCCCAGGTCGGTTCTCTCTCATCTGTGCTATCTCTCTCATCAGATCACCCGTGAATGTTCCCTGGTCACGGATCTGTCTCTGCATAGTCTCCAGGGACGCTAGCAAGGAATTGTTGATGGCCACCTGATCGATTATGAATGGAGGGTGATCGTGGTCATCTGGGTGCTCGCCTCTGTCTGCCATCGCTGGATTTTCTGAAAAAGCAAAAGAGGCCATCTCAGGTGCTGTTGAATGAGCCGAACTTTGTGATGCACTGAATTCTGAAACAATTGGATTGAGAGAAGGAGAATGGGAAGGGTGGTCGAGGGGGAACAGGGTGGATGTAAACTCGGGCTCGGAGAGCGGACTTTCCGAGGTATTCCTAGATGAATGAGGAGGAGTGCTGGATAGCGGTGCCGACAAGGTCGGACTAAGAGATCTCCGTTCCATCATCTTGATTATTCGGGAAGAGCAGGGAAAATGCAAGAGAAGAAGAAGATGAGATGCAACAAAATTACGCACAATTGTGCGGTGTTTTTGATCTTGACCTAAATAAATCTAGAAATCAAACACAAAGCAGGGGTGAATTCACCAACTCAACACGTGAAGCCGTGAAGGTTCGGCTTTTATCTTGTCAATTTTAGCTTGTTTTCAGGTATTTATCTTGTCACGAGTCCTTAGAACGCTACGCCTATAGGAGCGAGAGTACTGCC
This sequence comes from Ottelia alismoides, assembly GCA_037367405.1. Lineage (NCBI taxonomy): Eukaryota > Viridiplantae > Streptophyta > Magnoliopsida > Alismatales > Hydrocharitaceae > Ottelia > Ottelia alismoides. Next base: position 1,070,338 of record JAZKJV010000738.1, on the reverse strand, counting down.
AGGAAAGTGTCCCCGTACTTGTCCTCCTCCTGTGTAACCTGTAACTTGCGCTTTTTAAGGTCCTTGTAACCCTTCCTGGATCCCTACTCAGCCAAAGAAATAGAGGGAGGAAGCCGATAGGCGAAACCGATACTTCGGACCTCGCTCGCAACGGAATCACCCGTGAGCGTGCAAGATCCTACTCGGACGCAGCCGGTGAGACAGACACACCCGTGAAGGCGTGGCCTAAGCTCGGTACTTCGGACAAGGTCGGCGCTCACACAATAGTGAGTCACCAATGGCGACCAAGCCCTACTCGACTACGTACGATAGTAGCGCCAATACTTCGGAAATCCAGGCGATACACAAGGCAGCCACAAGTTGGGTTTTTGGCTCTAATCCTTACGAAGCGCTCACCTCACTTGGAAGGAGACCTTCCCATGCAACCTGAATACAAGTGAGGGTGTTACTCTCCCCAAGCAATGAATCCAATTACCGATTTTATTTTTGGTCAAGTTTTCTTAGCAGTCCCTTTTTTAATTTTTTTGGTGTTATCGCTTCTTTTGAGTAGATTCAAACAAGCGCCTAACGGTTTTTGTATTTTCTTTATCCTACTTTGTTCCAAAAACAGAGGGAGAATAGAGTCGGAAAAGCCGTGCAAGCCGACACCAAGGTGGAAATCTCACCTTTGTGCCTAAATGATGCATGCAAAGTAAGAAGACTTACAGCGAATCCCAGCTCTCTCCATGCGGGATGCAAAGCAGAATTTATAAACCTAAACTACATGGCGATATGCAAGCGGAAATCGTCCTAAGATAGGCAACTGCTAGCGTGAAGAACCACGAGTTAACCATCAACTCCCAATCCTAATGTCCGGTCTAGGCTCACTCCTCCTCTGCTCAACACATTTGAGTTAGGAGAAAGCGCTTGTGTGGAGTGAGCTCGCGGCGCGCGGATCGAGAGCCAATGATCAACTACTTAATTAATCTAAGTCCAAATACGAACTATAGGAACATGCAAGAGTTATTAGGGTGTTTGGACCTAGGCTAATCGAATCAAGCAGGACCTAATCTAAGAGCTCAATCCACAAAAGAAAGGAAAAATGAAAACAAAATCGGAAAATGACAAGCGATGAAAACGCGATCAAAACTGCGGTGAGCCCCCGCGGGTGAACAAACACCCGGAAATTAGGCCCGGTAGTGTCTAAGTGTCCGAGAGTGCAAGTGTACCTGTATTATTACAATTAAATAAATCACTCTCTCACAAAAATAAAAGAAGAGCTAAACTAAACTAATCCTCTCAATCTTCCTACTCTCTCCTGCCGGCTTGACCTAGAAGGCCGGCTCCGCTTCCCAAGGTTGCTTCGGTTCACCTAGGCGATCCGCCTTGCTCCGCAGTCCCTCGCAAGAAGACAAAGAAGAGTGGTCAGAATATCTCAATCAATATATATATCAAAAATGTGAGAGATAGAAACTAAAGCTATGGTAGACAATCAACACAAGCAAAATGTGAACTACTCGCTGTTGCTCCTCGGCAACGGCGCCATTTGATAGTCTCAAAAATCGATGTGGTTGTATCGACTCACAAGGCGAGTCAACAGTCGGTGTTTAACCACACAAAATCTGAAATTAATCAACAATGAACCCACAATCAAGTATCAAACAATGAAAAACAAGTGTGGAGTCAAATTTATTTTTAACTCTGCACAAATGGTGTATAGTGACAAGTATGCAGAGAGTTCGAACACAGGGAGCAAGCAGGGTAATTCAAAAATTTGTGCTCAAGTGTGTGTGTGTGTGATGTGTCTACACTAAGCAAGCAAGCAAATAAATGATTGTGGGTTTTTAATTTAATTTTTATTATTATTTTTTTAATTTTTAATTTTGTATTTTGATTTTTAATTTCTGATTTTTATAATTTTATATTTTATATTTTTTTTTCAATTAATTTTCAATATTGGAATTTAAAGACAATGTAGTAAAAGACAAGGTAAGATATTTATAAAAATAAGTAAAAATTACCAAAAAAATCAGAAATAAATTGTTTTTGATATTTTTAAGATTTTTTACTGTTTTTGTGATTTTTGGAGAGTTTTCAAGGTGTTTTTGGTATTTTTAATGACTGAAATAGAGCAAGACAGTGCAAATAGTGCTGGCTGTGAATAAAATGGGATTTAATTATAGCAACCAGTACTCAAAATGTTTCACACTAATTTTCAAATAAAAATAACAAGATGAGGAACAAACAGAACCTGAGTTTGTATTTTTTAGAGTTTTCCTTGAATTTATATATTTTTTTGAAGTTTTTGAGTGTTTTTAAATTTTTAGTGTTTTTCTTTTGAGATTTAAGGATTTTTGGACTGACACTAAAATAGGATATAATAGACACTAGGGAATTTTTTTTGGAATTTTTAGAAGTGTTTTAATATTTTTTTGGCATTTTCTAAGCTAGACAGTAGACAAAAAGCATGTTTTTGATTTTTAATAAATATGAAAATAAAATAAAATCAAAAACTGAAGTGATAGCGTCAAAGTACACGTATCCAGGAACTAAACCCTATTTTTGTGGAATTTTTGGACTTAAAAGGAGGCCCTAATTAATTATATCAAGCAAGCAAAAATAATTAAGGCTGGCAGGGGCCTAAATACGAATAGCTAAAAGTTCCAGGGCACTTCTGTAATTTTTACACAAAATTACTACTGAATTAAATACTTTTGGGCCAAATCACAAACCAAAAAGCCGCAAGGGCTTCCTCACAAAATTTCCAAGGCGCACGTGCGTTACACGCACGCTTGGCGGGGTCCTCGGTGTAATATTACAAACCAGTAGGGGTTTACTTGCAAGTTTTTCAAAACATAATAACTACGACTGAATGCTTAGGTTTTAAATTTTAAATACAAAAAGAGACTGGGCTCACTATGCAAAATGCCTAGACAGAGGGAGATCGGGCAGCTGGAAACCACCCACTTGCCACGTGTCAGCTTGTCAGCCCGCGATGACGCTTCGGAAGGACGGCCACGATTAGATCATCGAGAGTGAATCAACGGCGGTGGCGTCTCTCCATCCAACGGTACCTGCTCGCCTGGGCCGATGCTCCAGATCCGACGGCTGGGAAGCAGCGTCGATGAACGGGGAAGAAGCTCCGCCGGAGCGAAGTTCTCCCCGCTGCGAGGCTCCTCCCCGGTGTCTTCTGTAGCTCAAAAGGGGCGAGTTCTCCTCCTGCAAGTCCACTCTAGCCGCCTGAAGCTTCAAAAAGGGGAGGTGTCCACCCAAGCCCTCCAGAGGAGGTGGCGGAGCTAAGGCTCCCAGAATGCCCCCGGTGGGCTCGCAAAATCGCCCAGGTGCTATCTACTGCTTCGGGTACCTGCAGAAGAGGTGTGATATGATCGGGGGCAAAATGCCCCGATCACGTGGCGCAAAGGAGTGGAGATGTGCGGTGGCGTAAGGTGCGGACAATGGCGATGGCCGGAGATAGCTCCGGCGATGATCGATTTGGCGAATCGATACGCGGAATGAGTGGATGTGAAGATGAAAATAAACCTTAGACTATGACTAATGCAATGAGAAGCTAAAACTACAAGGATTACACAGCCTCAAGCCCAGGTTGGGCGAGGGAGGGGGGTACCTCGACGGGGAAACCACCGGAGGTAGGGGGGGCGCCCGGACCTTGCCCAGATCGTCTCCGAGGACGCGAGCGAGGCGCTGTCACCACCAGCTCGTCGATGGATCAGAGAGATGGAGGGTTTAGGTCAAAAATGGGGTCCAACTTTCAAATCAAGTCAAGGGCTGGTTTTAAGGGGTTGACGAAGGAGGCCCCTTGATCGAGATGCAGCGCCTCGGTCAGTGATTCAAAGCCCAAGATTTACCTTGGGCGTGAATCACGAATGTCCGAGGAGCAAAATCGCTGAAGAAGCCATCACGAAAAAACGCAAGGGCCGACCTAGAGAAATGGGTAAAAAGAGACAAAAGCTCACTGCTGACATGCTACAGGGGAGGTCAGACAGTTGACCGAAGGTCAACTGTCAGACCAACCTGGTTGGTCTACGGGGACCAACCAGGGAAAAACCCTTGTAAAATCAATAAAAAATAACAAATGATATTTTTTTAATTAGGTTATAAAATAAAAAGTTTTTGTAATTTTATAAATTATTTTATTCCGATTTTTAATTAATTTTTTGAGATATATTTTTACAAGTTGCTATTATACCCCTATATAGGTATATTATCTATATGTATTATATTCTTTTATTTATATTTTGTACATTTGATTTTATTATTTTTAGTTCTTATTTTATAAAATTATAAAATACTTTTATATACATAAATATATTTTTATTTTATTTTTCTGATATGTTTTGTATATTTAATAAAATACAAGTATGTTTTGTATAGGTATATATATAGGTAATGTATCTATGTATCTTATTATTTAAGTATTTTTATTTTGTATTTTCTTTGCATGTTTATTCCAATTTTAATGCACATAATTATTACAAGTAATATTTACAACATTATAAAAATATAAAATTATAAAAATAATAAATAAATAAATAATAAATTGAATATTTTAATATGTACACTTATACAATGTGGGTCCAAAACTCAACTTTCAAACCGTAGCTCCGCCAAATGCGAAACCACCGCCATTGGATAGATTATTTTCTTCTATATACAATTAAAGGTGAGTTTGCTACATTTGGAGTTGTCAGTTGTGAGATACGGGTCTGGGAAGTTGGGATTCTGGATTCTTATTCAGATCATAACTTTTTATCTGTGTATTATTTTTCTGTGAAATCAATTTTGTATTTTTCTTTATTAATTTATCTACAACTTTAATGTACAAAGTTTTCTTCTTTGATGTATAAAAAGTAGAACCAAAAATAGGTCCCAAAATGAATAAAGAATGCATGAATAAATATAGGTATTCTATTTGTATTCTTGACCTTATCTCCCCCTACTTTATTCCTGGTCGACCTATTCATCAAGATGCCTAGGTCTCGGGGGTTTTGGGTCATAAAATATTTACAATATTTTATTCTTTTTTTTCTTTATTTATTCTATAATTTTGGCCTTAATTACATTATTTTAGACACTATCTGAATGCACATGCATGGATGCTAATATGCTTGATTTAAGGGTATTTACAGGCATTTGCTAGGGTTTTTAGTGCCAAAATGTTAGAATAAAGATGATGAAATGTGGATTCATCAGACACCTGCACCTTTCACATGGCTCAACTCAGTTGGAGTGGTGAGGGGATTTGATTTACCGGTATGAGACGCACACAAGCAGAAACACTTGTCCTCCTCTAGGGAGGGAAGTGCACCCCAACCCGTCCAGTGATGATGAAGTCTAAAGACAGGAGAGTGTGGGTTGCGATAAAGTTTCAAAAGAGGGATAGTCTACTGGCTCAAGAGGAAAACTCCTTATGTAAATGCTGCTGTGAATAGTATTTCAAAAAAAATGGTCAGACATGTACAAAAATAAAATGCCTGCAAAGTATGTACAAATGTTGTAAAGTCAATAAGCAAGCTTGAGTTCCAAAGTCAAATATGTGAGCCTGCAGCTGGATGACTTGACTACACTGGTCTTGCATCCTAGGATAGGTAGCTACACTGGCTACCGTCCATTCTTCTCTTCACCCCTCCTCTCGAGCTGGTTGCCACTTGAACTTAGAAGGAAATACCCCGCTCCTCGAGGATGGAGTCGTTGGATTGGGGAATCATTGGGTTGTCATATTGGAGAAGTCAGTTTCTTTGTCATTCTAGTTGGGGAGAGCCACTATCACTTACACTGTACGAGTTAGATTCATAGTCGTAAGAGTTTGCGTATGAGTTGAGATATTTCTAACCTGGCTATTGAGGAGACTTGGACATAGCTTTGGGATTCTCAAGGACTGTTGGATTTCAAATTCGGTTCTCATTAAGGTTCCGCCTGCACTAAAATTCTAAAGTCCGACTTAAGCTCCAAATTTGGATTTTGTGAAGACAAGTTTGATAATTAAACTAAATCCAAGTTCTTCGTTTTCTTTTCTTTCTTTTTCTTTTTGCACTTATTGCATAAGTGTTTGCTAGGGACTAGCAAAGGTAAAGTATAGGGGGATGATGAATCTACATTTCATCATCTTTATTCTATCATTTTGGCCTCAAAAACCCTAGCAAATGCGTGTAAATACCATTAAATACATCATCTTAGCATTCATGCATGTGGATGTAATTAGTGTATAAAATACTGTAATTAAAGCCAAAATTATAGAATAAATAAAAGAAAAGAAAAAGAATAAAATATTGTAAATATTTTATGACCCGAAACCCCGAGACCTAGGCATCTTGATGAATAGGTCGACAAGGAATAAAGTAGTGGGAGATAAGTGTCAAAATACAGTATAAATACCTATTCATTTCATTCATTATTTATTCATTTTATGACCTATTTTTGGTTCCACTTTTTATACATCAAGTAAAAAAACTTTGTACATGAAAGTTGTAGATAATTAAATAAAGAAAAATATAAAATTGATTTCATTCAAAAATCATGTACAGACAAAAAGTTATGGTCTGAATAAAAATCCAGAATCCCAACTTCCCAGACCCGTATCTCACAAATGAAAACTCCAAATGCATCAAACTCACCTTTAATTGTATATAATTTAAAATAAGCTATTTAATGGCGGTGGTTTCGCATTTGACAGAGCTACGGTTTGAAAATTGAGTTTTGGACCCTTGTTGTATACTTGTACAGAATAAAATATTCAGTTTATTATTTATTCATTATATTTTATATTTTTATATTTTTTTATAATTTTGTGAATATTATTTATAATAATTATGTGTATTAAAATCAGAATAAAAACCTAAATAAAACTCAAAATAAAATACATGTATATAAAATACATAGGTATTAGACCTATAAATATACCTATATAATACATACTTCTATTTTATTAAATATATAAACACATCAGAAAAATAAAATAAAAATATAATTAAGTGTATAAAAGTATTTTATAATTTTATAAAATAAAAAACAAAATTAAATAAAATTAAATATACTAAATAAAAATAAAAGAATAAAATATATAGATATTATACCTATATAGGCTATAAAAAGAACTTGTAAAAATATACCTCATAAAAACAAATAAAAATCACTATAAAATACTTTATAAAATTATAAACATTTTTTATTTAATAACCTAAAATTAATAAAATCAAATACTATTTTTAAATAATTTTATAAATATTTTTAGGCGATTTTCCTGGTTGGTCCACGTGGACCAACCATGATGGTCTGACAGTTGACCTCCGGTCAACTATCTGACCTACTCCCTGTAGCCTGTCAGAAATACGTTTTGGACCCAACTTCTTGGATTTTTCGCGGGCACTCCTTGCACCATATCATGCTAGATCCTTCACAACTTTTGTAGCCCTACAAACGAGGATACACGCCCAGATGTTTACTTGGGCTGTCGTGCATCGATTCGCCCGTTGACACTCGATCTTGTAGCTCAGTGGTCAACACATCAAAACGCCCCTCCAATCTTCCTTTTGAATTTGAACCGCAAATCGTCCCGATTTCTTCCCCCTTTGGCTCGCGTTCGATACCTGGATATGACAGCTCCATTGTCAGCCCTTACAAGGAGGAGGAGCGTCGAGGATCTGGCGTGTTCCAGCACCTCCGGTGAGCTCCGCCGTTGAGGTATTTTCAACCTCGGGCCCTGGCCCTTGAGGTGTTTATCCCTCTTCTTTTTCGTTCCCTTTTTATTCACTATAATCCTAGGATCCCGTAGCCATCCTTAATCATCACGTTCATCGATCAAATCGCTTTATCTCACCCTCACCGGAGCGCATCTCCGGCCACGTCCTTCACTTCATTTCCGCCACTCGCACACCCCCGCGGGGTCGAGGCAACTCGCCCTCGGCCCCTGCACATCATTTTCCTTGCAGGTTCGAAGCAGCTCGTGCTTCTGGGAGCAATTTTACCCCCCGCCGGAGGTACCTGGAGGTCCTAAGCTCCGCCACCGTCGTAGGCGAGGTGCAAAGCCCCTCCGACCGTTCTAAGGCTTTCCACACCTGGAGCAGACCTGTAGGAGTCGTCTCAGCCTATTTTGGAGCTCCACACGCCGCGGAGGAGTCGCTTGGAGGTCGGGGAAGTTCACTCACCGCGGTGTTCTTCCCCGTTCGTCGTCGTCCTCCTTCTGCCGTTCGATCAAGGGCGTTCTTGGAGGCGAGCAGATACCGTCGGAATAAGAGCGTCCGCGGCCGTCCATTCTTCACAGATCTTATAATCTCGGCCGCAGGATCGCGAACCGCCATCGCGCGCCAGAAGCACGACACGTGGATAAGTGGCCCAGGCCACGCCGTCCGATCCATGCCTTGGGGTATTTTGCATCTTTAACCCTGGGCATTTTTGTATTTTATATTAAAGACTTAAACATTCATTTGTCCTTTATGTATTTTTGTAACATTTGCATTACACCCCCCTGAGGTTTTGGGTTATTACAAGTGGGTCCTCGCCAGGCGCGTGCAAGGCACGCGCGCCCTGACAATTTTGCACTAGGGCCCTTGTTAGTTTGGGTATTTTTGCTTGATCCAGGAAATTTTTAAATACGTTATATATTTCAGAATTTATTGCATCTGAGGCCCGAAGTTTTTTTGTAAATTACGTTGGTGCCCCTGCCAGGTGCGCGTGCATGTCACGTACACCTTGGGCTTTTTACACCGAAACCCCTCGCGGGTCTGGTCATTTGCATTTGGTCCTTAAACTATTTATTTTAATATATAACTTTTGTGAAAATTGCAAGCGTGCCCTCCAACTTCCTGATATTTACAAATAGGTCCCTGCTAGGCCTTTTATTTTTGCTTGCTTATTGGAGCATCATTTTAATTCGAAAAATTCCCAAAAATTTAACCTAAGCTCCTGTGTGCTAGCAATTTCACGCCATATTTTTGCATTGCATTTTTATTGCATTTTTATATTTATTAAAAATCAAAAACATGCATTTTAACTACTGTTTGCATTAGAAAATACCAAAAAAATATTAAACACCTTGAAAATTCCAAAAAAAATACCTAAGGTCTATTTTATTGTATTCTAGTGTCAATCCAAAAACCACTAAAAATATCAAAACAAAAACCTTAAAACTTAAAAAATACTTAAACACTTCAAAAAAATCTAAAAAATCGTAGAAAAATAAAAAATAGAAACTCAAGTCCTGGAGTTTCCCCTTTTTATTATCTTTATTTTAAAATTAATTTGGAAAAATTTTGATAATGTTTGCTATTTTTCATTCCCATTTTAATTCCGGCCAGAATCTTAATTCACTGTTTTCTTTACTTTGTCTTTTAAAAATACCAAAAATATCTTGAAAAATCCCCAAAAATCACAAAAACAGTAGAAAATTATAAAGAAAGCCAAAAAGATTTTATTTCCTAACTTTTGAGCATTTTTCACTATTTTTATAAATACCCTTTTACCCCTTTTCTTATATTATCTATATATTCTATTAATAAAAACAAAAAAATATAAAATATAAAAAGAAAATATAAAATCAAAAAATTAAAAATCAAAATATAAAATTAAAAATTAAAAAAAATAAAAAAATTAAAAATTAAAACCCACAAAAATATTTGCATTGCATTTTTGTAGACATACAATCACATTCACATCTTTGTGCATCACGGCATAGATCTATCCTGCCTTGCTCCCTGTGTTCGAACTCTCTACATACTTGCACCTATACATCTTTTATGTAGAGTTAAAAATAAATTTGACTCCACGATTTATTTTCATTGCTTGATATTTATATTGTGGGTTCATTGTTGATTAATTAGGGATTTTGAGCGGTCAACGCTTCGACTGCGGTTTCGCCTTGTGAAACCGTACGACCCTCGATTTCCCTGATTATCAAGTGTTAAATTGAATTTTTTCTCAAGAAATTTTTGGAGTTTTCGATCAAATGATTACAAAAGGAATACAAGGGAAAAGAGAAATAACCAAAGTAAATTAGTAGGGTATCATTTATTAAGATGGAGCATATATATCAATCCAACTGAACATAGATATGAGGCCTTGGTGAAGACTTGTAATTTGTAGTCCTTATGCTATGAAGTGGCAATCCACCCTTGTGTGCCTTATTCTTCATCGAAAATATTATTGGAGGCAATATACATGGCAATATATGACACAAAACTTAGCCAAGAACATGGGCCTGGTGACTTAGATTGAGATTTCACTATTAACGAGGAAGTGAGTCATCTGTATATCATCTCACAAAAAATATGTGCCTTAACTCAATGTTCCACCTCTCCACTCAACCTAGCAACACAATTTGTTTCTTGCTCCTCCACAACACAATCCTTTGATGAATGTCATAGCTATAAAAGATTGTCAATCCTTGGGTGATATTTTTTTAGAAGAATCCTCGGGTGATATGGAATCATTATTATCATAATTGGTGACAAGAATCAAGTTTCCCATTCAATCTATTAAAGAGACACCATTACCATGACATCCTTTCAAAGTACTTACGAACCATACAAAAGTCTTGTAAATGACTGATGGCTTATTCAGGAACTGGTTACACAACCAATGACGAAATTATTATGTATTTTTAAATGTGGAATTATATGCTGAATCAAAGAACAATATGAAAACACTATTTTTTTGGAACCCTATTCCATAAAGAACTGGATGAAACCACCGGTGGAAGTCACTAAAGACTAAAAACACATGTGGTTCTTTATATAACCCACCAACATAACCAAGTCACACTACTTAACAATGTGAGACGAAACACCTCCCCACACGTATGTGGCCTAATTACACAATTCTCTCAACACCCCCTTAAGATGGAGAATGTGACGCTTAGCTTGGACGATACGACAACAATCACTCATATTGAGTAAATATTTCAAATACAACTCAAACTCACTAAATGATTCTCTTGTGCTTGTGATTCGGGAAATGTGCAAATACTGGGCTATGAAATGCTCTGGATATAGAGATTGAAATGTGCCCCTTCATGGAAGATTTTTGTGAGCGCTACCGCATATGAAGATTTAAATAATGAGCTTCCATCTTAACGAGAGCCTCGAACTGGACCTCTCCCATACACTAGCTAAGAGAGTACGATCTCAACTCAGGAATCCCTATGTATTTCTTCGTAGCATCCTACATCATAAGTCTCTATCATATGTAGTCCATATTCAGATTCTAAGGCCAACATATAAGCATGTAGATACTGAAGCATGTAGACACTATACTTGTATGAATAATGGAGTTCACCAGGGCTCTCTCTATCACCCATGTTCATGTAGGAGATACGAACTCCATCAAATTCTTCCCCTCTCCCTTTTTTCTCGTCACATTTTTTTTTCAACCATGGTTGCTTTGCTTCTTAATATCTTGTTTTTTTGTTCCATTCATCTTATTTTTCTTTCTTTTTTTCACATTCTCCCTTTCTGTGCTATTTCTCCTTTTTTTCTTTTCATATTTTAGGTGACATCAAGGACATGTACGCATTGGCTTGAATACAAATAAAGTTAGAAAATTTGATTTTCAAGCCAAAGTAGAAGGATAGTATCATGCCCCTTCCTCCTCTCCAAGCACTACTAGAGTAGGGTTCCTATGGGATACCCATCGTTGTCGCACATGGGATGGGATCCCAGAGGGTGCCACCGTCGCCAGCATTGTCAGAGGCCGCTGCTATCACCACCACCGAGAGAGGGTGCCAACCCTGAGATCAATAACGGAGATTCCATCTTCTATCAGAATCCTATCCGTTTTGGCAATTCTCTTCATGGGCTCATTATTGTGGAAATGTTGTTCCTAGGAGTATGGAGTCAACTTTGCAACTGTCAGACACCTCTCCCCCAGGCAATTTTTTGAAAGATTAGCAGCGGATCTTGGAGTTAGTGGAGTGGTTGCAGGTAATAACGTTTACCTATATCATGATGCATTTGTGTTACCGCTGCCAACCTTGAGATCTTAGATGCTGAATTTTATTGGCAGGTGAAAACTACAGATTTGGATATAAAGCTTCAGGTGATGCATCGGATCTAGTGAAGTTATGTGAAGAATATAGTTTAGAAGCATACATTGTGAGTCCTGTTATGGATAACAGTCTCATCTGCCACAATGGCACAAGTGCATGTGCAAGCAAGAGGGAAAAAGTGTCGTCAACGCGGGTACGCCATGCTCTTGTCTTGCAATGGGCGATATGGAATATGTTGAACAACTTTTGGGGGGAAAACACCGTCTTGTCCTTGCTATTGAAGAAGGATGCTTCTCGGGCAACAAGCTTTCAATCGCCAAATCTTGCATGCTAAACCAACCGCCAATGGAGGGTTTGTATGAGAATTGCAATTTGCTCATTGATGATAGACATGATTCACAAAATATTCATGTTGAGATTCACGACAAAATTGATCCATCACAAAGATCTTATATCGCTCACGAATTCATCAGCGTAGAGTTTGTTTAATTGCAAAAGGAGGCTGCTGAATTTGTTTGATTGCAAGATGCTGCTGAATTTGTTCAATTGCTATGCATGAGAGTGTGAACGGCACACAGATCTTACTCATGGGATACACATTTTTTATAATACTTGGATCTCGTTTTCACTAAACCTCCCTTTGCCTGCAAAGAAGCTAGTTGTCTATTATCACAGAGCAGAAGCCGAAGCCGTTTTAATTACATCAAACCATTCTTTTAATTAGTTCATGTGAGATTTATTTTTCAGCGAACCACTGCTCAGTTTCAGTTTAGGAGAGATGTAGAAGACAAGGTGGACTTGTCCACCCGTGTGGAGGGGGATATGCATACAGTGGAAAGACTATATGAAGGTGATAGCCGCAGGAGCTAAGAAAACCTTTACTTAGAAGGTAAAATGCGAAAGAAGCCACAGGACTCAACCCAGTCAGAAACTAGTGTGAAAGTTCAAGAAGCATACATCCTGGAAATTCCAATGCCCAGTTCCATCTAGCAGCCCTCTGACATTTGACCGAGCTCGACTAGACTCGACCGCTAGGAAGGGTGCTGCCTGCAACAGTTCTTGTCTGGTGGTGATCCATATCTGCAGGCTTTGCGCGACGCATGGATGTGAAGGTGTCTCAGGAGAGAGCTTTCTTTTCTCTTTCTAAAGTGATACAAACTTTTTGTGTTTTTACCCTTTTCGGATTAGAATGGAACCACGTTGTTGTACTGATTAAATATTTTCTCTATAGTGCATTACAGACCGTTGCTCTTGTATTTCCGATCTTAGTGTAAGAGTCAAGATTCTCAGGAAGTTTGTAAGGCTCATAGGGTAAATATAAAGATATCAGGGGTCATAATGTAATTGGCAAAGTTTATAGGTGTCGGTGTTAAAACTCCCACAAGAAAACCTTGCTGTACTGACTCGCTCAATTTTCAGTCTTTGAAGCTCCCTACACTGATTAGCTCTAAACCGAATTAAAAACTTTTGTGATAATTAACTTGTTCTGTCAAATTCAATAAAAAGAAAAACACAAGAGTTTCAAAATTATGTGACCGATCTATTTCCCTAAATGGGTCTCCCAGGGAAACTATTTCCCTAACTTGGTACGGATCGAAAGATTTTCAAAGAAGGGAATGTATCGGCAAACCGTTTGCCGCTCGTCATCATAGCGCGGCAAACGGTTTGTCGTGCTGACATGGACTATGCGGCAAACCATTCGCTGTGCTCAGTGGCTCGGTCGACGAGGCGCACGACAAATGGTTTGCCGCGTCCGGCCAACCATTCGCTGCATGCGACGAATGGTTTGTCGCAGAGTCCATGTGAGCACGTCAAACCGTTTGTCGTGCCACGTTAACGAGCGGCAAACGATTTACCGATACATCCCCCTTCTGAGAAAATTTTTCGATCCGTACTTATTAGTGACCCACTGCATGTTTCACGGTGCTCTCCTTTTCATTGTAAAATCCAGTCAGAAAATCCAGCTGTTGGTTTTGCGGAATAGCATCCAATTATCTTAAGATAATGGGATTTTATCTCAAGATAAGTGGTCAAACCGTGATTACATCATCCATTATACATATACAGCATACTTATACCTTCTCTATCCTTCAAATTGACCGAACAAGAACGATGTATAAAACTCCATTGTCCCACTCGATTTCTTATCCCTTGACGGAACGCGTGGTTAACATCAGAACCTTTGGCGGACTTCACCACTTGCAGCTTTTTACATCAAGAATCAACCTTTTCCGACACAACGAAATGGCAGGAACAAATCAAAATAATATATTTGGGCAAATCTCAAAAAAGAAAACGAAATTTACAGCCTGGAGATCTCTTTCCATATCTTGTCCAACTTTCTTAAAAGGAGCTGCCTCGGACATCCATTGGTGAAGAGAGGTGTCTTGGATATCAACTGGATAGTGCAAAAGCATGGCAATGAGAGAGCAACCATCCTCGGTGTTATTGGATCACGATGATTATCAGATCAAGGAAGAAGCAGCAGCAGAAGCCCATGTTTTGGTGTTCCCGTTCCCTGCGCAGGGCCACATCAACTCCATGCTCAGACTCGCCAAGCTCCTCTCCCTCCATGGCGGCATCCGCATCACCTTTCTCAACACCCACTTCAACCACTCTCGACTTCTCCATTCCAAAGATGCCCACTTTCCCTCCTTCCACTTCACATCCATAGATGACGGCTTACCTGACGACAATCCCCGCTCCGCAGACAACCTCGGTGCGCTCCACCGCTCCCTCGCAGTGGTCGGCAGGCTGCAGCTGTTGGAGCTCTTGTCCTCCTCCAAAGATGGCAGCAGCCCTATCACATGTGTCTTTACTGATGGCCTAATGACGTTCCCAGTCGACGTCTGCGGCGAGCTGGGCATTCCGGTAGTAGCCGTCAGGACGGCCAGTGCTTGCAGCTTCTGGATCTTCTACTCCATTCCCCATCTCTTCGAAGCAGGGGAGCTACCCTTTCCAGGTAACAGCAGTAATATTCAACAGTTTGATTTCAATGTAATGCGATGTAATTTATAACAATATGCTTGATCTATATATTATGTTACCCAGTAGTGACTGTTGCTTTTTAGTGCAGAGGGTGTTGATCTGGATGGGCCTGTAGAGAGCGTCCCCGGTATGGCTGGCTTACTGCGTAGACGGGATCTCCCCCTGTCCTTCCGTAGTAGAGATCTCGATGCGCACCCGACGTTCAACGTTCTCCTCCACCGCACACGCTGCACACCATTTGCTTCTGCGTTCATTATGAACACCTTTGAGTTCCTAGAAGGTCCCATCCTCTCGCTGATCCGCTCTCACATCCCTCGTACCTATGAGGTTGGACCCCTTCATGCATTCCTCAAGGAGCATCGATCACCGTCAACTTCTAGCACGAGTAGCGGGATGAGTCTCTGGGAAGAGGACATGAAATGCATTGCTTGGCTAGACACGCAGCCTCCCAAGTCTGTGATCTACGTGAGCTTCGGAAGCTTCACTACCTTGTCCAAGGTGAAATTGGTCGAGATCTGGAACGGGCTCGTAGAGAGTGGACAAAAGTTCATGTGGGCTTTGCGAGCTGACTCTGTGAATGATGGTAAGTTGGTGGATGTCGTGACAACGGACAGGAGTTGCGTGGTTAAATGGGCACCACAAGAGGAGGTTCTATCGCACCCTTCAGTGGGTGGGTTCTTTACACACAGTGGGTGGAACTCAACACTGGAGAGCATCGCAGCCGGAGTTCCTATGCTGTGTTGGCCGTTCTTTGCGGACCAGCAGGTGAACAGTAGGTACGTGAGTGAAGTGTGGAAGGTGGGGATCGACATCAAGGATACGTGCGATCGCAACATTGTGGCGAAAGCTGTGGTGGAGCTCATGGAAGGGAAGAAGGCGCAGCAGCTGAGGGCCGCAGCCTGTGCTCTTGCACAACTGGTGAAGGACAGTGTGCGCGAAGGAGGATCCTCTCACTTGGATTTCAGGAGACTTGTGGATGACATCAAGATGATGCGTCTGCAACCACCCTCCCTCAGAGGGGAATTCTTTCCATAGCAGCATTTTCTGATAACTTTTTGATGCATTAAGAATCTTTCTGCAACTTTTGGGAAAGATGTAAGAAAAAATATGCATTCTGGTTGCACTTTGCGAGAGATGCTTATGCTTCTGGGGGCCCTCTTTCCAAAAGAGAGTGTTCCTAACACTTTGCTTGTATCTTAAATAAGAGTCTCTGTTATTTTTTCCCTTCTAAAAAGGCTCCTATTCAAATTTTATGCAGATCGAGGAGGCACACGACCTTTTTTGATATGTAAGAGGCACAAGAACTCGTTGATTAATGCTGCCTCAAGATTTTGATTGGATTTTTTACTTTAAAATCAGTGAAATTTACACTAATAACCCTGTATAGTTTCGTATTTACGTAGTAACTCTCGATAACACAAGAAACCCCGAATAGTCACTTTGTCTCACACTCATAACCCTACGTTAGCTTTGTCCATTAACTCAACCATACCATTGAGTTAGTCTAACATCATCCTCTGCCCCTCCGCCCGTCCACCGCTCCAAGTCCCCTCCCCTCCAACACCCCCTTCGCCCGAAGCCCTCTCCTTCCTGCGATTGAAGCCCCCTCTCCCCTCCCCTCTGCTTGAAGTCGCCACCCCTTTCCCCCTCCACCCCTCAGCCCGAATCTGCCTCCATTCCGCACATCCACCCCTTAGCTCGAAACAGCCTCCCCTCTACTCCAAACGAAGTTCCATCCCCTCCCCCTACACTGGAATCCCCCTCCCTTCCGCCCCTCTGCCCGAAGCTACCTCCCTTCTGCCCCTTCGGTCGAAGCCCCCTCCCCTCCATCCCCTCCGCCCAAAGTTGCCTCACCTCCGCCCCTCCCCCATCCACCCGAGGCTTGTCCACTGCCCACACAACAACAACAACATCAACCGCCTCCCTCCCCCCCTTCCTCTACGTCCCCCTACTTCGCCTCTCCTCCGCACGAACAATAACAATAGCAACAACAACAACCTTCTTCTGTTGTTGTGGCCTCGCCTACCACTTTCCGGAGGGATGTGTGTTCTGTCATGCCGATGCTGGTGGACTTGCTGCGATTGGTTTAGGGGGATGGTCATGGAACTTATGGTTGGATGACTGTTCCGAGGAAGGCGTCCTCTATGATATATATCCCATGCTTTTCGCTCTAGTAGTGTATAGGGAGGTAAGCATGAACGATGTTTGGTCTGAAAGTTCTTGGATGCCTGCTTTTGTGAACGAACTTTCAGATCAGAGGGTGGATGAGTTCTTGATCTCTCAGGAATGTTGGTGGGATTGGAGGTACCGTTTGAAGGGAGCGATTCGTGGTGCTGGAGAGATGTGGCATTCACAGTCAAGAAAGCATATAAACTGATTTTCATTTCAACTACATCTAGGGATACAAAGACTTTTCAAGTCTGTGCTATGATATGGAGTTGGAAGATCCCAACAAGTGTTCTTGTGGTTGTTAAGAAGAAAGCGAGTTATGATTAGTACAAGGCGAGCCATGCTTTTTTCCCTAGAGCTGATGATAGATGCAAGAGGTGTGGTGCAGCGGTGGAGGATGTTGACCATCTTTTTTTTCAATGCAATGGTTTTGTTGACATGTGGCGAAATGCGGATATCCTGGGCATCCAATGGATGGATAATGATTCTTTTTTGGGCTTCAATTGGTATAAGTTGGCCGAGTTCAGACGATGAGCGAGTGAAAGTTTGCATGCTAGTCTGTACAATTTGGCAAGCCAGAAATTGTATCGTTTTTTGAGGGAGGGAGGGGCACACCAACACCCTTTATGAAAGTTGGTGGGTGTAATTATTCTATAAGTTTAATTTGTAAATTTTTTTATGGACATATAATGGAGGTCCATAGCCCATGTTCTAAAAAACAACCTCCCTATGTCGCCCCCTCCTCAGCCACCCTCCTCTCGCACAACAACCACAATAACATCAGCAGCAATCTCCCTCCACTACCCCCTCCACGGTCGTTCCCTCAACATCCTCCGCCCTCGCCTCCTGCCTCCTCCCTAAAAGCGCATCCAATCACACCAAGTGTTTCCTCTCTTCCATTATCATCAACCTATCCTCGTTACCATCAATCCATGGATGAAAGAGCGACGGATGGCATCTTTTGCAAATGCAATTGAATTCAAGGGGCATAAATCAAAGACAACGGAGAGAACAAATAGAGGTTAATACAAGGTCATGGTATGTATTGGTTAACAACTATTCAGGGTTTCTCGTGTAATTATGGATTATCGAGAGTTATGTATGTAAATATGAAAGTATCCAAATTTGTGGGAGTAAATATCCCTTAAAATTAACACTGTTTCAGTAATATTATACTGTAGGTTCTTGCATCCTCTATCCCTCTCCACGTTATTGTAACTTATTTCGTGCCACTGTTGCCTATCTGATCCCGTTCTGCAATAGACCACAATAGTTTTACTAAAATCTACTGCGATGATGCCTTGTTGCTGACGAATCCGTAATCAAAGAGTAACAAGTAGAATATGCAGTTCTTTATTACAGGAAACATGCGGAAATCCAGAAACCTCCATAAGAGGTCGCATAAGAAATATTCTACAGAGCTGTGACCAGATACGATGTGAGGAAAGCCACCAGGATTTGCATGGCTCAATAGCTATTTCATGGACAGTATTAACTGAACCAGCTTTTCCAGATGGAGATAAGAAGAGCCACCTTCCTTGGTGCAGAGATCTGCATCAGTCTTCATAATCCTCGCCTTCTTCCTCATCTCGCGTCCTTCCTCTCCCACCATCAACCTCCTCACCGCACTCTCTATCTCATCTCTCTTGAGCACTTTTTCCATCTCGATCCCCACTTTCCATACATGGTCCAGAACCCTGGTGTTCACCATCTGATCTCCAAAATAAGGCCAACACAGCATGGGCACCCCTTCACATATGCTCTCCAACGTCGAATTCCAGCCACAGTGTGTCCAGAAGCCTCCAATGGCACGGTTACGGAGCACCTCTTGCTGGGGAGCCCATTCCACCACTCGTCCCCTCTTTCCCACCTCCGCAAGGAAATCCTCAGGCAGCTGGACTGCCCCAGCATATCCTTTGACAGATCCTGGCCGGAGAACCCAGAGGAAAGGTTGTTGGCTATTGGCAAGGCCCCATGCAGTCTCCAGAAGCTCTTCTTCGGTCATGCAGGCCAAGCTCCCAAAGCTCACGTACAGAACCGACTCAGGGACCATATGGTCAAGCCAGTCGATGCAGGTGAGGTCTTGGGTGAGCAAGCTACTCTGGGTATCAGGTGAAAGCTTGTGAAGGGGACCTATCGGAAAGATGGGTATGCCCAGGTCCTCTTGTAACTTTAAAATGTCGACAGACTCCAGAGATTCAAAGGTGTTCAATATCAGAGCTTTGGCTGCCTTAGCATGCTCCACACATTGGGTCACTACTTCATATGTGCTCTCTGGGCTGCACATCTCAAAGTTTGGAAGGTCCCTCACTCGGAAGGGTGGGATTTCAGTCACCGGTGCATTGCTTTGTTGATCTGCAAAAGAAATAGTTGCACCCAAGAGATGAATGACAAAGAAATAACGTACATGTTGAATCAGTGCAATCATCCAGGATAAGTAATCACAAACTTATTTAAGTTGAAACTTATCTTTGTAAGTACTTGTTGTGTCATAGGCCCTCTGAAGAAGAATACATTGCATAGTAAGTAGATGCACCCGACATATTTTGCAGAAGGCCAACCTCTCCGTCTCCATTTTGGTAAAAAGTATGGGCATTGGTCATTTACTTGGGTAGGCATGAAAAAGATCCAACACTGATCAAGGCTCATGGTGTTTTCAAAATAGCATATAGAGATTTTGAATGGATGTTTAGAATATGACAAACCCATTACTGCAATTTGTTTCTCAGCAACCAAAACCACCAACTTAAACGCAGAACTGAATATGGTTACAATTGGCTCTTTTTAATCATGAAGTATGTTTCCCCTAGGTTAGTAAGAAGGTTGAGGAGCATAGGCCGTCGATCATAATCAAACTAAAGTTCATGCAGCAATTGGCAGATAAACTATTACGGGACTTAAAGAGGAAAGTATTTTCATCTACCAAGTTAATTTACAGTCAGATCTCTTTAAAGTATTTTTGTTTACAGTCTTTTAATTAGCCTGAAGTTTTCCATATAACAAGAAGATCGTATGCAATATTTTTTTCTGAAAAATCTGCGCAATAATACTCAAGGGGGCGGTCAAAATCCTTAAATTAGGGGGATAAATCACATAGATTCCTAGTTTAGAAACAATATAACATGTGGAGATAGCAGTACTTCTTACCACCAGTCCCACCCACCCCAAAAATGGACTCCACATCACTTCAACATTCATTAAGTTTTGTAAAATTCAACACGCCTATTTTAAAAGCTGAAGGCAGAAACAGAATTCGGCAATGCAGTAATTACTTCTAACAGAAAGAAAGATGTCGATCAGTATACTAAAAAATAGAGACATTAACATATACAATACATCTGAAATAACTTGACCCTATGCCTTGTAAAATGATAATCATCCAAATGTTTTGCAGTTTTTAAATGCTCGGAATTCGTTTGCTTTCTGCTAAAGATTCCCCATTTTGAATTACACCAAGGTGTCACATTCATCGGTGCTCTGATACACATATTTCACGTCATTGGCCAAGTCCAATATTCTCACTCGGGCCTGACCTATAACTTCTACGCAACTCTCTTTCTTCATTGAAAACTAACTGTTAGAAAATCGGAAGCGGAAGCGTAACATGGAATAAAAATAAAGAACAATAATAAGAACGCGGGATTTTTACGTGGAACCCTACTCCGTGAGGAGCGGGATGAAACCACGGGAGAAGCCCTCAACGGGACGTGTTTGTCTATTGACTTTCTCAATGGATACAGGAGGTCTGGGGCTCCTTATATCTCCAGAGCCTCCAAGTCCCACCACTGGACGATGTGGGACTAAACAACTGGGTGGGGTAAATGGATCTCCTCCAGGATCCATTTACCCTGCTACAACACAATAGGCGCATACAACTAATGCTCCAACACTCCCCCTCAAGCTGGAGCATGCAATGCTCAGCTTGGACAAACAGAAATAAACTCAACTCAACGCTACAGGACACTACGGACAATATCAACCCAACGCGCACATTGATGCAGTCGAGGACGTTGCTTCTCATGCCGTGCAGGTGAGGAGGACGACCGGGCTGGAGTGTGAGTAAACTGAAAACTCGGAATCTGACCATCGAGTCTGAACTTGCGCCTGAAGTCTCCTCGTCGGAGAACTGGGTCTCCCATCTGGCTCAGAGAATGGTGCACTGCTCTGGTGTACCTATGATACCACATGAAAACCCTTGCCCTCAATGGCATAGGGAATGGTCCTCTGCTCTGGAGTCCCTATGGCTCACATGAAAACTCTGGCCTGACAACTAGAAGAATGATGGGGACCTCTGACAATGATGGCAACTTATGCTCATATGAAAATAACCGCACACTCGTACGTGTCTGAAACTGGACTCGGAATCAATCGTCGAGTCTGAAACCGAACTGTAGAGTCTGATCAACTGGCTGGTCTGGAGACTGGCATCTGAATCTTAGAACAAGACCCGTGACTCTACATATACTCCCCCTTTCTCCCATACTGGTCGGAATGACATTGTATGACCACGTTGGGAGAAGATAAAATAATACGTAAACATGGGGATGAATAAAACATCACTTAGCCGATAATGATATATTTTTTTTCCGGCTTTATTTTTCTCTAAATTTTTTTTTTGAACCACATTTTTTTTGTAATTCGTACGGCTTTTCTATTTTTGTTTTTTATTTCAAGCCGTCCACATATATATCCTTTTTTTAAAATAGTTTTTTTAAGCCGTTTCATCATTTTTTTTTCGGCTTTTGCATTTTTTTTCCTTGGCGTACGGCTTTTTCCTTGTACGCGCCTTTTTTTTTTAGAAAAAAAATCAAACATACAACCCTATTGGACCCTCAAACATAGTCCCTTTTTTCAGATCATGTGGGCCTTCACAAAAAATCTCCTCTACGGCCAAACAGGGCCCTCCTCTCCTTTATTTTTCTGGACACACAGTTGGATTTTTTTTTAATAATGACGGGGCCATTATTTAGGGTTCCCTTGGACCCCTTCCTTCAAACCTGTAGCCGCCGCCGATGAGGGTTATCGTCACGCTCCGCCTGCGCCTGTGCGCGCAAAGGGGCCCGCGTTGTAGAGGTCTGGAGCGTGCCGCCCGGGACAATGGAGGACGGTGCGCATAGGCTGGGGACGTCAACGCGCTTGGAGGAGATCACTGGAGTCGCAAGGGAGGAGGACTTTTGGGCGGCACCGTCGATTGAAGTTGTTCAGACCGCCGTCGATCGAAGATGGGAGCCTCCTGTGACGAGGATCGCGCCAGAGCAATATGCGCGCGATGTGCCTGGCAATCGGGATCTGAAGTTTGCGCGAGGGAGAGGACTGCCAGCGGCCTGAGGCCTGCCGCCAAGGGGGTGCGCCGCCTTGTGCGCGCGCGAGAAGATGCAGCGCCTGGAACCCTCGCGCACCTGGAGGACATCGCGCGCGTTTGCAACGATGAACGCCGCCGTGGAGATGCGCCTGGATGTCGCCTGGAGCGCAAGGGGTACTGCGTCGCCTGGAGGCTAGGGTTACACCGAACCCGCAGCCCTAGGAGAGCAGCACGCTGGAGAATAGATGCAGCCATCGCTGCCTAATGGAATCTGGAGAAGCTTGGCTGAGACGATGATCTGGAGTACTGCCTGGGCACGACTTGGATGTTGCAGCCCCCTGGAACGTGTTAAAGGATTTGGAGCACGGCCATGTGCTGCACACCTTGCTCAGATCTGGAATGAGATAAGATGCTGCCTCATGCAGCAAGGGCGCCGATAACATCGTAAACAAAGTACATAACAAAACTCCCTTGACGGTCTTCAAGAACTAACATGATAAGGGTTTCCCACGAAACCCTAGAAAATAAACTGGAGAACCTCCTTGATGAATCACCGCTCAAAAAAATTTTTTTTCTTCAAAAAATCGAATCTCGAATAACATCAAAGAATTTAAAAACCTCGAGAATCGACCCGCTCTGATACTATGTTAGAAAATCGGAAGCGGAAGCGTAACATGGAATAAAAATAAAGAACAATAATAAGAACGCGGGATTTTTACGTGGAACCCTACTCCGTGAGGAGCGGGATGAAACCACGGGAGAAGCCCTCAACGGGGCGTGTTTGTCTATTGACTTTCTCAATGGATACAGGAGGTCTGGGGCTCCTTATATAGCCTCTCCAGAGCCTCAAAGTCCCACCATTGGACGATGTGGGACTAAACAACTGGGTGGGGTAAATGGATCTCCTCCAGGATCCATTTACCCTGCTACAACACAATAGACGCATACAACTAATGCTCCAACACTAACCCTTTGCTTTAACTCGGCCTGAATTGATTACATTGACCCCCAATCATGGAGCGATTGATTGATCATGAGTCTTTGTAAAGAAATCCCTGGATCTTCTTCCTCTATGAATCATACAAGTAGATGATCGAGCCACACTGGTCTGATAGTAGATGAAAAAAGGGCTTCCATGGTCATCCTTCACTCCAGAGTATAGTGGAGAATAGAAGTGCACTGATCATTTCTCTTTCTTCGAAACCTGATATATAATGGAGAAGGTATGACATGGGACTATGCTGATATTCTTCGTCATTTAATTAGCCCCTTTGTATAGACAGCTAGGTGCATGTCTCATGCTCTTCCTACAGTGAGACAGCGAACTCAAGTAAGTGGCGAGCATATCATTCATGAAGTGGAGAAGTACCTATTATCACCCAATTTGGCATTGATTGGAAGACCATGAGCATCAAGGAGGAAATGATGATACGACAGGGACTCGAAGAGGGAACCATTTATGTTGGGCAACTGGTATCTTGGGTTCTATACCTTAAAACTTACTGTTTATAATGATGTCATGCTCACATTCACTACTCATGAGAAAGAAATCATCGATTGTGTCAAACAACGTATGCAACACATATATGGAGAGTATTGGTGGATAGTTGCTTGATGAATTATGCTCATATAATAAGTGCAATAGTGAACTGTTGTTCATGTGAGTTGAGGATGAGAAACAGTCTCCGTAAAGCTTGGTCCTCTATGGAGAGTGGCTGATATCTCACCACAATCCAAGGAATTGTGTCAGCTAACTGTTGTATGCACACTTGAAGCTTATGTCTTTGAATGGTACTCGTGAGACTGGCTTTGTTAGAATGTCTGCAAGTTGGTCCTTGCTTTATGTAAACTTGATAATCATGTGCTTGCTTGCTGCTTGATCTTAACAAAATCAACTTCAATATGTTTTATTCGTGCATGAAATGCAGGGCTTGCACTGAGATAAGTTGCTCCAATGTTGTCACACCAAAGTGTAGGTACAAGTAGTGATTGTTGTAATTTCAGTAGTAGTTTTAATAGCCAGACTAACTCAACGACATCAGCAAGTGCTTTGTATTCAGACTCCGTTGAAGATCTAGAGATCTTTTTTTGCTTCTTTGCGGACCATGAAATGAGAATGTTTCCAAAATATATAAAATAGACTCCTGACGACTTTCGATCTTCAGTGCATCCTGCTGAGTCAGCATCTGAGTAGGCTTTGAGCTCCAAGCTCGAGTTTTCGCGTATATGTAACCCATGAGACAAGATTCCTTTTAGGTATCGTAAAAACATGCTTTACATATTTCTAATGGCTATTGTTAGGATTTTTCATGCACAAACAAGCGTGATTAACATATATAATGACTGGTCTTGTTTGATTAGGTATTGGAGTACTCCTACAATTTGTTTTATTATAAGGGATTTTTACCCGACAGACCCTATAAAGTTTTTAAATTACCTCTACGACCTTTTGCACAACGTAATTACCCCATCGACCATGTAAATTACCCCAAGAACCCTCACGAGCTTCAAACATATTAACCGCAGGGTTCATTGGGTAAGAGTTGGCAAGTTTACGGGGTCAAGGGGGGAATTATGTTATTTCAAAGGTCGTGGAGGCAATTGGCAAAGTTAATAGGGTCTGCCGGGTAAAAATCCCTTATTATATATGCACAATGAGGTGTATGTTTTTGAAGGCATACAGTTGAAAAAAGGATCTTAATATGCTAATCCAGGCTCTTGGTTCTTGCTTTAGTCCATAGACTGATTTCTGGAGTTGATAGCTATATCAAGTCCCGACTCCTAGAATGTTATGGCTTTCTCTCTAGGACTCTCCTATAAATTGGTTCCCATACAAGTAGAGTGACAACTCACATTTTCCCTCTTTATTCACCCATTGGTTAATCGAAAGGAGATAACTAAACTATTGACTCATCAAGAACTTATAGATTGCAAGGAAGAAAGCTTGGACTAGAAGCATTCAACATATAGACTTGACCTATATAAGCCCACACCAATTGATTATAGTCTATCATGTAACACCACAACCCCCAAACCACATCGGGAACTCATGTAGTGTGACTGTGGGTTACAAGTGATGGAGATTACTACTTGACAACTTAGACAAGCATTTTGGGTGGTCAAGGTCAGTTTTCTTCGATAAAAGACATGAGACCTAAGCCCGGGATGTTACATATCAATTTTGATCTTGGGGTTGTCTCATTATGTACAATTACCTCTCTCCTGAAATCTATCCATTTTGATCCCGATCACTCCCATTTTGATTATGTAGGCTTGGATATTGCTTTAAAAGGTGGACAACATCAATATGGGATTCGGAGTTAGTAAAGTTAAAATTCCATCACACCTATTTTCTACAAAAGACATCATTCATAATTTCCTAGCACATCCAAAAAGATCTATTATGACCTATGTGACAGTCTTCTCACACCTAAGAGGGTTGGGTTGCTCAAGCATTGAGCATACTTCTCTTGGTTAAGTGGTCGTATTTGTGATTTGGTTTACAGGAAGGAACCAAGAGGAAGAATGGCTTTAATTACTGCACTCATTGGCGCACTTGCAAGGACAACTCCATCAGATGCAGCGTCAAAAAAAAAAAAACTCCACCAGATGCTTCACATCATATCCCAGGGAGGGGACACATATACCACAATAGTAGACACGGTAGGCATATGTTCTGTTGAAGTTGGTATCAAGCCAACAAACAATCAATGGAAGATAAGTTAATGAATCCCAGGTTTGATAATCAGTCAAGTTGATCAGTCTTTACCGTTTACTCTTCCATCACTACTAGAGTTTTTTTGGTAATTATAACTCGAAATCCTTGAATCATGAAGGTAATCAAAGAGCATATGCAAGGAACCTGTGAAAGATGGTATATAATCCATAGCAGGAGAGGGTAGGAGGCGGGTGGAGTAAATAAAGGCTGGCTTTGTTTGCCTTATATTTCTCGGTAGTTGTGAGAAATGAAAGGTCCCTTTACAACATGCCAAGTTGTTGCATGGGCTTTAGCTGCAACCATCGCTCAACCGAGGGGCTCATAAGGTTCAATCAGTACCTAAGTCTAGATTCTTTTCTCTATAAGCAAGCTCAGTTTAATTCGCATTAGACACTCGACATATCGCTTTGGGAAGCCCAACGAGTGAAGACTACCTGTCTTTTTTCAACAAAGCTTCTTGTGAATATGCACATTCCCTTCCACTCAAGCCCTCGATTGCATTCCTTTTAGTTGCCTTTGTGCATCACTCGGTGATCATGCATCATAGACCAACTGCATCATCTTTTAATGTTTTAGGACTTCCAGCTAACCATCTAATTATTGCATGTCTAAGGATTTAATATGTGCACAATGCTCTTGCCTAGGATAACTTCCTTAACCTTCCCGGGTCTTGATGCATCGTTGTCTGCTATGATTGAGGTACCAAGTACCAACATAGTCAAATGGGAGATGGTCTGTTACGATTGAGGTACCAACATAGTCAGAGGGGAGATCAAATCTAGTTGAATCTCCTGCCTGAAAGGACTAGGGGAGTCTTGCACATCTGTCTCCTTAATTACCACACCTATTGAGACTGATGACCCTATGGAATGAACATGATAAAGGATGGTAAAGACGTCGACCTTAGTGCCTGGGAAAAGCCTCCATGGGTTGAAGTGGGGCTAGTTCAAGCTAGCGATAGGGGGAAATTACTCACCTTGCTGGCCTCATTTTCCAGTGACAAGTCCAGAAACTACTAATCATAGCAAGAAGCACATGCTAAATGGTGATTTCCATGGCATTCAAAGTAAAGTATCAGCTACAAGGGGAGTGGTTTATGCAGGTCGAATCGGAAACCAAACAGAAGCAAGGCGATGGTGTTGTGCCAGTGCCCAGGAGCAGCAAGTAGATGTACCTCGGGGAAGAGAGGGAAAGGGAGGGTACTTGTCCCGCAGGAGGGGGAAGGAGGCGTAGATGTTGAAGCAGGCGGCGCCTGACGTCCTCAGGGCGATCAAGGGGACGGACAGCTCCTCCGCCGCGTCCCTCACGGAGAACATCGCCACGTCGCAGACGAGGCACACCTGCTCTCCTGCCGACGACACCACCTCGGCCAATCGGCGTCGGAAGGGCGCCTCCAGTGCGGCGTTGAGGGCGACGGTGTAGGTCATGATGTCGTCGGAGGGGGAGCAGCCCTCGCGCTCCACGGGGGGCTCCGACATGGGCACTAAGTCGAAGTCGTCGGAGTCCACTTCCGGCGCGCGGAGGGCGCTGCTGTGGAGGATGGTGACGGAGAAGAAGGGCCTGAGAAGGGTTCCGAGCTGCAGCAGAGGGCTCATGTGCCCCTGGAACGGCAGCGCGCACAGCACCAACCTCCCCACCCCCATTTCCCCCACCCCAACAACGACCGAACAACCCTATAAAATGGATTTTTATAAAAACAAAAAAGCTGCGAAAGCGATGCTACCTCGGATGGGAAGACAGGCATTGCTCCGCAGCACGGGGAAGGCGGAGAAGACGTGGAAGCAGAAGGCGCTTCCCGTCCTGAGGACCATCCTCGGCATTCCGAGTTGCTCGGCGGCCTCGCTCGCACGGTACATTATGGCATCGTTGATGAAGCACGCCACGGGCTCCTCCGACGCGAGCTTCTGCAGCTTCTCCCTCAGCGGCGCGGTGATCCCCTCGTTGAGGGCGAGGATTAACGCTATGATATCGTTGGTGCCGTCTACTCCTTGGGTTTCAGAGGTTATGGGGAGCAAGCGAAAGTTGGGATGTTGGGTCAGGTTGAGATGCGCGTGATGGAGTATGGTTATGGAGAAGCCCAGCGAGTGGAGGAGTTGGGCGAGCTGGAACATGGGGTTGAGGTGTCCCTGCAGTGGTAACGGCAGCAGCACCACCCTTCCTCTTCCTCCTTTCATCCATGATGCTTCCATTGCCTTGCCACCACTGTCAGTCTGTCACTACTACTACCAATACCAAGTTGGAAGTGTTGGATTTGGATAGTGTGTGGAAGAAGATCCACTGATGGGTGGGTTTGGGTGTCCGCACTTATATTGGATTAGGTAGCACTTGCAGACATACGTTGAAAGGAAAAACACAAAGAATAAATAAAGATGATAGACGAAGGCAGGCATGTTTGCGTGTGTGTGGAGGGAAAAGAAGATACTACTGCGGAAGCGTAGGTAGGCCTTATCGTAGAGCATGGGGGAAGGCGGCGAAGACGTGGAAGCTTGCGGTGCTCCTTGTCCTCAGGAGGATGGTGGGAAGCCCCAGCTGCTGTGCAGCCTCCCTTGCACCGAAGAAGACGTTATAGCAGATGAGAACTGCACCCTTCCCTTCGTCTTTCAAGATCGTCTCCAGCGTGTCTTTGAGTGTAGTCTTGATCCCTACGATGAGAGCCAGGATCAACGCTATTAGATCGTCTCCATGCTCAGATAGTGATTCCGAGATGACCATGGGCACGAAGCGGAAGTTGGGGTGTTGGGTCGGATCGGGGGCGTGGAGGTCTGTGTGGATTATAGTTATGGAGAAACCCTGCGAGCGGAGGAGCTCTCCCTGCTGGAACATGGGGTTGAGGTCTCCCTGGAAGGGCAGAGGCAAGAGGAGCACCCTCCTCCTTCCCCGAGGGGATGGTGATGATCTACTGCCAGTAGCAGCATCCGTTGTGTGATCCATTTCCTGCGGATCTTTGGAGATGAGCTTCTTGCTATGGGTTGGGTTGTGATGGAGATTTCATGGATACTTATACTGGCATGTCTCGTCCCCCGAAGAATCAACAGGTCAATGTCACACAAGGTCATGTTTTTCTTTCTACAGGCATGTTTGCCATTATTTTCTTTTTATAAGATTTAGATGGAGCATCCTATTGGGAAGAGAGCAGCTCCTCTGCTGGCCAGCAGAAACCTGTACCACGTGAGCCGCTCGATCAAGATGGAGCGGTTCACACGAATTCAGGGTTAAAGTGGCCCTTTGCGTGGTACAGCAGAAGATCGATCATGATCGAGCGGCTCACGTGGTACAGTAGGCCTCTGCTGGCCAGCAGAGGATCCTTGCTAATTTGGGAAAACTTCTGGGCCTCTTTCGGTGTCGTTTTCCTCGCATGCTCCATGTTATATCCTGTATTTTTTATTATAATTAATTGTATGGATTATACGATTTCTTTGTTATTATTTTTTTAACCATGTTTAAGCAAAATTAACATAAGAACATATTATAATCACTAAAAAGTTAATATAATACATGATCAATGTCACATCACAATTATCATTACAACCCTCTCCAATCCTCTCAACCATCTAAACATCTACTATTCACAAAAGAATACCCCACCCCAACCCGATCCAATCCAGTTACCAAACAAACCCCTAACAATCACAACTCTTACCAATACTGTTTGTCTGGAATGTACCCGAGTCTCTAAAACATGTTGATTAAGTGAGTAGTGCAGAGACTGTTGTGAATCTGTGGAGCATCCGAGCTGCTCGATCTTGATCGAGTGGTTCGTACTAATTCTCTATTTTGGTGGGCCTTTATCCTAGGAATTTGTGGGAACCGCTCGATCAAAGATCGAACGACTCGAATGCTCCACAGATTCACAACAGACCTCTGCAGTATTCAGTATTCAGAGGATTTGCTCTCGTTGATTAAGGGTAGGCTTTGTATGTATAAGAATTCAGTCAAATAAATAACCCATCTTAATTTTTAAGGATTGGAACTTATGATTTACGAGTATGATAAACTACTTCTCCGTTCTGTCTTGTCCCACAATAGGCCTATGGATACATTCTCCTTCTCGGGGAGTTTCGATGCTCTTATAATTCTCTCTGGAATGCAATTTATGCTAAATCTCTTTTTGATTTTGATTCATCGGTAAAGTGGTGAAATTCTTTGTGATATCTTTCAAACTCTAGTTTCTCGATGAATATACATTGATCTTTTTCCTTCAATTTTTTAACTTATCTCCATTTACACTGTTATTTCATCATGTTCTTATCATTTTCTATCCATTAGACGTCATGTTTCATGATTTGATCTTGTACATGACCAATTTAGCTCCTAAATTATGCATGTACTTACTCAAGTAACTAAGTACATATATATCGGAAAGATACGAAGGCATGCAACGAAGGAATTGAAACATCAAAATTGATCATAGATAAAGATCATATTGAAAAGCATATTGATGCTCCAATTACGTGGGAATCTTAGTTTCTTTTGCAAAGTTGGAATTGCTAGGCTATAATTTTAAGAATGGACACGTGACACTTTCTCTCTTTAAAAAATAGGGAAAATTTTAAAAAATCGCTCAACTATACGCCCAATTTCAGTCCCATACCCAAAGTTTAAAAAGTAATAGTATGGTATTATATCCCTCAACTTGGTAATAATGTGGTCCTCAGCTTAGGGGAAGGAGCTACCACCTTCAACTTGTTGATGAATATACCTCACTTTTAGTTGAATGGTAAAATTCTAAATTAAATCCTACATTTTCCTTCTCTTCCTTTTTTTTTGCTTCCCTTGTTTGATCCTCTACTCAATTAGGAAGTACGACCAATCACAACAATGACATCTGCCGAGCACATGTGGCCATCAAGGAGAGAGCAAGCGCGAGCAGTTGCGATAAGGTCATGCATGAGTTAGGATAGGGACTAGGATGAATTGCAATTGGTGGTGGGTCGAGCATGAGCAAAGGAATGCCATAAAACACAAAACAACATCCATAATACGGAAATCAAAATAAGAAGGTGCTCACATCCAACGCAGTGGATGTTTCAGATGTAGAATATGTTGGTTGGGGAAGGAGAATACGAGACTAGGTGTAAAGGTCACATAACTCGGGCTTCATTACCCACTCCCGTTGTCATCAAATGAAGGAAAATGATTAAATCCTTATAAGAAATAAAGTCTTTGATTAGAATATGAATAAAATTGAAAGATCCCTTAAACATTTAAGATTTTAATAGAACGAATCACACTTTTACCACTAAACTATATCCACAATAAGTTTATTATTGTATACTAATGGACCTTTTGTCAAACAAAGGAATAAGACGTAATCAAGATAGTACTAGAATTATGAAAATTTTAGTTTTGATGCTTATCCAGATTACTTGACTTGATGAAATCAAAGAGTTGAAGAAAGTTTGCCCGGCTCTTTGATTAGAGAGGGTCCTTCGATCTATACCTTTTAGCTATGTGGGATTCTCGGATATCCATAGCTTCGAAGGTGGACATCTATCGATTAGGGTTTTGGCTAAAGACTCGATGGTATAGCTTACAACCTGGAATGACTATCCATAGATTACCTCTTTTTGTGTGGTCCATTCTAGTTACAACATTTTCACTTTTATTATCACTTCCGGTACCGATGGGGGCAACTACAATGTTATTAACCGATCACAACTTTAATACGACCTCTTTTTTTATCCTGCAGGAGAGGGGGAAGGGGGAGACCCCGGTACCAGCATCTCTTTCGATTATTTAGTCATCCAGAGGTATATATTCTTTCTGGATTCGTTTATGAGCTATACTAGAAAAGTTCAATTAGATTGATTCTTTAAAAGTTACATAGAAATTGATGGGAGACGGGCAACAAGCTGCGCCGCCAATCCCTTTTGAATGGCAAATCCAATTCTTCGAAATACAACATTCATAGACTTGGGAACCATAACATTGCTATGCATGATTTTTTGAACCCTCTTAAGGAGCTCCACTGCTTCACTTGCCAAGAACCCAAATGTATCAAAACCAAATAGGATGAATACGTGTTGATTGTCAATGCAGGCCTTCTCATGCTTAGCCACTTTAGCTAACGCAGCTTTTTGTGCAGCGCATCCCGCAACAAAATCACTCTTTATCGGACCCACCAATGGAGACACTCCAGTCAAATCAACACATGCATGCTTTCCTCCAACCCATCCAAATATCAAAACATCTGCCAGTCTAAGTGTCGATCTCCCCTCTTGTGGATCAGTTAAGAAATTCACCAGTGCTTCTTTTTTTGAAGCAACACCTGCATGTCTAAGTATATCAAATAGAACATCTCTGACAAGATCATGTCTGTATTTAAAACCTGGAAGCTCGCGACAATGAACGGCATGTTCCCCAAAAGCATCCAAGCAAGATTTGTGGCTGGACAAGCCTCATCTGGTGGAAAAAGGGGAATCATGAGGCGGTACTTGAGAATACTACGATATTCAATGGGTGACATATGCAATCCAAGCCCCTCAATAGGAATGGCAAGTAGGAAATCTTGGGCATGTTCAGCTTGTAAACAATGGAAGATTGCTTTTTGCCTAGCAGACATGTCAAACTCAGCTTCCATATCTTTTACGATTTTGCTAAAAAAAGAATGTGGGGCTATGCTATCAAATTTTAGGCAGATATAAATTATTATGTGACAACGATCATTTTATATTAGGGTCTGAATCTTTATGAATGGGATCAAACATAAAGAAAACAATTCTCCTTCCATCTCCTATAGTTAGTGTAATTTAAGCCAATGATATATAAGGCTTTATAAGTCAGTACAATCTTTTCGACATTAGGCATAACGTAAATATATTAATTGCGAAATGATTTTATTATAGTATAATTTGAGACGAGCGTCATATATCATTAGAGATGGTCCATATAGAAGTACTTATCCCTTATTATTTTTAAAAATTTAAACTAATTTTGCTAATTTTGAACTAAAAATAGTAACAATTATTTCAAATTTAAAAATAGCAATCAATGAATGTTTTTTATAAGGAACATCACTAATGATATAACAACTAATATGATATTTCTCATCAAAATTTATTGTAAATTAAAATAAATTCGCAACAAATAATATTCACCACTATACATTTGACAATGAACAATGAAGTAACATATTAAAAAACCATCACTATTAGTGCATTTTAGTACGTTCCTATGTATAAACCTGCACCCAATAGCTTGAGTTTTGGGTTCCGTTATTTTGATCACAGAATCTTGAAAAAAAATTGGGTTTATGAATTTTCCAACCCTTCTCGGAAGTAGCCATGCGAAATATAAGAAAATATTTTTAATTTGTTAACTTGTCGTCAAGTAATTACAATTACAAATTACTAAAAGGCTTGTACACATTTTTTTCAGTACCATGACATGTATAAATATTTTAGGCCAACACTCACGTCCATTCCATTACTTTTACTTTTTACTTTATTACTTTACAATATATAAAATGAGGGAGTCAACTAACCTCCATTAGTTTATCTTTTTTCAACTTCCATTTATACCCCCCATTAATTTTTTCAAGACATCGCCTCCACATACCTGAGTCTCACCGCAGAGGCAAAAGGTGAGAGCAACCACTACAAATAGACCGATCTTTGGGGACGGTGGTAGGGGACGGTCATAAGGCGATCGTCCTCTATACTCCCAAAGGGGACGGTTGACCAGCGCCTGTCCCCATTGACGACCACAAGGGACATTCACAAGCAGTCGTCCCTATTCACCAATCAAACTGGAGATGATCAACTAAATGACTGTCCCTATAGATCATAGAGAAGACGGTCACACGACCGTCCCTCTCCGAGTAGATAAATGGGATGGTTAGGACCGTCTCCTCCCGCTCTCTATGAACGTCTTCATCAGGTGATTACCATTGAGACCCGGACAAATGGAGGGGATGGTAGCGATAGTCCTCTCCGATTAGATAAATGTGACGTGTTCTACCACCATTACATGCGATTTATGTTGACGATAATTTATGAAAATTCGGAACTCAGAAGGGATGATCTTAAGTAGACCATCCTTGATCATCACAATTGAGGACGGTTGTGCGGCCGTCCCCGATGGTCTTGTAGTATCGAATAAGCAAGTTTCCTCCTCATTCTCCTGACTTCCTCCCGCACGTACCCTACTTTTGACGCCGCCCTCCAACCCTCGCTGATTCCCAGTCCTCCTCCCTCTTCGAGCTCTCGACCTCCTTAATCCTCTTCAGTCACGCTCCCTCTTCTTTTTCGGTTTGTTTTCAATCTCTTACGAGATGAATCTGATACCTTATGATATCCAAATTATTTTTTGAACATTAATCTTGTATTAGTTGTATGATTGAAATTTTGCATAAATGCCCATCTAGGGCAATTGCAAAAAGTCCTACCCAGGAACACATGCCTCACGTGTCGCGTTTGGGAAAATTACAAGGACGTCCCGTTGGCTTTACTTAATTGCATAAATGCCCCTCTAGGGACTTTTTTGCGTCATTTTCTCAATTTATTTCACATGTTTTTTTTCAATTATGCTCTTAGACTTTTTATTAATATCTTGAGCATATGGTCTCCATTTCAGTTGATTTCAACTTCATTGTTTTGCTAATTTAATGCTCTTCATGATGGCATTATTATTTCACTG
The DNA here is from genome assembly GCA_037367405.1 of Ottelia alismoides. Lineage (NCBI taxonomy): Eukaryota > Viridiplantae > Streptophyta > Magnoliopsida > Alismatales > Hydrocharitaceae > Ottelia > Ottelia alismoides. The sequence goes on along the minus strand of JAZKJV010000738.1, from coordinate 1,035,550 downwards.
ATTTAATGCATAATCTAAGATGCTAAATTCTAGCTGTTAGTTGTGTCATTTGCTTCTCATTTTGATGCCACTATTAGAATTGTGAAATATATTTGTGCCTCAATTGATAGTGAAATGGGAACCTTTTTATTGCTCAATTATTTGTAAGAGATAATTGCATAATCATTCTATTAGCATGCATCATATTTTTTTAGCAACTTGCATCATCTTAATTGCTAAAAATCCAAACAAAAGTTGCAATTATCTCCTCATGCATTTCATCATATTTTTTGGATTTTGTATTGCATTTATTAATCATTAAATAATTAAAAAAATGCATTGTCATTCTGTGTGTTTCATGGTCTTGCATCATATCTCTGCATATTATTCATTTCATCCATATCATTATATGCATATTGTTTGTGCATGTTTTGCAGTGTACATTTTAAGTTTGTATGAGAAGACCTAGATCTATGAATGTAATTGCTCATTTTTATCATTAATTTCTGATTAATCGATGAGGAGGCTCGTGTCCTGTATTCGACCTTGTTACACTTATTAAGTTACAAAATACTCCACATATTCAAAAGTGTGGTTCTGCATAGATTTAAAACCCCCTATGCAACTTAATAAAAATGACTAATTAAGTATGTGATTTTGTGGTTCATCAAATGACGTCGTTGCTGGGGACACAACTCATCCTTGTTTATTTTTTGGATTTAAATGTATTATTTTTTAGTTTATTATTTTCAAAAAAAATATCTCCTTGTTCGATTTATTTTTACATTATGGTTGATTAATCTTCTTGACATTTTGATATTTTTCTTTTGTGGCAGGGCCCGTGGAGATGTAGGACACTCGATCAACATGGAGGCGTGGGGTTGGAAACCTGAAGAAATCAAGGAACTTAATTGACATTCTATATTGCATTTGTTTTGTATATAAGTGTAACAATTACATTACCAACGATCCTCGTTCGAGGGCTCGCATGTGTAAATCAAACTTGAACCTTGCATGTGTTGTGTGGAGCATGTTTCACCCTAGTCCGGGTGGGGCTTCACTCGAGTGTTCGAACCTAGGGTTAGGCATGGGACTCTCTGAGTTTCTCTTATTTCATATATCATGCGCTTGATTCGTAGGTTAGGATACATTAATAAAAGTCGAGGAGATTAACTTCATCTCCTTAACTCATTGAAACACACATAAATATTGATTTACTTAGCTAAAAATAACTCAAATATTCCTACTAATAGTCTCATATTAGGTGTGGTTTCTTTGACTTGCATTCTTGTAGTGTAAAATTTAATAGGTTTGCACGCGCATGGATAATGTCGGAGGCACTGTAAATTCTTCTCTTAAGCATGCATCATGATTTTCTAATCTGCATTAACTTTTCCCGATCTCTCTCCCTCTTGATTTATCACTTAGGATATATATATATATATGTGGAATCAAGAATGACCATTAGACGCTGGATGATTGATATGTGATCACTTTTAATTCAGTGATAACCTTTAGCTAAAATTGGGAGTGTAATGCAAGTCGACAAGAATAAATGGAATAAAATGAACCTTGGATTATGAGAGAGCAATACCCACATTGTGCGCAGATTGTGATTGATTGTTGAGAGGTCAGGATGTATCGCAAGGATAGTACTCAAAACCTATCTTTAAATCTTGTGTAATAGACTCAAAAATTGGATGATCGCTAACTAAAACAGACAACATAAAGTCGAGCGAACCTTTACGGCCCTCATGTATGAAGTTGGTGAAATCATGGGTATGATTGCTTGCTTGGTTAAGCCTGAATGTGTTTTTCACCCAACCCTCCTGTAACCCTAGTCACTCTACCCCCATCTCCGTAGATTCATCAATCATCTTTGTAGATCCATCCTCCTCCTCTAGCTCTAACCCTAAACTTCAATCCATGTCCCCCAGTTTAGCTCCACATCCAATATTTAGGCTATTCTCAGTCTAAGTGTAGGGGGCCCGAGTCAAGTATATTCTTCCCTCTTCTTGTTCTTCTTATACTTAGGTTATTTTAACCTAAGTATAGGGGGCATCTGAGTTAGTTCTGCTATATCACCTTGTATTTTAACTTGAGCTATGTCTTCATATCACTTGTGTTATGAAGATATAACAAAAGTTAAGTATGGGAGGGTTATACTGAATATATTATATATATACTTTAGTCATAGCTCATATTTTGAAAAATCTGAAACTTTTTGGGGCTAGTATAAGTATTTTTGAATTAATTTTCGTAAAAATGTTTGTAAATGCTTGGATTTTTTTAACTTTGTGACACTATTTTGAAAAATATTTGACAATATTTTGAAAAATCTCATTTTGAAAAATCACTTGAAAAATATTTTGAATATATATATATATATATATATATATTATGTGCCTTGGTTTGAAAAATATTATCAAAAATCTTTTAAAAAATGAGGGACTAATTGACTTGTTTTTGTAAATACAACTAATCTTATTTAAAAATTCCATAAAAATTTAAAAATATCAAAAAAATTTCTTTAGTCACAATTCTGACTACTGAGCTTAAAAATGAGTAGCTACTTCTCAGTGAGGGAACTATGGTCTCCCTGATGAATACCCATTCATCACTCTTTATTCTTCTATTTTAGCTACAAAAACCTTTGCAAATACATGTAGATATGTGTAAATACCAATAAATACCAAAAGCATGCATTGTGTAAAAACCTATAATTAGCATGTTTTTGTGCACAAAATAAAAGAATAAAGAGCAAAAAGAAAAAGAGGGAAATATTTAGCATAAATATTGAGCAACCTAACCCAAGGGAGGGCTCAGCATGGGCCTGACCGCATAAAAGCCACAAGTAGAGGGAGATAGGAGCTCATTTGTGTATATCTGTAAATAAATAAAACTATTTATTTTCCTCACCCAAAAAGATACTTGTACATATTGTATATTCTATTAAAAACAAAATAAAAAGATAAAAAAATCAAAAAGCCAAAAATACCCTTCCTTCACCTTGTGCATACACCACACCTTTGTATTTATTTAACCCTATAAATAAATTCATTTATTTTCTAAAATTTTTGTAAATATTCTTTGTTACATGTTGTAAATAAAATAAATAACAAGAAACAAAATAAAAATCAAATAAAAATCACAAAATTGAAAATACAAAAATAACATTGTATTTATACCATGTATATAAATGTATATATTTATTTATTTCACTCTTGTTTATAATTGATAAAAATCAAATAAAAATATTCTTTTATTCCATAATTCATCTTGTAAATAAATAAAATACAAAATGGGCATAAAAATACAAAAAAAATAACAAATAAAAAATCAAAAATAAAAAATCCAAGTAGTGTACATATACCTATATATAGAGCTAACCTATTTTTATTTCCAAAAATTAAATAAAAATCACCAAAAAATAGAAAAAAATAAAAGAAAAATATTTCATGTTTTGAGTTTTCCCTAATTCAGCCTATTTCTACCCTAAAAAAATAAAACAAAAATCAATAACACGTGGCCGCTCCTGATTGGTCCACGGGGGAATGTTGACCCCGGTCAACTCCCCCGCGACCCTTTCCTTTTCTGGCCGACGCGCGCCGCACATCCCTCTCCCTCGCCGGATCCTCCGCCATCGAATCCACACCTTCCTTTGCTGTCGCCACTCAACCCTAGTCGCCCGGTCACGCTATATAACCATCACCTCCGCCGCCCTCGCGCCGCATCTTTTGGCCCATCTCCTTCTTCCCCGTGACCTCCATCGGCATCGCCTGAGTGACAGCGAGCTTTGCCCGTGTTGCAGTGAGGCGAGAGGGGCGATTCCATCGATCCGGCGTAACCTCGCCGTTCTTGCTCCGCCGCCGCGTCGAGCACCGAGCTTCAGGCATTGACGACCTTCGAAGCTACGACCAGGAGATAGCCCATCTCCAGCATAGTCTCCAGCATCCATCAGGTAACCTTAGATCCCTCTAGTTTAGCTTAATTTTAGATTACGCCCAATTTCCATCTCCGACGCATCCTCCCGATTCCGGCCACCTCGCTTATCATCTCGACCTCCCGACCCGTCCATCACCTTCGCCATCTTCCCGTGCACCTTCTACGCCCGATCATTCAACCCAGATCGCACAGGATCTGGGATTCGAGTTCCACCGCCGTCGCCTCGCCGGAGCTCGTCCGCCACGCCGCACCGATCACCTTCACGCCACCTAACCGGGTCGAGGCACTTTGCCCTCGACCCGCGAAGCTTCTTGAATACTTTGCAGGTCCAAAGGGAGCCATCTGAGGTCTCCCAACTTCCAGCCAGGAGCTTCTTCTCCGCCGGCCTTGCTCGAGCTCCTCGGAGCTTGGTTTGACCACCGGAGAACCGCAGCAGCTGCGCACCTTCACGCCGGAGCTTCTCCGACCTTCAGGCGCAGCAGAGGAGACCGGAGGCACCTTCACGAGGCCGGCGAAGTTCGCCGGCCACCTGTTCTTCGAAGACCCTCCATCGCCGTCAGATCCGCCTCATCGCTCCAGATCCGATCTTAGCCGTTCGATCGAGGAGCTGCTTCCACCGTCCGATCAGAGGAGGAGTGATCTGGAGCGCCCACCAGCCGCAACCGTCCGATCACCCACGTGGACGCGCTCCAACCGTCAGATCAGGCCAGCGTTTACAGCGTTAAAGGCGCGTTGCTTCTCCACCGTTGGATCTGCCACGCGTCACCATCGGGCCGTTGCTATTAATAAAGGGGTAAATTTCATAGGACCCCCCTCTGTTTATCGTATTTCATTTCAGTCCTGTAATTTTTAATTTCAGTTGTTTATTTTCTGGGTTATTTGCATCAAGGACCTTGCGCTTAATTTTTATTGCACTTATACCCCTGCCAGTAGAGACCCACGTGCTTGGGCACGTGTATTTTGGGTTATTTGCAATGTATGCCTTGTAGTTCTGGATGTTTTGAATTGAATGAAATGTTTTGATTAATTGCATTTATACCCCTGTGAACACTTTATATGCGCATGTGCGTTTTTATTTTGGGTTATTTGCATATAGGTCCCTGGACTTTTGGTACTTGTTACCAATAAGCCCTCGGAACTTATTTTTCTTACATTTAGGTCCCTGTGTGCCCCAGACACGTGCTTGGCACGTGATTTCTTGGGTATTTTGCACCAGGACCCCAGAACTTTTGGGTATTTGCACTTAGGTCCCTGTGCACAGTGCCCAACCTTTCTTTTTGAATAAAATATCAAACGAACTCCAAATCCAATGAAATTTTGACACATGGCTCCTGCCATGGTGTAGGAATTTCTATGATTTTTGGGGACATTTTGGATTTCATTTATTATTTTTAAAAATTCAAAAACCCTTATTTTTGCTACTGTTTGACTTTAAAAATACCAAAAAAATATAAAAACTCCACTAAAAATTCCAAAAAAATTAGGCATTGTTGTTTACTGGTTGCTTGATTTTCTAGCCAATTTTGGCTATTTTTCATCACATAAAAACCTTAAAAATTGAAAAACCCCTAAAAACTCATAAAAATTGTAGTAAATAAATTAAAAATCCAAAAACAATAATTAGGGTGCCCAAATTTTCCTTATTCTTTATAGAATATAGGAAAATTACCTTTAGGGCTTTTTGAGATCCAAAATTATTTTATTTTGTGGTCTTAAGCCTTGCTGGACAGTACCCTACATTTTTGCATTGTTTGATTTTTAATAATTATTTTGTCCATTAGAAAAATTCCAAAAATTCACCAAAAACAGTAAAAAACATAAAAAACATAAAAACCATTTTTCCATAATTTTTGCATCATTTGTGTGTCTTGTATAAATTGTTGAAGTCCCCTTGCATTTGCATTCCTTCATTTTCTCATCTTTTAAAAATCTAAAAAAATTCCAAAACAAATAAAAACTAAAAAAAGACTCTTTGGGATACTTGACTACATCGTAGGCCGCAAGGCCAATCTGTGCTCCTTGTGTTCGACCCTGGGAGCTATACCAGGTTAATCTTATAGCAGACCGCTCTTTCTTGTGCTTGCTTGATCTATTTTGTGAGTGGTTTATTTTCTTGATTTACTCAGCCCGATTGATTGAGGTCGCAACGACATTGTGATTTATTTCTTTAGACCTTTTACCTTAGTCATTTGGGCGGTGATCAGAATGGCGCCGTTGCCGGGGAGCACGGCTTTGTAGTCAATTATTCATTCTGCTATTTTTGTCTCTCTCTATATTATTGTTGTTTTCTGACCATTCTCTCTCTTTGATTTTTTTTGTGCGAGGTACTGCTTGGAATTTGAAGCATACTTTTTTTGAGGACCCGCACGGGAAGAAGAGCAGGAAGAGAGAGAGAGGAGAAGAGATTTTATTTCTGAGAGAGAGAGAGAACACAATTTTTGTAATAATTTAGGACACTTGAACTTTGGACTCTTGTGGACATTTGTAACTTAGCGGGTCTGTTTCACTGAGCACCGGTGTGCTCGGGGGACCCATCCGGATTTTCGCGGCTTTTATCGTGGTTTTCATAGCTAGCTGCCTTTTCCGGTGTTTCTCGCGGTTTTAGCCCCTAGACATAGGAATTTTGATTGATTGTGACGTAGAATCCTAAGGCCCAACACTTAATAGAATATCTGTTCCCATAGAACGTAATTGGACCTTAATAAAAATCACTGAAAAAGTTAGTTTAATTGAATTTGAGACCACGTGCCGTGAGGAGTCACATACAGCGCTGGCAGGACCCACTGTGGTGGGCACCGAGTGACTCCCAAGATCGGACTCCGGACTCTATTCGATTAGCTAACTATTGTTCTTCACGATCAATAGAAATTGCTTGTCTAAGGCCGGTTTTTCCCGCTGCACCATTTAGGTAGTTTATTTCTGTCTTTTAATTCTGCGCGGATCACTTGCATGTAGAGTGCTGGAGACAAGGTACGCATTTCTTTCTCTGCATGCATCATTGATTTTTCCGTGCATCGGTTTTTTCGTCTTCTCCCTCTGTTTTATTGGACTTAATCATCAGGAGAATCGGAAAAACCGTTAGGCCGCTTGTATTTATTTTTGAAAAATATTTAAAAAGAAAAACAAAAAAATTGGGACTGGATAACATTATTGACCCTAAAAGACACTCACCATAAAAATTTGTCTTGGGGAGAGCAACCCCCTCATTGTTTGGTTTGATTGTGCGAGAGAGTGACCCGAACACTAGGTAAAGCCCTCCGGTGCTCATCTCGACTGATTACCGACTCTTCTGTGCGGGACAGTCGGTTGAGAGAGTATCGGGTATCCCAACAGGTCACACGTAATCGCTCTGATATCTTGGATGTTCACCAAATAAAATTGACCAGATAAATTGACCGATCTTTCACGGTCTTCACATTGTGTTGCGTTGGTGAACCGGGGGTTTGCTTGCAATCATAATTTCTCCAGATCCCATCCGCCCAACTCGCCAAGATCAAGATGATGGGTAGACGATCTCTTAGGCAGCCTCTGGCTGCACCGCTTTCCGGCGCGTCTTCTCCATCATCCAGGTTGGCCCGTGAGAGTCGAGACCAGCTCTCCGGGCCCGAGTTCGAATCCACCCTGTTCCCCCTCGATCCCCTTTCTTCTGTTTCTGAGAGACATGAGCCCGAAGAGAGACGAATTCATTTGACTGAACCTGAGTTGGGCTCTTGTGATTTTGCAGACATTCCAATGGCTGGAGCCGGTAGTTCAGATGATCGCCAGCCCGAACATTTTGTCTTAGACCAGGGGGCGATCAACTCCACCCTGATCGCGTCTTTAGAGACAGTTCAAAACCAGTTACGCGATCAGGGGGCTTTCATGATCGAGATGAGGAGGGAGTTGGAGAGACTCCGAAGAGAGCGAGACGAGCCGAGCGAGCCAGAGGACATCCCTGATGCTGATGCAGAGGCAGCAGCCGCAGCAGCAGCCGCCGCAGCAGCGGCAGCCGCCGCCGCAGCAAGACCGATGCGGGAGCTTCACAACCCAGGATCTACACTGATGCACCAGTGGGTAGTGATTCCTGCTATCGTGGGGGATTTCAAGTTCCCTCCGAACACCCTGCAGATGCTTCCTCACTTTCATGGACTCGCCACTGAGGAACCACACCTCCATCTCCAGGAGTTTCTGATGATCTGCAGCACTGTCCACGACCGTCGTGTGGACCAAGATACGATTCGAATGATGGCCTTCCCTTTTTCACTGGCAGATAGAGCAGCCGCCTGGCTGAAACATCTAGGGAAGTTTGTATATACTTGGGATCAACTCCGCACCGAGTACTTGAACAAGTACTATCCACTCGGGCGGACGAATGCAGCGAGGGCCCTGATCAACAACTTCTCCATGCAACCTAACGAGCAATTTCATGAGGCATGGGAGAGGTTCAGAGAGCTTCTGGATAGATGCCCCCACCACGACATTTCGAAGCCGAACCTAGTTCAGAGCTTCTTCAGTGGGCTGACACCAGAACTTCAGGGTCTGGTGAATGCTTCTTGCGGCGGGTCCTACTTTGCCAAGGACCACAACCAAGTCTGGGCCATCTTTGAGGAGATGTCCGAGAATTACATGGTGATGTCCCAGACTCGGTTGTACACACAGAGAGTCCAGCCGCCAGGACCCGTGCAGTATCAGCGGATAGCACGGGTAGATGCAGGTCCATCCAGTTCGTCCACAGTTGCAGCCGCACAGGCAGAGTCGGCCGCTGCGGACATGGGGATTATCAGTGAGAAGTTGGACCGCATGGAGATCATAGAGAAGAAGCAGTGCCAGGGCATAACTCAGATGGAGGAAATGGCACAGACTCTGAGCGACATGAAGACCCAGCTCTTGTGTCTTCAGGAGGCACAGACGGCTCCTCAGCCCCGTCTTCTGTCGCGAGGCGATTCCGGCGGCAGCCGCAGCTCGTCCCAGCGCTCCAGCTCCTTGCAGCAGCCTAGACAAGTTCACCTTGTACAGGCGGAGCCGTACCAGCAGCAGCAGCCCTCTTACCAGGCACCACCATCTCCAGAATTACAGATGGTGGTATATCAGCCGGATCAGCCTCTGGATGTACTCCCACCCGCCCCATACGATGCAGAGCCGTTGATGGACGTCAACGGAATTTGGTATGACCGTCCCCAACCTGGAATCCGACGAGACCATCCCGGATTCAGGTGGGGAAATGGGGGTAACCAACCCCAGCAGCAGCCAGCCGGTCATGGAGGGCAGTACTCCCAGCAGAGGGATCACCAGCAGCACCCAGCATCCCAGCCATCATCATTCGTATCTCGTCCCTATCAGCAGCAGGGACAGAGTTGGAGACGTGAGCAGCAGGCTCACCAGCAGCAGCATCCATCCTCTTACCCCTCTCAGCCCCAGCAGCACCAGGTCCAGCAGCCTCATTACCAGAGAGGCAACCCGTCGGGCTCCCATGAGAGCCCCGCCATGGATGATCTAGCCCGCCTCTTCACAGAGCAGCAGGCTACATTTAGACGGGAGATGGACGAGTTCCGCCAGGAGATGCGGGACTTGATGAGAGGGAAGGCCGCCATCCCTGCACAGATCGAGCCTAATCCGAATAATTTGAAGAGGAAATCTGAGCAGGTAGTTCACACTGAGCCTACCACTTCTAGTGACTCATTTGATGTTATCTCGTCGGATTTATTCGATGCTGATTTTGTCACACTTAGGAGCGGTAGAAGACCAGCAGGAGGCGCCTCATCTGAGCGGCCACACGAGGATCCATCTAGAGCGCCAGATGAGGAAGAGGAGAGCGGTACTGAAGCCGCACACCATGATGAGGGTGGTACTGATGCCACCCGAGATGCTGATTCACCCGGCGGTACTGAGGCCGCCATTTCATCACATAGAGGAGGTGGTACTGACGCCACCAACAGAGCCGAGCCAGCCAGCGGTACTGAGGCCGCAAGACATCTGCATGTAGAGCCAGCTAGAGGTGGTACTGATGCCACCAACATTTCTTCTGATAGAGCTGTTGTCTTTCCTCGAATAAATGTATCTCGGAACTCTGATTTGAATAAAGGAAAAGGTTTAGTTTACTTTGATCACACTGTTGTGAATGATGTTTGTGAGGATCCAGACATTGAATCATCTAGGCCTATTCCTAGTCCTTCATCTGAGAAGGACCCTGTGATCCCCTTTCCTAGAGCCCTTGAGTTAGGGAAAGGGAAGAAAAAAGAAAAAGACCCAAAAAAGAGAGAGCAGGAGGAGTTCAGCCAGAGCATGATAGACCGATTTCACATCCAGCTGACCCTCAATGAGGCTTTGCAGCACATTCCTCTTCTTCAGCGATCCTTGAGAGATAGGACCACAGTCAGGAGGACGAAGAGGAACAAGACCGCAGAAATTCATGTGCTAACAAAAGCCACGTGTTACGCGATCCAGAACCATCTGCCGACTAAGAGGCCAGATTTAGGGGCCCCGTATGTCAGATGTCATATCAGTGAGCAGAGGTTCGACCGTACTCTCTTAGATAGCGGATCGTCGATCAACCTTCTTCCGGCAGCCCTTCTCCACCACTTAGAGTTGGGCACTCTTGTACAGAGCAGGACATACCTTCAGTTTGCTGATCGGTCTGTCAAGAGGCCAAAGGGGTTGTTACGAGACGTTGTCGTCACGATTCAGGGTTTGCAATTCCCCGTGGACTTTGTCGTACTGGACATGGAGACCCCTGACTCGTTGACCGATTCCCCCATCATCCTCGGTCGCCCGTTCTTGGCCACAGCCAAGGCAGTGACTGACCATGACAGTGGGAAGGTGTACTTTCGCGTCCAGGGCGAGAGTATACAAATAGAGACGGTTAAGGACCACAGAGCCAGATCTAGATCCCGCTCACATGGCAGAACGGATTCAGAGCAGCTGACAGACGCAGAGCCAGACATCCACCAGGACTGTGATTTTGTGATCACAGATGATGAGGCAGCTTGGGCAGATCCTGCAGCACGGACAATCCTCTCATATTCAGATACATCTGATGCAGAGATGATAGAAGAGGATTGTCTGGAGAGCACAGCCCTGGTTCAGGATACTATTGAGTCAGCAGAGTCGGATCTTGATCGCGACACGATTTTCAGTGATGGTGGTACTGAGGCCACCCTGCTCTATGGTGGTGCTGATGCCACCTTGTTCTCCAGTGGTACTGATGCCACTGAGTCTGACATAGATCCCTCGGATTCAGAATCTGATTGGGCAGATTGTAATGATCAGATGCCAGATCTGGATCCACCTGAGCCTATAGATGAGGAGGAGGTAGAGGCAGAACAGATCAGAGACGATGTAGAGGACCCGCCTTCTCCAGATCCAGTTTGTGAGAGTTCGCTATCATTTTCCCAGGCAAATTTGGCAGAATTGTCTGCATACACACATCTTCTTCAGAAGCCAGATTTGCCAGCACCCAGCTGTCCAGAGCTAAAGCCGCTCCCTACTTCGCTGAAGTATCGATTCCTTGCGGGAGAGTCTGAGATGTACCCAGTCATCATCTCTGCAGATCTGACTGGAGAACAAGAATCCCGTCTGATGGAGGTTCTTGAAAAGAACCGCAAGGCAATTGGATGGAGCGTAGCAGATCTCCATGGGATTAGTCCTTCATTGTGCTCCCACCATATCTATCTCGAGGAAGGGGCGAAGCCGTCGCGTGAGTTCCAGCGGCGACTGAACCCCAACCTACGAGAAGTTGTCATGAAGGAAATATCAAAATGGTGGAGTGCAGATTTTATTTATCCCATTTCCGACTCCAAGTGGGTTAGCCCCTTGCATGTGGTGCCCAAGAAGACGGGCATCACGACTGTGATCAGTGAGTCGGGAGAGGAGATTGCTACACGAGTACCCACCTCTTGGCGGGTCTGTGTTGACTACAGGAGACTCAACCAGGCCACCAAGAAGGACCATTTCCCCCTGCCTTTTATTGACCAGATCATAGAGAGACTGGCAGGGAAGAGCCATTACTGCTTCCTGGATGGGTACTCAGGCTACAACCAGGTGGCCATCGCTCCTGAGGATCAGGAGAAGACCACCTTTACCTGTCCCTTCGGTACTTACGCCTTTCGACGCATGCCATTCGGGCTATGTAACGCCCCTGCGACTTTTCAGAGATGCATGCTGTCAATCTTTTCGGACATGGTAGGGGAGTGTTTGGAGGTCTTCATGGACGACTTCTCGGTTTACGGCGACGATTTCGATTCCTGTCTTGATTGCCTAGACCGAGTACTCCAGCGATGTATTGCCACCCGCTTGGTTCTGTCTTGGGAGAAGAGTCACTTCATGGTGACTCAAGGGACGGTGCTTGGCCACATCATCTCCAACAGAGGCATGGAGGTCGATCCGGCCAAGGTCGATGTCATTAGGAAACTCACACCGCCGTCCAATCTGAAGCAGTTACGGTCATTTCTGGGGCATGTTGGTTTTTATAGAAGATTCATTCATGATTTCAGCAAGATTGCCCGACCATTGACTGACCTCTTGACAAAAGACACCGAGTTCCTTGTCGATGACAAGTGTCTTTCGTCTTTTGAAACTCTCCAGCAGTGTGTGATTGAGGCTCCTGTCCTTCAGCCACCTGATTGGTCTCTCCCATTCGAGATCATGACGGACGCCTCCGATTTTGCCGTAGGGGCCGTGCTAGGACAGAGGAGGGATGGAGTACCATTTGCGATACACTATGCTAGCCGCACATTGGATTCCGCCCAGCGGAATTATACAGTCACAGAGAAGGAGATGCTAGCAGTAGTGTTTGCCCTAGATAAATTCAGATCATATATCATTGGATCCCGAGTGACCTTGTACACAGATCACACCGCCATCAGGTACCTCATGTCAAAGAAGGATGCCAAGGCCAGACTTACCAGATGGATCCTTCTACTCCAGGAGTTCGACATTGAGATTAAGGATAAGCCTGGAGTCAAGAATGTGGTGGCGGACCATTTATCCCGACTAGAGCAGCCTGAGGATTCTGAGCAGATTGATCCCATTTGTGATACCTTCCCAGATGAGGCGATCCTTGCTATCGCCTCACTCCCATGGTACGCCGATATTGTGAACTTTCTCGTTGCTGGGAAAGTTCCACAAGATTGGCCCAAGCAGAAGATTGAGACCTTCCTTGCGAAGGCAAAGTACTACCACTGGGAGGATCCCATCCTTTACCACGAAGGAGGGGATAGCATCTGGCGTCGGTGTATTCCTCAGGAGGAACATCATAGCGTCCTCACTTACTGCCACAAGCTTGAGGCAGGAGGACATCATTCTGGGAGGAGAACGGCACAGAAAGTGCTCCAATCCGGCTTGTGGTGGCCTACACTCTTCAAGGACTCTGATGAGTTCGTGAAGAGGTGTACTGACTGTCAGAGGATGGGCACTTGTGGACAGCGTGATATGATGCCGATGCAGCCCATTCACTTCTGTGAGGTTTTTGACGCATGGGGCATCGATTTCATGGGTCCATTCCCTAAGAGTCAGGGATTCGAGTACATTCTGTTGGCTGTAGATTATGTGAGTCGTTGGGTTGAGGCTATCCCCGCCCGAGCCGCAGATGCAAAGACAGTTTGCAAATTTTTGAAGAGACACATCATTATGCGGTTCGGGGTTCCACGAGTTCTTATTTCTGATGGGGGATCTCATTTCATCAACGACCAGGTGAAGGCACTTGCTAGAGAGTTCGGCATAGACCATCGTGTTGCTACACCATATCATCCACAGACGAATGGTCTAGCCGAAGTGTCGAATAGGGAGATCAAGAACATTTTGCAGAAAGTCGTCCGCCCTGACCGAAAGAATTGGTCACAACTTTTGGACTCGGTCTTGTGGGCATATCGGACGTCTTTCAAGACTCCATTGGGTACATCTCCCTTTCGCCTCGTGTATGGCAAGCCCTGCCATCTACCTGTTGAGCTGAGGCACAAGTCACTCTGGGCAGTTACAGACATATTGATGGATCCAAATGGTATAGGAGACCGAAGGAGGGCAGAGTTAGCCGCCTTGGAAGAGCTTAGAGATACAGCTTTCTCAAACAGCCTACATTATAAGGAGAAAGTCAAAGAGTGGCATGATTCTCACATCAGCCACAAGCATTTTGAGATTGGACAGAAAGTATGGCTGTTTGATGCGAGGCTCAGATTATTTCCAGGGAAGCTACAGAGCAAATGGAAAGGACCCTATTTGGTCAGAAAGGTACACGATAACGGTAGCATTGATATATCTGAGTTATCTTCTGAGAGTACCTTCCGAGTGAACGGCCAGCGGCTCAAACCATTTCTAGATCATGAGCCGCGGGACGTTATTATTGCTGCTATTCATTTTGCGTGAGATGTGGTCTTTTGACTCACATCTTTTGCATCTCACGCCTGATTTTCACTGATCCTCCGCCTGTATAGATCCAGTTGTCCATATCATTCCATTCTTTAGTCCCACATCCCATTTCTCATCCTATGATTATGCTATACTTAGGGTGTACTTTACCCTAAGTATAGGGGGGATGTTGGACCTGTGAGTATTCTTTTCATTCTTTCTGCTCTTGTTTTTTCTGCCTATACTTAGGGATATTTTACCCTAAGTATAGGGGGGGCAGATTCCGTACATTCTTCACTCGGTTTTCCCTTCATGTACAGCTTTCTATACTTAGGATTAGTTAATCCTAAGTATAGGGGGAAACCACCGAGTTCCTCTCATTCTATTCATTTATTCGTTCCTTTTCACTTCCCTTTTACTAAGCACGAGTTATGTCTTCTTCATCGCTCTTGATCACTCTGAGGACATCGTTCGAGCTAAGTATAGGGGGGTGTGTATATATTTCATATATACTTTAGCCATAACTCGTACTTTGTGTGAGTGTGTTAATAAATAAAATGGCTAAAAATCACAAAAATTAAAAATTTTTCATGTACATAAACCTCTTTTATTCTTGCACATACATAGCTAGTGTACAAAGTATTTTTGTAAAAATGATTTCAAAAATCTTTTGTGTAAAGCTTGTGTAAATATTTTTGTATCAAAATTATGTATATAGTACAAAAATTTTTTTCAAAATGTTTTGAAAATCAAAAGTTTGCAAAAATCTTGTGTAAATGTGTGTAAATATCTTTTTGCAAAACCTGCACTTCATGCATCATTCATTCATGATTTCAAAACATTTTTTAAAATTTTTGCATGATTGTAAAATATTTGTAAATAGCATCTTGTGTACATATCTGTATATAGTTTTTCCTGGATGAGAGTTGACATTTAAACCAAGCCTGGAATTAAATTGAGAAATGGAGCTTGAAAAAGATCTTAATTCACTTAACTTTAAGAGGAACCTTGTAGGACTTAGGGTTAAGGCTTTTCAGGTCCATAAGGACTTAATTCTTTGAGTCCACTAGGCTATGAGCATATGTCATCTTGATGAGCCCAAGTAGAGCACTTAACAACACACGCATGACTCTCAGAGACAATGGCTTAACTTGCACCTGCACTTTACACATGGCTCTCCATGGATGAGGTGGTGAGGAGGCAGTTTCCTTTGGCTTGGGGTAGCATATGAGGGTAGTACTTCTAGGCGGAACCTCTCTTCTTCTTATAGTGAAGGAAGTGCACCTCAACTTGGTCTAGTGGTGTTGAAAGCTAAAGACAGAAGCTGTGGGTTGCAATAAAGCTTCAAAAGAGGGATAGTCTACTGGCTCAAGGGGAAATTTCTTATATATGCTGCACCATGTAGATATGTTGTACAGAAGTTGTTGAAAAAAAAAAAAAAAATTTGCAAAAATGCAAAAAGAACTCCAAAAAAAGTGGTGGGTCGGATTGAAAATTTAATAACCCCACCGGAGTGTAAAGATCTCATGAAGCTTGCAGCGGGAGACTTAGCTACACTGGCTAGGCTTCCAAAACTCTATACTTCTACCCCCTCTTCTTGAGCCGGTTGCACTTGAACTTAGAAGGGAATACCCCGCTTCTCGAGGAAAGAGTTGCTAGACTGAGGCATTAGAGTTACCAGGTTGAGGGAGGTTGTGTCTTTGTCACTTCTGAGGTGGGGAGCCACATATCACTTACACAGCAAGAAAAGATTCATGGTCATTAGAGTTTGTGTATGTAGACTTGTTCTGATCTGGTTTATTGAGGAGTCTTGCCCATAGATTGGTGGAACTTGGAGGCTGTTGAGTTTTAGGCTTAAGTCCAAACAAGGTTCCGACACATCAATAATCCAAAGATCTGATCGAGCTCCATATTTCAAGTTAATGAAGGCAAAAATTTAATATGTCAACCTTGATCCATGTACATCCTCTTTTTCTTTTTCTTTTTCTTTATTTTTCACTTCTTTTTCAAATAAGTGTTTGCTAAGGGACTAGCAAAGTTAAGCATAGGGGGGTGATGAATACCCATTCATCACTCTTTATTCTTCTATTTTAGCTACAAAAACCTTTGCAAATACATGTAGATATGTGTAAATACCAATAAATACCAAAAGCATGCATTGTGTAAAAACCTATAATTAGCATGTTTTTGTGCACAAAATAAAAGAATAAAGAGCAAAAAGAAAAAGAGGGAAATATTTAGCATAAATATTGAGCAACCTAACCCAAGGGAGGGCTCAGCATGGGCCTGACCGCATAAAAGCCACAAGTAGAGGGAGATAGGAGCTCATTTGTGTATATCTGTAAATAAATAAAACTATTTATTTTCCTCACCCAAAAAGATACTTGTACATATTGTATATTCTATTAAAAACAAAATAAAAAGATAAAAAAATCAAAAAGCCAAAAATACCCTTCCTTCACCTTGTGCATACACCACACCTTTGTATTTATTTAACCCTATAAATAAATTCATTTATTTTCTAAAATTTTTGTAAATATTCTTTGTTACATGTTGTAAATAAAATAAATAACAAGAAACAAAATAAAAATCAAATAAAAATCACAAAATTGAAAATACAAAAATAACATTGTATTTATACCATGTATATAAATGTATATATTTATTTATTTCACTCTTGTTTATAATTGATAAAAATCAAATAAAAATATTCTTTTATTCCATAATTCATCTTGTAAATAAATAAAATACAAAATGGGCATAAAAATACAAAAAAAATAACAAATAAAAAATCAAAAATAAAAAATCCAAGTAGTGTACATATACCTATATATAGAGCTAACCTATTTTTATTTCCAAAAATTAAATAAAAATCACCAAAAAATAGAAAAAAATAAAAGAAAAATATTTCATGTTTTGAGTTTTCCCTAATTCAGCCTATTTCTACCCTAAAAAAATAAAACAAAAATCAATAACACGTGGCCGCTCCTGATTGGTCCACGGGGGAATGTTGACCCCGGTCAACTCCCCCGCGACCCTTTCCTTTTCTGGCCGACGCGCGCCGCACATCCCTCTCCCTCGCCGGATCCTCCGCCATCGAATCCACACCTTCCTTTGCTGTCGCCACTCAACCCTAGTCGCCCGGTCACGCTATATAACCATCACCTCCGCCGCCCTCGCGCCGCATCTTTTGGCCCATCTCCTTCTTCCCCGTGACCTCCATCGGCATCGCCTGAGTGACAGCGAGCTTTGCCCGTGTTGCAGTGAGGCGAGAGGGGCGATTCCATCGATCCGGCGTAACCTCGCCGTTCTTGCTCCGCCGCCGCGTCGAGCACCGAGCTTCAGGCATTGACGACCTTCGAAGCTACGACCAGGAGATAGCCCATCTCCAGCATAGTCTCCAGCATCCATCAGGTAACCTTAGATCCCTCTAGTTTAGCTTAATTTTAGATTACGCCCAATTTCCATCTCCGACGCATCCTCCCGATTCCGGCCACCTCGCTTATCATCTCGACCTCCCGACCCGTCCATCACCTTCGCCATCTTCCCGTGCACCTTCTACGCCCGATCATTCAACCCAGATCGCACAGGATCTGGGATTCGAGTTCCACCGCCGTCGCCTCGCCGGAGCTCGTCCGCCACGCCGCACCGATCACCTTCACGCCACCTAACCGGGTCGAGGCACTTTGCCCTCGACCCGCGAAGCTTCTTGAATACTTTGCAGGTCCAAAGGGAGCCATCTGAGGTCTCCCAACTTCCAGCCAGGAGCTTCTTCTCCGCCGGCCTTGCTCGAGCTCCTCGGAGCTTGGTTTGACCACCGGAGAACCGCAGCAGCTGCGCACCTTCACGCCGGAGCTTCTCCGACCTTCAGGCGCAGCAGAGGAGACCGGAGGCACCTTCACGAGGCCGGCGAAGTTCGCCGGCCACCTGTTCTTCGAAGACCCTCCATCGCCGTCAGATCCGCCTCATCGCTCCAGATCCGATCTTAGCCGTTCGATCGAGGAGCTGCTTCCACCGTCCGATCAGAGGAGGAGTGATCTGGAGCGCCCACCAGCCGCAACCGTCCGATCACCCACGTGGACGCGCTCCAACCGTCAGATCAGGCCAGCGTTTACAGCGTTAAAGGCGCGTTGCTTCTCCACCGTTGGATCTGCCACGCGTCACCATCGGGCCGTTGCTATTAATAAAGGGGTAAATTTCATAGGACCCCCCTCTGTTTATCGTATTTCATTTCAGTCCTGTAATTTTTAATTTCAGTTGTTTATTTTCTGGGTTATTTGCATCAAGGACCTTGCGCTTAATTTTTATTGCACTTATACCCCTGCCAGTAGAGACCCACGTGCTTGGGCACGTGTATTTTGGGTTATTTGCAATGTATGCCTTGTAGTTCTGGATGTTTTGAATTGAATGAAATGTTTTGATTAATTGCATTTATACCCCTGTGAACACTTTATATGCGCATGTGCGTTTTTATTTTGGGTTATTTGCATATAGGTCCCTGGACTTTTGGTACTTGTTACCAATAAGCCCTCGGAACTTATTTTTCTTACATTTAGGTCCCTGTGTGCCCCAGACACGTGCTTGGCACGTGATTTCTTGGGTATTTTGCACCAGGACCCCAGAACTTTTGGGTATTTGCACTTAGGTCCCTGTGCACAGTGCCCAACCTTTCTTTTTGAATAAAATATCAAACGAACTCCAAATCCAATGAAATTTTGACACATGGCTCCTGCCATGGTGTAGGAATTTCTATGATTTTTGGGGACATTTTGGATTTCATTTATTATTTTTAAAAATTCAAAAACCCTTATTTTTGCTACTGTTTGACTTTAAAAATACCAAAAAAATATAAAAACTCCACTAAAAATTCCAAAAAAATTAGGCATTGTTGTTTACTGGTTGCTTGATTTTCTAGCCAATTTTGGCTATTTTTCATCACATAAAAACCTTAAAAATTGAAAAACCCCTAAAAACTCATAAAAATTGTAGTAAATAAATTAAAAATCCAAAAACAATAATTAGGGTGCCCAAATTTTCCTTATTCTTTATAGAATATAGGAAAATTACCTTTAGGGCTTTTTGAGATCCAAAATTATTTTATTTTGTGGTCTTAAGCCTTGCTGGACAGTACCCTACATTTTTGCATTGTTTGATTTTTAATAATTATTTTGTCCATTAGAAAAATTCCAAAAATTCACCAAAAACAGTAAAAAACATAAAAAACATAAAAACCATTTTTCCATAATTTTTGCATCATTTGTGTGTCTTGTATAAATTGTTGAAGTCCCCTTGCATTTGCATTCCTTCATTTTCTCATCTTTTAAAAATCTAAAAAAATTCCAAAACAAATAAAAACTAAAAAAAGACTCTTTGGGATACTTGACTACATCGTAGGCCGCAAGGCCAATCTGTGCTCCTTGTGTTCGACCCTGGGAGCTATACCAGGTTAATCTTATAGCAGACCGCTCTTTCTTGTGCTTGCTTGATCTATTTTGTGAGTGGTTTATTTTCTTGATTTACTCAGCCCGATTGATTGAGGTCGCAACGACATTGTGATTTATTTCTTTAGACCTTTTACCTTAGTCATTTGGGCGGTGATCACTCCCTTAGAAGAGTGGGTGGTTAAAAGACAATGTAAATGGCACCGTCTTGAAGTAATACGGGTAGCCATCTAACGGTCTGTACTTACATACATACTGGCTGAAAGCAGATGCAACTATTCATATGAGTGTGAACCAGTCATTATTTCTCTAAAGATTAAAAAATCCATAAAAATTGTAAAACTCAAAAACCATAAAATCACTAACTTTAGAGTTGGTGTATCCTTGACACATTCACTATCACTCAAGGCTTAAGGATTCAAAGATAATTGATTTTTGAGATCTTGAGAGTCTGAGTTAACCAATCTTAGTCATTAGGATTTGAGACTTAATAATCCATACCTCCCTAATTTGAAAGATATGAGTGATATATTGCACTCTTAGTCTCTACATTCTAAAGAATATGATCAACACATCACTTTCACAACTGCATGAATGATGATATGAGTTGAGGTATCACTTGAGGGACTGTGATTGGAGATTCGAGTCTAGACCTGATTTAAATTATGCTCGAGGATGGGATAAAGTCAATGAAGGATTCAAGAAACCTGAATGTCACAAAACCCTAGCCAGTATGTGAACAATCTCCACTTGAGAAAAAGCGGTTGAAAAGAAATCTAACCCATCGTGTAATGCTAAAACACTCGAAAGAATCGATTAAAAGCACCCGGATTGATGAAAATCAAAGTCACCTTCAAATTGCCTTCTTTTTCTCCAGAGCTTCTCTCTTCTGACGACAGATTTGGTTTTGGTTTAGGGTTGTTGATCTAGGTACAATAATGAACATTCGATCTAGATTTTAGGATTTAATTGATCATTTTGATAACTCGTCTCCCTGAAATCGAACCTGAACTTATCCGGATTTAAATTATTTTAAACCGAACCATTCCTAGCGAAGATATTCGACAGTGCTGTAGTGAGGGAAGCACGTCCATAGCTCCTCCCGCATCCAAGGCTTGATCCGAATTAATGCTTCTCGGTCCAATACCGATAAAATGGCCCATTAGAAGACCGGGATCCGAATTTAGGGGCTTCTCTAATTGGAGATGCGAATATACCGCAATCCCACTCTGTAGGGGTGCACATGGATCGGATAAAATCCGTAATCCGATCCAATCCGTTGTCATTGGATTGGATCGGTTTGGATTTAAAAGTTTATTGGACCGGATCGGATTGGAATTTTACAAATCCGTTCATTTATGGATTGGATCGGATTATTGTCAAAATCCAATCCGATCCAATCCGTTAATCTGTTAATAAATAATAATATATACTACTTTATTTATTCTCAATAAAGCCTATTATATATTACATTTCATTTGAAAACTATGTGTAAATATCCAAGCTAGTCTCTTTATAACTTAAACATATTCCAATTCAAGTTTTACTACACACAACTTGTTGGAAAACCCCTTATCTCACCCTACTAGTTGGTTTAGAAAAAAATAATACCTACCCGCAATGTCCTTTTGGCCCTTCCAATTTTTCAAACGAAACAAACTTCTAAAACTAATAATACATAAACCTAAACCCACTTGGGACCCATTACAAACAAAACACTCACCTGCGCCACACACATCTCCACCCCCAGGTACACACATATCTCCACCGGATGTTGCCCTTGTCCTAGTTGTGCACATGCACATCCATGTCTTCCTTGCGCATGTGTAGTTATCTAGTTGCAGTTCCTATTTGATATATACAAACTTGCAATTTTATTCAAAGTCAATATGATTCTTTTATGATTTCTACGGATTACAAGTATGTTATTTTTATTTAGTTATATAATGATCGGCTGTAATAAATTCATAACAAGCATATATGTTTTTGCTTTTCAAAAAAATAAGTCAAATTGCTTTCCAAAAATTAACTATTCTTTTCTTTACATTTATACATAATCTCAAATTTAGAACCATGATTTGAACGTCAAGTTCGACTATGCTACAAACTTAATCATAGATTATGTGAGCATTAAAAATCCGAACCAATCCGATCCAATCCGTAATCCGGTGGATTGCATTGGATTGGATTTGCATGTTTAATGGATTGGATTGGATTGGACTGGGAAAATCAAAAATCCGTTATGTGTGGATTGGACACGGATTAAGACAAAATCCGATCCAATCCGATCCATGTGCACCCCTACCACTCTGCACGCCCACGCTTTGCAAGTTGTACCTTCCAGCATGGCATCAATATTGCCTGATGCATTACAAAATTTTGTATAAGGCTCCTGAACTGGAAAGAACATGGAGTTAATTTCTCCACCAATCATGTCATCCAGTAATGGTGCCTAGTTTCTCGCGGCTCCAGATCCCTCAGCCATCGGCTGCTGCGAAGTAGAGGCCTCTGCACCAATTGCACCATGGCGAAAATAGAACCTTCACCAAGGGTAGAGGACCTACCTCCCCTTTCAACAAGAGCTCTTCCTCTCGCTCCGATAGGCCACGGACACAGACTAAACCTTCGCCAACTCTTACCACGTCACCACCAAAATTCGAACCCAACAACAAGCATTAGTCCTCATTTGCCACAACGAGGTCACCGGCAAACGCATCCGAGACAAGGTAGCCCTCCCGCACAACAACTGGAGCCAGTGGAATCTGAGAGATCTTTGGCTGCCAAAACCCTCGCCGCGAGCTGTCTCTCCTCCGATGCCCTACTCCGTTACACCGGAAGCAAACCAAGTTGCACAACATCAACACCAAAATCTTCGAGCCTCGCTTCTTCCTTGTCTCCACCTCATGCCAATCCCGATTGAAATCGGTCTCGACCTCCGCCATATCCACATCCTCCTTTTTGGTAGCCCTGGACTCACTAGCAACACTCTCTCCGGAAGTCCCCTCATCGTCTCGCCACACCTCTCCCTCCTCATGCCCTCCGTCACCCTCACGCTCTCCCGATTCTGCCATTGCCATCCAAGAGACGGGCTTTTTCGTCGAATATCGTAGAGGAGCATAATTCAAACTTGTTTTCCAAATGTCGAAAATGTAACATCGTAGCTTTTAGACATGTCTTGTTGCTTTATTTGTGTTTTGCAGGATGGATGGACCAAGGAAAACTCCTGATCGTCCGCTTACATTACAGCAACGGGCACGGGTGAAAAATGTTGGTTTTTTTTTTGTCTATGGACTTTGTTCCTTTTTTTGGCGCAATTTTGATTTCAAAGTCCTAGTTGCAGGTAACAACAAACTCCTTTTGGTCCTTGTGCCTTGCTTAGTTTAAGTACACGAATCTCGGTCTTTTAAAAACTAAAAGGGCATCCTTGGTCCATTTGCATCCATGCCTTCCGTGGGCCGGAAATAAAAGGGCATCATCTGCCCCTAGCATCCTCGCTTGAAGGATCTCTAGGATTATTTGCATGACTTGAACATAACTAGAGGTATCCCAATAAGAACCAGTAGCTGCGCTCCTGTTCCTTCACCATCTCAGGCCCCAACTAAAAGCAGAGACACTGTGCAAGCACTGAAAATAGAACAAGTTCATCAATTCCAGCTCTGCTGTTACAATAGGGTAGCCGCAGCATGGGGATGCGCACCACCCATCCCTTGCCTCCTCCGAGAGCCATCCGATGCTGATCGGGCAGCTCTCCTTGCATTACAATCCGCTCCCCAATCAATCCAGGCCTTGGTGTTGAACACTCATAGGGCCCGTTCGGTAGGAGAATAAGCAGGAATAAGGATGGGGAATAAGGGGAATAAGGGTCTATTCTCCGTTCGGCTGGAGGATAAGAATAAGGAGAATAAGATGAAATAAAGGCAGGTAAGGTGGGATAAAGATAGGAATAAGAGTGAAATAAGATGAAATAATGGGGAATAGTCGTACCACGAGGAAGCGTGAACAGCACTTCACCATCCGTCGGTGGGAGGGTTCTTCACCCATAGTGGGTGGAACTCGACGCTGGAGAGCATGGTGGCCGGAGTTCCCATGTTGTGTTGGCCGTCCTTCGCAGATCAGCAGGTGAACAGCAGGTACGTGAGCAGGGTGTGGAAGGTGGGTCTCGACATCAAGGACATGTGGGATCGTTCTACGGTAAAGAGGGCCGTCTCACAGCTCCTGGAAGGAGACGAGGCCGAGGAGTTGAGAGCCAGAGCTTCTGCCATGGCGGCAATGGCTAAGGATAGCGTCAGAGAGGGAGGATCTTCCCACTCTTATCTACTGAGATTGGTAGGTGATATCAAGACGATGCGATTGCAACCACCTCCGCTTTCAAGTATATGCAAGGAATGATAAACATAGTGAATTTGAGGAAATAGTCTCAAAATTATCCAATCATTTTAAGTGGATTCTCGTGAGGTAAATGATACTTATGACACAATGCATAGTCATCAGGTCATTTAATTGTATCAAATTTATTTTTGAAAGAAATGCTATTTCTGGGATTTGAGTACTGATCCTATTGGTGCCGGTTTCGATTATGAGCTATAGCAACGGATATATCATGCGTCATTTATTTTTAATATGTTGTAGTGGATAGTATTCGTTGTTACATAGTTAGTAGTAGTGAATGATTTCAGAAGATACGACATCACAGATCTATTTTTCTAGTGTAGGAATGGTTAGGGATTTTTAAATTTATATCTTTTTATTAATAGTTAATTTTTAAAATGATTTTATAAAAGAATATGTATATAAGTAAGATAAAGGATATTTTTCATTCACTCATCTCTCCTGAATAAATAGGCTTCATGAAAATTTGTGGTCACATTGTTACTGTCATTGATCTCATTATCCTGCTCGACAACAAAGTTCTTAACTCCAGTATTTCTTTCCAGATTGATATGGAAAAATCCTTTGACAGATTGAACTTTTCTTTGACATACTATGAATGCTTTCGGTATCAGTCCTAAGGTCTCTCTCTCATTGAATGTTGTGCATGCTGGTGAGAGGATAGGAAACGATGCGTTTTAAAAATTTAATGAAAAAGTAGGAATGTGACGTGACCCAAACAATCTCTAAATCAATCAAAAATATTGTCTTATCGTAAAAAGAAGAATTAGATGTTACTTATTTACGTGGTAGAGCTACCAGGGTCGAATACAAATAGCCAATTGTTTAAAAATAAGATTATTATTAAGAAAGTTAACAAAGATTTTTAGTTTCTTTTTCTGATTTTCAGTAAGTTTAATGAATTTTATGGATTTTAAATTATTTTAAATTTTATATTTTTTTTATTATTGGTTGATTTCAATTTTACAAAATTTTAATTCTTTTAATTTTTTAAAATCAATTGATGAAGGTAATATATATACAAAAGTAAAAAGAAGCCTTTTCATATTTTAAAAACATGTGAAAATTTGCTCAAAAGTGCAAAAATATTTTTTTTCTGTGTTATATCAAAATTTCAGTGATTTTTGTGGTATTTTTATTGATTTTTTTACTGATTTAAAACTAAAAACAATTGTTAAAGAGAAAATGAGCTATTTTTTGGATTTTTAAAGGAGAAAATATATGAATAAACTGGAAACTGATTTTAAATAGAAGATATTTTATCAAGCTTTAAAACAAACTAAGTTATATATTTTGTGATTTTTTTGTGATTTTATATGATTTTTATAAGCTTTTCTGCTTTTAAATTTTTTTATGGTTTTCTGATTGAATTTTCATCTAATTTTTATATAGGTGATAAAATACAGTAAAATAAAGCTACTATATTTTTTAAATTTTCAACGATTTTTTGAAATTATATGAATTTTCAGTGCAAACGGAGAAAATATAAGTTATTTTGTATTTTTAAAAATAAGAAAACAAAATATTTTTCAAAACAAAAATTATGTCATATAGAACAAGTGACCAGGAAACTACCCTAATTTTCATGGATTTTGTGGAGCAATTAACCTATTTAAAAAAATAATACAAGCAAGAAATAAAATGCAACAGAACATGGATTGAAACACAATTTTTCCAAAGTTTCGGACCAATTTATAACAGAAAAATAAAGTTTAGGATATTTTATGCAATTTTTTCAATAAATCACGTGCCAAATCACATGTTCAACATTCACAGGGGACATAAAGCAAATATAGCACAATTTTAGACATGTTATTAAGACTACAAACAACAGAATACACTGCAAATACACTAGATGAAATTTGATTAATCAAGTGAGTTCACAAATTAAGGTCTGAAATGTAGATTGGAAAAACAATGAGGATAGATGTGCAATTATTCCAACATTAATCGGATGACACGTATCAGAATGTGACTTATTTGCAAACAAAGAAATAAAAGGTTGTGGTAATGCAATTTCACCGAGGAGATGCGTGCCTCGCACGTGATGCGTAAAGCAGCGAGTGGATGAGATCGATCCCCTCAGATTTGATCTAACAGCGTGAAATTAGGCACGATTCCACGGTCATGATCGAATCTAGAGCTTTAGGTTCTTGATCGGATGGAGCAGAGAGGTCTTGGGTGAACTCTGCTGAATGCTTCACTAAAGAAACCACTACAATCTTGCTGCATCTACGTTGGTATTGGATTCTAGTGGCCTGAGGATATTCCTGATTGCAATCCACAGCGGATGGTGGCAATCAAATGCTCCATATGTCATTGGGGGGAGATCTGGTCATCCTTCTCCTATAGTTGTTCTTGAAGTCTCTTCCGTGCTTCAGATCTACGATCCATATGACTCTCCTGACAGCTGCAAGTTATTCTAGAGCTCGAAGCTTTCCAGACATCAGTCGAGCATTATTTGAAGCAACAAATGAATGGTGGATGCTTGGGGATCCTTGGCGACGATGAAGGAAGAGGATCAAATCTCAGATTTGATCTAATGACTAGATCTGAGAGGAATAGGTTGTGTATGAAGGTGGAGAAATGGACCTGGCAAGGTGATGATTGAACATGTTGAATTAACATCGAATTGAAGTGAATTTGACCTCTAATCACATAGAACAGAGATCATAACTGAGCTACTGAATCTGATATGAAATTGAACAAAAATCAACAAAATCAAATGAAATTGTATCTAGATGTTACCTACAAAGTTCATCGCCTCAATTCAGCTATGACTGGCCGAAGAGGCTGCTCGCGGCGGAGCCGATCGCCGGTGATCAGATCGTAGCATTCTCCTTCGATTTCTCACTCCAGATATCAGTCGTGCCTTCTGTCACAAAGCCCGAGCTTCGGTTGTCAAACTTGGGCGGAATTAAAGGTTGAACACGAATAAGGCGTGAAGGATGGACCTGGAGCCTTATTTATAGGGAGAAGGAGGATGAGGGGAGTGCGCAAACCGATGAAAGATTGGGCAGGGAATTAACCAAGCATGGATGTGGAATGTACAAAGGTTAGTCGGGTGAAGGGATCGGATGAAGTGGATGGAAAAAAATTGAGAAGAACTAGGTCCGCGTAGCAGGATGCAGGTCTGAAATAAGAAGAGGAGGTGACTCAGGTCAACGGACACGGGTCCAACCAATCAGGTGCGAGTTTGAATAGGACAAGCACTAAAGGACAAAACAAATTCAATAAAAATAGAAATAATTAAAAAATAGAAAATTAATTTAATATAAAAATTATCAACATGAAATTGTTTATAATTTAATAAGTTAATTTTTGGTATTTTTAGAAAATAAATAAATAAAAAAAGGTTAAATAATTTAAATATAGATATTTACAGGTATAAAATACCTATATACAAGACATACTTATTTTTAATTATTTATTTGTATAAAAATATGTTATTTTATTTTAAATTTATTTACAAATAATTAGAATATTTTAAATATATTTTTTATTTTTATAAATAAATTTAATAAAGTAAATAAATATACTTATGTACAATATAGGTATATTATATATATGTAAATGATATAACTATTTTAGTTTTGGTTATTTTCACCTTTATTATTTTTATTTGTATTTTATATACATAATATAAAATATGTACAAAAAAATAAAAATATAATATCTTCAAAAATATAAAGAATGAATTAAATACATAAATATGTACATTATATACACATAGATACAATAGACACTCCAAAAAGATGACTTTCACATATTAACTCTAAATTTTATGAAACACTTTCAATTTAAATCTTACTTTGTTTTGAACACAATGAAACTGAGTTTGTTTATTTTGACTTCATATGGAGTAGATATTGATATTTCAATTATGGTTTTATTCATATTATTGCTCCTTTTATTCTGTAATGGATTGTTTTTGCAAAAAAAATATCATTTACAACATATTTTTATGTACAATTTCAAGAAGCACATATTTTTGTTTGATATTGAATAAATAATAAATAAAATAGGTAGAGATATTTACAACAAGAATGAGATGAATATGTACAACATGAACTTGGTTTTTTTGAGATTTTTATAAGTTAATGACCCTATCTCCATTTGCTTTTTTCCTTATCGACTTGGTCAATGCTTGACCAGGACTCGGGGTTTCGGATCAGTCTATATTTATTACATATATATAGCCTTAATTATTTCTTTTCTTTTTTATTCTTTCATTTTGGTATAAATAAGTGTTAATTATACAATATTAACAAATGAAGTTGGATTATTAAATGATGATAATTAATTGTTATTTACATATACTTTACTTAGGATTTTAAGCCAAAATGAAAGAATAAAGATGATGAATTGGTGAATTATCATTCCCCTATTCTTTACCTTTGTTAGTCCCTTAGCAAACACTTATTTTAAGAATAAGTGAAAGATAAAAATAAGAAAAGAAAATGGAAAGAACTTAGAAAAAAATTTGATTTTTAAACTATTCTTCATAAAATCAAAGTATGGAGCTCGATCAAATCTTTGGATTATTAGTTTGTCGGAACCTTATTGGGAATAAAATTTAAGACTCAACATCCCTTAAGTTCCACAAGTCTCTATTCGGTTCGCCTCAACAATTGGGTCAGAACAAGTCTTATTACGCAAACTCTTATGACTATGGTTCTTACTTATACTGTGAATGTGAATTATAGCTCCACACATCTCAAATGACAAAGAACAACCTTCTCTATCTAAGTGACTCTAATTCCCCAGTTTAGCTACTCTTTCCTTGAGGAGTGAGGTATTCCCTTCCGAGTTCAGGTACGCGATGTGTCAACAATCCAAAGGGGAAAGAAAATAGAAGAATGAGAAAAGAAGGGGAGTGTGTCGATGTAGTCATATCCATGTAAAGCGTAGGAACTTTAACCAAGTCTCCACCAAGATATGCAGGTTCTCTGAATCATGGACTATTGTGGTCATGCATATATTTGGTTTTTGGCTTCTTTTTGGTAGAAAATATTGTTGTACTGCATTGATTTTTTTGTGCTCCGACAGATATAGAATCTTTTTTCCACCCATGTTTTGGGGTCTTAGAAAAATTATGTCAGTAGACCATCCCTCATTCGAAGCTTTCCCTCATTCGAAGCTTTATTTCAACCCAGAACATCTTGTCTTTAGACACCTGCACCACTAAACTAAGTTGGGGTGCACTAACCACTTGTTGTGACTCAAGCTAGCGAATTCTGCCCCTCACCACCTCATCTGTGTTGAGTTATGTGCAAAGTTCTTATCCAAGTTAGGCCATCGTCTAAAATAGTTATACGTGTGTCATGAAATATTCTACTTAGACTAATTAAGAGGGCATGTGAACATAGCCTTATGGACTCAAAGAATTAAGTCACGACACCTGAAAATTCTCAACTCCAATTCCTATATGGTTCCTTTGAATTTGAGTGGATTTTGATCTTAGCTCCATTCTTCAGACTTTATTCCAGACTAGTTTAATTATCAACATCATTCTGAAGAAAGCAAATGCCACATTTTTTATTTGAAGTGAATTTTCTGATTTAAGCTTTTTTTGTGGGTTTTAAAGAGCTTTGTAATCTTTTTATGAATTTTACTTTTTAATTTTTATTTATTTTTGAAAGAGTTAATGAATTGAATGTATTTAAAATAATGAACAAAGATTATGTACATATTTACAAAGGATTTTATACAAAACTATATACAAGAATTATACAACTTTTGTACAAGATTTTGTTTACAAAAGAATGTTATTTACAAAATTTCTATACAAAATTTAAAACATGATTTTATTTACAAGTGAATTTATATACAATTTTATGAAAGATTTTTTTATACAAAAGCATTTACTTATATAAATAAAAAGTAATTGTGGGTTTTATTTTCACGAATTTTACAACATGTTTATATACACAAATTTTACACAACATAATTTATATACATGTTTGGAAAATAATTTTGCAACTCTAGTTTACAAAGATTTTTACAAACAATTTTGTAAAAAACTTTTCAAAAATAATTTGCAAAATTTGGCAAAAGTTTTACAAAATCTTTTAAAAGAATTTTCAAAATCAGTTACAAATATTTTTCAAATCACATTTTCAAACACTTTATTTTCAAACAATTTTACAAATAGTTTAAAAAATAATAATTTCATACAAAAATAATTTTATGAAACATTTTACAAACCCAATGATTTTACAAATATTTTACAAATTTTTTACAAAGGTTTTACATAATTTTTTACAAAGATTTTTACAAAGAACTTTATAAAAAATTTACAAGATAATTTTCAAAAGAGTTTTTACAAACATTTTACAAAAACTTTTTAAAAGCATTTTTATTCCAATTTTATAAATATGAGTCATATTATTAAAACACAATAAAATTTGAGTTATGGCTAAAATATATATACATGATACCCCCTATACTTAGCTCGAAGTATATCCTCATAGTGACCAAGAAGCGATAAAGGAAGACATAATTCGTTCTAAGTATAGAAAAGTGAGAAGTATCCTATACTACAATGACTCAAAGACTAAAGAATAAAGAATAAAATGAATAGAAGTCGGTCATCCCCCTATATTTAGAATCAAATAATCTTAAGTATAAAAGACTGTACAAATAGGGATGATCGAGGAAGAGAATGTACAAACTCAACGACTCGGCTTGTCCCCCATATACTTAGGGTAAAATATCCCTAGCTATAAAAGAGAATATCAATAGTTGAGGGACAAGCAAAAGAATGAATGGAAAATAACCAGGTATTATCCCTCCTGTACTTAGGGTAAGATCTCCCTAAGTATAAGCAACAAAAAGGAGGGTAATAACACAAAACGGAAGTAGAAGAACTCAGTGTCTACACAACTTATACTCAGGATAAAGTATATCCTAAGTATATCAAAATCCTAAACGAGACCTAGGTATAAGACAACAAAATGAAAGAAAGAAAGAACTAAAAGAAAACATGTATGTATAAGGTGAAAAGAATAAACAAATCAAAGAATTGTACACGTTAAAGAATGTCAAAGATTTGTCTTCTTGCATGATCGAGGAACAAT
Source organism: Ottelia alismoides (assembly GCA_037367405.1). Taxonomy (NCBI): domain Eukaryota; kingdom Viridiplantae; phylum Streptophyta; class Magnoliopsida; order Alismatales; family Hydrocharitaceae; genus Ottelia; species Ottelia alismoides. Next base: position 1,004,400 of record JAZKJV010000738.1, on the reverse strand, counting down.
AAAATGTACAAAAGAGATGTCGACATTAGGGTCATCCTCACAGATATACATATCTAAATCAAATCATCCATGATCTCTGTCGAGAATCAAAGTTCGGCCTAGATGGCCTAAAAGAAGAACATAACTCACTTCTATAAGGTACACCACGGTCTTTGGATCAAAATCATCATCAACACTTGGGGTTGAATCCAGAGTAGATGTGAGGAAGAGGTCAAATTCTATTGCAATATGCTCAATCTCAGAATCAACAAAGCCCTCATCCAAGTCAATTTGAAGGGAGAGTTCAACTATCTCACAACTGAATGGCTCGAATAGAACATCTACAAATGAATAATGTTCAACCTTCAAAGGATCACAATCAAGTACCATCAATGGTTTGGATTCGATGACATAAATCCCACGAAAGTCATCAATACATCTTCTTACTTGATGAAGTATGTACGTCTGAGCGTGCTGCATGGAGAGCGAGTGAGGTCGAAGTCGTGAGTTGGGTTACTACATTATGCTGTCATTTTGAAAACTCTTGATATATATGTCTACTTTTAGAATCTCTTGCGCATGTACTATCGTATGTATCTTTTATCAAGCAAATGAAATATTTCAGCCTCTATACTTTTGAGAATTTTTTAATGGAAGTATGCCCCGCTTAGATGTTAAAAATCACAACTTACTTTTTGCATTAGATCGAAGTACTTTATTTCTTTATATTTTCTTACATCAATATTAAAAAAACTTTACCTTCATCTATATACAACATATGTCCATTCTCTCCAACTATAAAATGATTATAACTATTAAGGAGATAAGTCTATATATCTAACACAGTAGTTATGATGATGTTTATAATACTAATAAAAATATCTAGCATAGTAATTATAGAATATTAATAGACTTATATATCAATAGATCAATATATATTATTAAATCTATCTATATATATATTAATAAATTAAAGTAATTAAATAATAGTTAATAGTAGATCATATTAGCTTTATTTAATAAATCGGTAATTATCTATCACACATTTCAATTTCATTTAATCTGGATTTAATTTCATAGCAGTTTCATTTTATATTAATTTACATGTTCTATATTAAATTTTAATTTATATTGATTTTATTTTTCAATTAGTTAAAATTAGTAGCAATTTCTTTAATTATTAATACTAATTGGTTATAAGTTAATAGTAATTTATTATTAATTTTTAATTTCATTAGTTAATTAATATTATATATAATAAGAGTAATTAATAATTGAGAAAAGGGAGTATGCACCCTGGTGCATGTAATTTTACATGCACCGGGGCTTATATCTCCCACATTTTTTTATTTTTTGGGAAAATATCACCGTATATATTCATCTATGTATTCCTCCAATATGTCGTTTGAATTTCGTCAGAAACAGAGACTCCTATGCCCTCCATCTAGATCACATAATTTTAACGATCTTAGAATTGCTGTAATCGACCTGCTATAGATAGAGGGCATAGGAGTCTCTGTTTCTGATGAAATTCGAATGGCATATTGGAGGGATATATAGATGAATCCAAATAGTGATATTTTCCCAAAAAATAAAAAAATGTGGGAGATATAAGCCCCGGTGCATGTAAAATTACATGTACCAGGGTGCATACTCTCCATCCTCTTAATAGTTATTAATAAAGTAACTTCTCTACTAATTTATATTGAATTTATTTTTTATAATTACATTTTAAAGGTAATTTTTGATTTATATGTAAGTTGTAGGCGGGAAGATGGCTGCTCACGGCAAATGGTTTGCCGTGCACGGTCAACCATTTGCCGCACGGCGAACGGTTTGCCGTCTGCTTCATGTCAGCACGGCAAACGGTTTGCCGCACCATGTTGTCCAGCGGCAAACCGTTTGCCGATACATCCCCATTCTAGGCAAAAAATTTTCGCCGTACCGAGATTGGGAAATAAATCTGGTCCCATATCCAGAATGGGAAATAACTCTCGAGGGAGGACGTTGTATGCAAGTACGATCTATCACTCATTTCAATCACTCGACTGTTTGTACTACACAGAGACGAGATGGGGAAGTTTTAATTAATTGGATGCTTGGAAAGTGCATCGGCTATTCCCTCTTCTCCTTGTTGGTCTCTCTTTTTTCGATATTGATGAAGCGATTCACGCTACCTCTAGCTTTACAGCCGGCCTCTGAGGATCCGCGCTATTGTTTCAGGGATGTTAGGCCATGTTTGCTCTTTCGATTGTTCCCATTCTCTTTTGGGAGATCTTCTCGAAAGGAGATTGATTGCAATATTTACCTCGATATGGAGACAGTAGTGCCTAGGGATCGAGCACTATCCATCTAAAAAAACTATCAAACGTTTGAAATGTGCAGTTGGGACTGTTTCCAATTATAAAAAAAGTTAACTGGCTGATGGCACTATTTGAAAAGAATAATAATAATAATGACACTGCGAGTTCAAAAAAAATGTGTACTATTTTTTTAATGGAGCATATCCATATATATGAGGGCGAAGATGTTGATTGTTGGGTCTCGTTTAGTAGCTAATTGCCAGAACAACCTGTTCTGTAGTATAGAATCTACTCGATCTGAAAATGTGGCCTATTCCAAATTTTAGCTTGTTATATGATATCTAGGGAATTTATGGTTTCAGCGCCCCATGAGAAGAGAAATTTACTTGATGGGCACTTGTTAGTGTTTTGTAGTATACCCTGGAATACTTGTGTGCATCTTTCCCTCCAAATAAACCATCAATTTGCTGTGACCTTCATTTTTACGTGTCAGTATTGTGTTCATGTGCATCCCCTCCGGCATAAAAAAGAAAGAGATTTTTACCTGACATACTTTATAATCTTTGTCAATTACCTCCACGATCTTTGAAACAACCTAATTCCTCCCTCGTTCCCGTAAATTTGCTCCGTCTTACCCCACGAACCCTACCGTTAAATTGACACATCTAGAGTTAACTTGATTGGATTAAAAGTGAGTTCATCAAACCACGTGAAATCCGTACATGGAGGAGGGGAGGGTAGATAATCATGGTCGTCACCCTCTACGGCAGTGCATCCGTCATCCAGTACCTCCTCTCCAACTCCGCAACCGCCCTTCACCGCACTGTTGCAGGTGGCTCCTACTATTCTATCTACATCGTCAAGCTCCTCCTCGCCGTCGGAGCCGACGTCCATGCCCATGACGTTGGCGGGCGGTGTTGGAACTAATCTTAGATTGGCCAAGTCTCCAACCGTTTTACTTTCCATGCATTTCGGGTGTGCGTTATGTACGTGAGTACGTGAGTTTTTTGTTTGCATGTATCATGTAGTTGCATGGGTCCGAGTCCATAGGTTAGTTAGCACATTTCCTAGTTTCACGCATTCTATTGTTAGCACATTGAGATGTTATAAATACATGTAGATGCACTCGGCAAAGTGTATCGCATAGCAGTGCATGAGCACTTCGTTTGTTCTCTTCCAAATTTGAATGTCACCATATTTACTTGTGTATGAGGTTCTTTTGTGATTGCTATCATTTTGGTATCAGATCCCAGGTACATCTCATATCCGAGCCCATGTCGATCGTGTCTCAGGACGAGGCGGCGCGGGAAAACAGTGATGTGTCGTTCCGCTACCCGCAGTTAATAACAACGAACTACACCAGTTGGGTGATCAGGGTGCAGGCCATGATGGAGGATCAAGGTGTAAGCTATCGAGTCGGCAGTTGGCGTGGCCGTCGATACGAAGAAGGACAAGAAGGTGAGATCGCATCTTCTCCAAGATCTCCTGGAAGATCTCCTAATGCAAGTGGCGAACAAGAAAAACGGTAAAAGAGGTATGGGATGCCTCAAAACTAGGTTCATTGGCGCAGATCGCGTCAAGAACGCACAGTGAGAGATGTTGAAAAGTGAATTCGACGCCACGCGGATGCAAGAAACGAAGACCCTAGACCAGTACGCCGGCAAACTGAACAACATGTCTGTTCGGTAAGCGAACCTTGGGGCAACTCTCAACGATGCCATATTGGTCAAGAAGTTATTCGACACTGTGCAGGATCGCTTCCTTAACGTGATTGACGGGATCAAACAATTTTGCGATCTCGAAACCATGCCATTCGAGGAGGTTGTGGGACGCTTAAAGAACTATGAAGAACGAACATGCCTGCGGAAGCCTAGCAACAATAGCAACGACGAAAATCGGCTCTTGCTCACTCAAGTCGAGTGGGAGATGCGACAAAAGAAGATTGGTGGTGATTCAACGTCGAGCAACAAAGGTAAATCTCAAACTCCCTCAGATAGAAATAATGGTGGTTGGGGAGGACGCGGAAGAGGATGCGGTAGGGGAGGCTGTAATGGGCCGTCACGAAAGGAGGGTGCAGGTGGCTCCAACGGCAGTGGCCATGACAAAAGCCACATCCGGTGCTTCAACTGCAACAAGATGGGCCACTATGCATCTGAATGCAGGACTCCAAAGAAAGAGCAGAGGCATACTTTGCTTGTGTCGATGACTACGAGGCAACCCTACTGCTCGCGACATCAAGGACGGAGTAGGAGGAAGTCATCATGCTGAACGAAGAAAAGACGAGGTCGGAGCTGCGTAGCACGAAGGAGGTGGGTGCCCCCTGTCACATCTGGTACTTGGACAATGGGGCAAGCAACCACATGACCGGCGACAAGTCTAAGTTCCATGAGCTAAACGAGAATGTCACTGGTAATGTCAAATTCGGCGACGGATCGAAAGTGCAAATAATGGGCAAGAGGTCAATCTTGTTTAATTGCAAGAACGGAGATCAGTGGCTCCTACAGGAAGTGTACTATATCCCGAAACTCAAAAATATCTCACTGTAACATCTCTCATGGGAAATCAAAAAGACCAGAAGTAAAATTAAGTACTCAAAAGCTGTGAACACACCTTTTTTCTGTGCAAAAGCTCCGTCTCATCTCGACCGCTATGGTTGTTTCGCTTAAGCTACTCTTATTGGGTCCATATGAAGGTAACTTCATGAGCAATAGCATAGCCATGAAACTAAGACTAACTACTAGTGTACTTTTAAATAAGGAAGTATACTCACTCACTCTCGTGCACTCTCTCTCATACATCTATCGTTTCTTCAATTATCTAGGTAATCTACCTCAAGCCCACTACCCATTGGCAAAACTCTCATAAGGTGTATGACACAAGACTTGGTTCTTAATTTATCAAGGGATTTTTACACCCATGACCCTGCGTAATTCCACAATAACATTCATAACCCTATATAATCGTGAATTACAAGAGAAACTTCGGATAGTTACTCTGTCTCACATCTATAACCTTCTGTTAGTTTCAACGGTCAACCCCAACCACACCATCGAGTTAATCTAACCTAATATCAATCCAACGGTTAAAATTAATTCAAAAGTAAAAAAGTAAAAAGAAAAAGAAACTCCCATCCCTCCCCCTCCTCCTCCAGCAACACTCCCCCCACAACCCTGGGGAGTCGATAGGGCTTGCATGCATGATCCGGGGAGAGGGGAGCTTGCAGGGGCAGGCTTACGAAGGGGGCGACAAGAGTCGACGGGGAGGTCCGGGGAGAGAGGAGCTTGCGGGGGCAGGCTTATGAAGTGAGCCAAAGGGGAGACGGGGGAAGCTTTGGGGTGGGGGGTTTTGCGCTCGAATTTTGCAGCGGAAGGGCAAGGGAAGGGGGGCGTCCAGGGAAGCTTGCGGGTGTGTGTGTGTGTGTGGGGGGGGGGGGGGGGGAGGGGTGACTCCACTCGAAGGTTGCTGCGGCAGGGCAAGGGAATGGGGGCATCGGGGGAAGCTTGCGGGTGTGTTTGACTCTGCTCGAAGGTTGCAGCGACGGGCCAAGGGAAGGGGGGCATCGGGTGAAGCTTGCCGGGGGTTGCGCTCGAAGTTTGCAGCGGCAAGGGCAGGTCGTCCGGGGGAGGGAGACGCTGTTGACCGGTTTCGACTTGAAGCTCGCAACGGTAAGGGCAAGTTGTCAGGGGGAAGCTTACAGGGGCAGGAGGCGCTGCTGCCGGTTTCGGCTCGACGGGGGATATGGGGTGGGGGGGGGGAATTCGAATGCCGCGGGGGAGATTGGGGAGGAGGGGCTTTCGAGCCCACAGGGAGAGCTCAGGAGGGGGAGCTTCTATTCTTGCGTTACAGGGGAAGAAGGGTATCGGGGGCGCGGGGCTCTATCAGCAGCAGGAGAGCTGGGCACAAGGCTCTTCGAGCAGGGAGGTTGGGCACGGGGCTCCCGCCGAGCAAGGGAGGAGCTGGGCACGATGGCACATCTTGCAAATAAGAATGAACTTTAGGGGTAGTTTTGTCTTTTTCAACGGAAACCGTCAACTATAACAGTCATCCCAAACAGAACATAACACGGGGTTATGTAATGTAAGAGTTAAGCATTACTCGGGGTTTTTCGTGTAATTCACGATTATGCGAGGTTATGAATGTTATTGCAGAATTACTCAGGATTATGGGTGTAAAAATCCCATTTATCAATCCTGTTTTATAGAACCTTCAGATTAAATCCTCCAAGGACCTCTAATTTTCTCAAAAAAGAAAAAAAAATTGATTCGTTATTTTCATTCTTCACTAACCAAATCTCGAAACCCCTTCATTATGTTTCATACTCGGATTGCCATTTAGTACGTCCACAATGTTACTATAAGTATTATATCCATGTATAAGAGTGAATATTATACTGTCAAGCACACCATTTAGCATCAAACTCCATTTAGCAGATATCAAAATTCATCGTCCATCACCAAGTGCAAGGTGTCATCCAACCTAACCTTTGGATTTACGACCATCTAAGTCTTTAATATGATGCCTAATAATGCACGTTGGTCCCAGATGGTACCTATCTCCATGCGAGAAATGCAATATCCTTGCAAGAAGCAAAAGTCCACGGTAAGAATGCCCACAAGACAACAACCGCATGTGAACGACATGTTAAGAATTCGATTAGTTTCATCTCCTTATACGTTACCTTTTGTATGTTCTCGCAACTCAATCTTGATGTATTTGTTTCTTTCACCTAAGTCAATTCTAGATCTTTCCATTTATCATCATAAAACATTTTAGAACAAGGGACCCGATACAACCGGAATCAATGAATTTTGAAAACATCTTTTAAAATTCGAATATGTTATGTTTATTCTTAACAAAAGGACACTATTGTTAACGGTGCAAGAACATAAAGATGCAGGTTTTATTGCAAACAATGTATGGGCATAAGTATTACTGCAAAATCTCTAAAAATATATACTGAATGATCATACCCAGTAGAGGAACCTATCGCCTGTTTGCTGACCTAGCGCAGAAGTGGGAGCTGGGAGGTGTTGCATCAGCGGAAGAAGGATCAGTTCTCATGGAGTTGGTGCTCTTCCCGGTGGATCATCCAAAAGCAAAGAATGAATAGAAAAATAAAAAGACCAAGGTCATCTTAAGCTAAAAAGAACAGCAGATAGACCATTATTGTTATACAGCAATCAGGGATTTACATCGATTTACAAAAACCAATACGCACATAGACCAATGAGTAGAAACCATGAACCACTGATGATCAAGTAGTCGGAAAGTATATGGAGCATATGTATTTGAAAAATGTGAAGCATCAACTGAAAATTTCAATCAGAAACACAACACCACACAAAGACAAGCAACACGATACAAAAATGAAAGTGCGGAAGATACCACACAAAAGGTCATATTGCAAAGCATGTAAACTATTGCTTGTCGAAGTCATTTCAGATGTTGTCAGATATGCAACATATAATACTGCGTTGTCGTTAAGTGCATGCGTAAAACAGCTGCGGAGTCATGTATGTGACTGCAGAGACTAATTCCAAGATTGATCTTGCCACTTCAGAGCCGGATGGAGCTCCATAACTGGAGAAGACCAGTGATAGGGTTTCCTCTTCCATGGACGTTATGTGGAGGAGGGGAATTATAATCCAGAAGGCATCGTTGTCTTGTTTCTCCCTCTCGCAAATGGTCAAGGATGCAATAAAAGAAGGTTGCAAAGATATAGCAGGACGTTGTGGAAGAAGGAAGACGCATAAGCTCATTGATGTGGGATGAAATGGAGGCAGGGGGGGCAATCCTATCACGCTCCTCGATGGCAATGGTACGAGGGGTGGTTCCATAGGAATCATGAATGAGCAGAAATCCGAGCTGAATCATCTGCTATACCATTATAAGGCATCTGAACAACGTAGGCTACGTATACATTCTCATTTGGCAGCTGATCAAACTGTAAACACACAGCATAATGATGCAAACAATTGGATCATTTCTTAATGTAGATTTCTTTATACTTTAGTCACAGAATTTGTCAAAGTTCCAACGCATTTAGGCATAAAATATCACCAGAAGAAACATTTCCAGTTCGAAAGTAACATTGTCTCAGCATCCGAGATGTTTAACATATTATCATCAAATGAGCGAAAGTTGGTTGCACCATTGAACATGACAGCAAACTTATTCCCGCATCTTTTCCAAGAGCTAGACCATTCAAGATGTAAATATGCATTGATCACTGCAAACCTCCCTTGCAACACAATTCTTGTTTTTTCGGATCCACACGAACAGAAAATATAATCACAAAGGATAAAGTTCATCAACAATTAAAAAAAGGTTTTTCCACCATCGTACACACATGGTGGATCAGGTAAAGGGGGCAGGTAAACAAAACATGCAAACAAGCAATTGAGCAAACATAAAAGGACGGAGAGAGAATCGTCGAATTCTACGAACAGCAGTCGTAGGGTGGGAGATCGGGGTGATGCGCGGTTTTGCTGGAGACGGCGCCGCTGAAGAGGAAGAAGCCGACGAAGTGGCCGGCGACGGTGGCGAGGAGGACGCCGACGTTGAAGGACATGAGGGCGAGCATGATGAGGAGGGCGAGGCCGACGCGGGCGGTGTGCATGACGGTGTGGAGGAGGGCCTTGCGGGAGGGGGACCAGGAGGGGCGGGTGAGGCGGCAGTGGGAGAGCCACTCGACGAGGAAGGCGAAGAGGAAGCAGATGACGAGGGCGAGGGCGTACATGCCGGTGCGGGTGCCCGGCCATCCCTTGAAGAGTATGATGGAGTCCTTCCCCCAGAACAGCGTCATGTGCATCAGGGACTTCTTCGCCGCCATGGCCGCAGCTCCGGGAGGGGGAGGAGCACCCATCGTCATGCCTTCCATGCTGCTCCCTCGATCGATCGATCGATCGATCTCTGACCCATCGAATCGAATTTATGCGCACTCGAGTAATCTGTACGTCTCTTTCGTGTACTATCCATTTTGTCAACCTGTACTGCATCGCGTTCCATTCCAGATTTGGGCCGATGGGTTTCTGCGTTTGCTCTAAAGCCCACGGCCCAAAAAATTATATATTGTTCCTTGTCCCTAAGCTTTGTGGGGGAGGGAAACAAGTTAAGTTAAAAGAAAGTTATTGGGATTTAAGGTTACAATTCAATTAGTCTCATATCACATTATAACATATGCTAATCAGCGGGTGCTATATTTTTTAAGTAAAAGGTATAACATCGAAATAATGTTGTACATATAGCTCATGAACATATGGACTTTGAACTTGTAGTATATCTTGGCAAATTGACCTCTCTGTGAATGAATAACCAGTCATTCTTATGATTATTCTATTTTTATGTGCTTTCCCTAATACTAATAAGAAACTTTGCTGCACTCCTTTCTGAGACATCTTCTCCACTTCTTGATTGTCTAATAGAGAGGTTTTAGAAGGTCCAGCTCATAGTATGTAGCACATTTCTCTTCAAGGCAATGCTTGTATGTTGGTTTAGATGGAATTTCATTATTCTTCGTGATATTGACCACATTTTTTACCCCTATTTGTATCTTATTGGGACGCCCTAGTGTTCAAAGTAATGGAAAAGGATATAGTATATCATCGCTAATTTTGTTTATTTTCAATGATCGTTGTTACTGTACCAATGAAGGAAATGTTAGAACTAAATGCAAAAGAATGTGGTTTTACAAGTTACGGGACATGATGAAAAGATATAGAAATAGGTCCTTTTCTCATCAAAATAATTGTTAGTAAGAATGTCACATTTGATGAGAATTATATACTTCATTCAAGGATCGGGTCTGTTGATGTATGGACAAGTGATGACATCCACTAACTAGTGGATTTTAGGTTTACATTATTGCACATAAAAAATAATACAAAACATACACATACTCGGCCTAAAAGCTTCTACACAAGAGTAAAATTAAATGCTACTACCGTGGTAAAATACAGTTAAGACATTGTAGATTATATAATGCAAACAAAGCATCGATTTCATAAACAACTCTTTGTGTTTCTCCCTAGTACTTCACATTCATCTTTTTCACGTGCAACTGCATATTCTTTTTGGTATTGTGTAATGAAGTAGTGAATTACACATCAAGCCATTATGATGAGTGCTTGCTTTACAAATCTATAGCAAGGTTAAAAAATCAAGAACGTTGAATTGTCCCTTCAAGATCATTATATTTGGATAGCCACAGTCAACTAGGTACATATGGCCTCGAGAGATTTTGAATGAGCTATCTTCCAAAAATCCAGCGTAAGACATGCTCATGTCAGAAGTGGATCCCTTTCGTCACGATACATCATATGGGAAGCACTGCTTGAAATCAGCTCATGCTATGGCATTTGGAGAGCTCTAACAATGCATGTTATTGAAACTGCCCGACAACAACGACACTGCGTAGGTGATAAATAGCCATCCATCTACATGTATTCTTCCATTTTGCATTTAAATCCTTATCAAAACACATGTAAATACAACTAACTTATACAAATTAGCATTCATTATTTATCTACAAATACTATATAAATAAATGTAATTAAATACAAAATAAAAGAATAAAGAAAATAAAAGGAAAATAAATGAAGTATCAAAGATACTGAATGACCCCAAAACCCCGAGACCAGGTCATTATTGACTTCATCGACAAGGAATAAAGTAGGGGAAGATGAATGTCAGAACTATATATAGAAACCCAAATTTTTATACTTCACAATACACATTTTCACTTGATTTTATTCTTCATTTTATACACCTCAAAAAATAAAATGATTAACATGAAGCTTGTAAATAAAATATATAGAAAATTATAAAAAGAATTGCACATAAAATAATACACTATACAACTGGGACACAAATGAAAAAGTTATAAACCAAACTTCACGAACCCATATCTTCTCCATGTAAGCTCAAAATTCATCAAATTCATCTCATTATATTTAGAATTAAATTATTTATCTAATGAAGGTGGTTTTATCTAAAATAGAGTTAAGATGAAAAAGCCACCTTTCTGGGGTCTCATTGTACTATATACATGTATACTTTATTCATATAATTGATTCTCTACATTTTTGTCATTAATATATTTTTTAAAAATTGTAAATATTATGTGAAACATAGTAAAAATATTTACAGAAAATAAACAAGTAAAAATATATTAAAGTAAATAAAGTAATAAAATATATAGGTATACAATACCTATAATGTACATACATATATTTATTTAGGTATGTAAATAAAATCAGAAAAATAAATAAAAATATGTACATGTGTATTTAATTATATTATAAATATATAAATCATGTGCATATAATAATAATATTAAAAATATAAAATAAAAATAAAATACCTAAAATATAGGTAAAAATTAACACATAATAAATGAGGTTGTAAAAATAAATGAAAATACACATGAAATAGTACATAAAGTAAGAAACATTTTTATGCTTTGAGTTTTAGTTGATAAAAGCATTTATTATTGTTTTTGAATTAACTCTGAATTTTATTTCTCTTTTGTCCTTTTGTGGTCCTATGTGGTCAATTGTACCTTCAGGTTCTCTGATTTTGTCAGATTGGCTACTTTCCCTTCTTCTCCATTTCCTTACTCAACCTTCATTCCACCATTCCTCTTGAGCTCACCACCAATCTGTACACCCCACAACCCTAATCCCAGCTAGAACCCTAGGCTCCACCTACCCCGCAGCACCATAATGCAAGCTCCTCCCAAAATTCATCGGTGGCTTGCCTATAATAAAGACCCTTTGGCCCCTCCTTTTACGTTTTGATCCTTCTCTCTCCCCCATAAGACCAAAGGGACCTCTTAGTCGAGTCTTCGATGATAGAGGATACTCCTAGCCTTGTTGGCGAGGACTAGGAGGAGGAGAAGTGGTCCACCCTCTCCTCAAGGTTATCTCCAGTGAGGTTCGTCTGCTCCCTGATTACTAAAAAATCAAAAACATTGTCATTTTTTCTTCCAGAAATTAAAAAAATTACAGAAATTTGAATATTGCTCTAAAAATTCAAAAAAAAGAAGATTAATTTCCTTTCGTTGTCTTTTAATTTCTGTGCAAATTTCGTGCATTATTCTTTTCAAAACCAAAAAATTAAAAATACCAAAAATCTTAGAAAAATCACAGAAAATTATACAAAATCCAAAAATCATAATTTCACTTCCTGTTTATAGATATTTGTCTATATTTTAGCATAAAAATATCTAGAAGTTTTGAGCACTTAAAATATTTTAAATTTGTAAATTACTCCTTGTGCACTATTTATCATTTTTGCCAATATGTGATTTTTAGAAAAATATAAAACAACTGAAAAATCTACAAAAAATCCCAAAAATATTTCAAAGTCTTTAAAACCCAAAACGTATTTTCTTTATAGTTTTCTGGATATTTTTGACTATTTTTAAAAATTCAAAAAGAGTGTGGTGTGTGTATTTCTTCCCTTATGCATATTGTTCCTTATTTGAAAATTTAAAAAAATGAAAATAAAAAACCACTAAAAATTCATTTTATTTTTAATTTTGACTAATTAGTTTTTCAATCGTGCTCCTTGTGTTCGATCCTGGTCGCTATACCATGTAAATAAAATAGCGAAGACCGCTTACATTACTTTTCATTGATTGATTTTTTAAGGGATTTTTACCCGGTAGACCCTATAAACTTTTTAAATTACCTCTACGACCTTTTGCACAACGTAATTACCCCATCGACCCTATAAGTTATCCTAAGAACCCCCACGAGCTTCAAACAGATTGCCCGGAGGGTTCATGGGATGAGAGTTGGCAAGTTTACAGGGTCGAGGGAGGAATTATGTTGTTTCAAAGGTCGTAAAGGTAATTGGTAAAGTTTATAGGGTCTGCCGGGTAAAAATCCCTTTTTTAAAAAAAAGTGGTTTAAATATTTTTCTCGTTGATCACGCTTGGTGATTCAGGTCACAACGACCCTTGATTATTTGCATACTTAACCCGATTTGCCAGGCATGTCATCGCCAACCAAGATAAAAAGCTAAACCTTTACGGTTCCGCTTGTCGTGTTGGTGAATCCACTTCGATAGTGTTTGTCTAATTAGTTAAGGTCCAAGATCTGATCTTCTCATCTCACCCTTCATCTCTTTCTATCTTGTTTTCATCTACTATCTTTCTTCTCTTTGCGTCCTTCTTCCTATCTTTCTTCTTCTTATTCTCTGATTAAGATGATGGGCAAGCGATCTGTTAGACCGACTCTTACGGCACAGCTTTACAGTGCACCTTGAAGGATATTGAGAATCCTCAAGCGCATCACGGAAGCATGACGATCGCATCGAATACGATCGGGGCGACTAGTCGTACTAGTCGCAAGGTACGGCGGAATTTAAAAATTTTTAAATCAAATGATGAAACCACATGATCACGAGAACACTTCTCGGATCATTTCATCAAACCACAAAGCATAAGGAATACCTTTGAAGCGTGGTTGTGATCACGAGATCCCAAACAAGAGATTCTCCTGTCTCAAGTCCGATCCACGAAGAACGCACTTGCGGGCACGATGATGAGTCGCGTTCCTCCCGCAATCCTCGATGAAGATCCAAGCAATAGATCCCCTGATTTTGTCAAGCGAAATCCGTCGTCTTCCTCTATAGCAAGTAGCCACGAAGAAGAAGGAGATCCTCGAGTCGTCGAAGGCGAAGGCGAGAACTTCTCTCCTTTCTCAACAATGGTGGTCGGCCACCCTATGGAGAGGGAGAGAGGGAGAGAGAGAGAGAGAGCACGAGAATGAGAGGGAGAGAGAGAAGTAGAGTAGGTGTATACTTAGTGTAGCTTTCAAGGGCTAAGGCTACCCTCTTTATATATTAGTTTGGGATCCAATGGATCTTAATCCATGGCTCTCATGGATCCAACGGTCATTGTAATCCAAGAGCCATCCAACGGCTATGATTGTTGTTGGTTAAAAACCAACAACATTAATTTATATAAACTAAATATATGTTGAATTATCAACATAATTTAATTAACATAAATTAATTTATTAAGAGATAATAAGGCAACAAATAAGAGGAGACAACAACCCTCCTAAAATCAAGGAGGCGTCACCTATGACTAAGTCATAGGTGACGCCACCTTTGATTATTGGTAATTTTGTCTCCTTTTATTTATATTATTATTTCTTAATTTTTTGCAATAATTATTATTGCAATAATATCCACCAAATTAATTCCAAATTAATTTGTGAATATTTCAATCATGCCAATGAAAAAAATATGTGAATCATATTCACATCCCAAACTAATTTGTAAATTACATTTCCAATTAATTAACTAATGTTGATCCAATCCACATTAATAATTAACAAATATTATTTACAATATTTCTCTCTCTGATATATTATAAATCTCATTTATAATATACACAGATATTGTGGATATCACTATCCACGATCTGCTTATCCTTGATAATTAAATCCCATTTAATTATCTTGGACAATCATTCTCTCAACATGAATCTTATTCATATTGTACTTGATAATTAAATCTCATTTAATCATCAATACCTTCTTGCTTGGATACTAAATTCATCACATGAATTATTCTTGAACTCCTTCAAGAATAATGTGCCTTCTCCGCAGATACTTGAAGATAAGGACATGGCGATTGTATTGTTCCACGTATAGTGACTTGGATGTTGAGATCTCATCTCAAATCCCGATCTAACGGACCTCTCATAGATGCTTGATTAAATCAAGTCCGTATACTTAATCTTCTCATTGCATCTGAATCACATTCAGATCAATGTCCAACATTTGGACTAAGATCAAGTTACTTCTCTACTGAGAGGAGTCACTAAAATCCAGACCTGTTTCATCACTCCCTCGGACTGGAAGCGTCATGGTTATACAATCGTTTATGATCACATCACTCTCAGGTATTCCTAATACCTGCACATCCTGCATACTGGAAGACCAATGATCAACCTGAAGATGAAGATCTATTTTATACTGTCTTCTTCAGGATTTGATCACCAAGTTTCTCAATCTTGGTCATTGGGATTTGGTATCGATCATATGCTTTCCCAAAGCATATATCATACCTTCAAATTCTTGTCATGCTTCCAAAGCACGACGACCATGCATGGAATTTGATCGGTCCCAATACCTCACGAGTGAGCTCATGTCTTCCGATTCATAAGTGAACCTGTATGATCCCTTTGAGAGATCGTATTACTCATATGCCCTTATATGCACACAAGCTCACCGGTGTATAGACCTTGATTAGGTCATCAACCTAATGGTCTGCCAAATGTTCATACTCAGACATATAGTAACACATCTGTCTCTGGTCAGAGGATGTGTGCCTATGCTGTGACAGTATTCAACATAGGACTTAGGTTATCTCGATCTCGCTAAGTCAACCCATTGACTTAACTAATCTGACACCTCCGAATCACTATTCTGATGAATACCCATTCATCACTCTTTATTCTTATATTTTAGCTACAAAAACCTATGCAAATGCATGTAGATACTTGTAAATAGGAATAATTAGCAAAAGCATGCATGTTTGTAAATATCTATAATTAGCATGTTTTTGTGCAAAAATAAAAGAATAAAGATGAAAAAGAAAAAAAAGGGAAATATTTAGAATAAATATTGAGCAACCTAACCCAAGGGAGGGCTCAGCATGGGCCTGACCGCATAAAAGCCAAAGTAGAGGGAGATAGGGGCTCATGTGTAAATATTTAAAAATAAATAAAATTATATTTTCCTCACCTAAAAATATGCTTGTATATATTGTGTATATATTTAGAAACTATTAAAAACAAAATAAAAATTTAAAAATCAAAAATTCAAAAATACCCCTTCACCTTGTACATAGACCATATTCCTATATTTATTCAACCTTATAAATAAATAAAATTACTTTCAAAACTTTTTGTAAGTATTCTATGTTATATTTTAAATAAAATAAATAAAAAGAATTAAAACGAAAATCAAATAAAAAT
Organism: Ottelia alismoides; assembly: GCA_037367405.1. NCBI lineage: Eukaryota > Viridiplantae > Streptophyta > Magnoliopsida > Alismatales > Hydrocharitaceae > Ottelia > Ottelia alismoides. The sequence goes on along the minus strand of JAZKJV010000738.1, from coordinate 988,122 downwards.
AACAAAAATTAAAAATACAAAAATATCTTGTACATGTGCCATGTACATAGTTGTACATAACTAATTATTTCCTCTATGTATATAAATAATAAAAACCAAATAAAAATATCCTTTTATTCCTCATTTTATTCTATAAATAAATAAAATATAAAATGAGAATAAAATTGTATAAAAATAACTAATTAAAAATCAAAATTAAAAACCACATATTGTACATATACCTATACATAGCCCTAATATGTACATACCTTATTTTTATTTCCAAAAATTAATTAAAAATCACAAAAAAATAGAAAAAATTAAAATAAAAATATTTTATGTTTTGAGTTTTTCATAATTCGGCCTTTTCCTATTTTATTTCGAATTTTCAAATCAATTATGGCGTGGCCTCTCTTGATTGGTCCACGGGGGACGTTGACCCCCCGGTCAACTCCCCCCTGTGGACCACTTCACACGGGTCGTGACGCCCGACCCGACTTCCCCGATTTTTCGCGTCACGACCCGGCTTCCAAATCCGCAAATCTCGAGCTCCGATCATTCCCCGTGCATCCGGGAACCTCGCCCGACACCTTGCCTAGGGGTCCGTGCTCCATCGAGCCGGACCCGAGCCCTTCTTCCCGGACCTGCACCCATATAAAATTCCAGCTCCGCCACATTCATTTGCTATCTTTGGCTATCCACCCTTCGTCTCGTGACCTCCATAGCAATCCCTGAGGTGACAGCTCGCGATTGCCCTTGTAGCAGTGAGGAGGGGGTGGCCGGACCACTGATCCGGCGACTTTGCGCCGCCGTGCTCCGCCCAGTGCAGGAGCTCGAGCCTCAGGCCTTGGCGACCTTCGAGGCAACGACCAGGAGCTACCTTAGCTCCAGCACAGTCTTCCACACCACCCAGGTAACCTTCTAGCCTTCTTGTTTAGCTTAATTTTGAGTTACCCCCAAATCATAGTACCGCCGAGTTCCGTCGATTCCGGCTATATCGCACATCCTTTCGATCATCGGAACCTACGCTCACCATCGCCATCCCTCCGCGCACATTCTTCGCCCCTTCGTTCATCCCAGCTCTCACAGGAGCTGGGGTTCGAGCTCCACCGTCCTCCGCTCGCCGGAGCTCGCTCGCCCCGACCCACAGTTCACCTTCACACCGCTTCATCGGGTCGAGGCACTTTGCCCTCGACCCGCGAAGCTTCTGGGTTACTTTGCAGGTCAGAAGGAGGCCATCTGAGGCCCCCCTCACATCCAGGCCAGGAGCTTATCTCCGTCGACCTCGCCGGAGCCCCTCCAGGGCTCGGCTGGGCCATCGGAGGCCACCACCAGCTGCGGGACTCCAGTGCGGACCTGCTCCGATCTTCAGAGGCAGCTGAGGAGGACCACAGCACGCGCACGAGGCCGGCGAACCTCGCCGGTCACCTGTTCTTCGAAGGTCTTCCACCACCGTCCGATCGCCCTCCGCTCCAGTTTCAATCGTCGCCGTTCATTCATCGAGGAGCAAACACCGTTGATCATTTCGAGGGTCGATCCGGACCGTTAGCTCAGAGGAGAGAGTCACCAGCACCTGACCCGTCCGATCTTCCACGTGGCCCCCTCTGAGCCGTCGATAAGGCTCACGTGCGGACGAAGAGAAGCGCCAGCCGTTCGAGACCGTTAGATCAGCTACGTGGCGTTCATCCAGCCGTCGACGTAATAAAGGGGTAATTTACCTTAGGCCCCCCTCGTAGTTTGTGCTTTACATTTCAGTCCTGTAAATATTTTATGCTTTTTATTTACGTTTGGATAATTGCACATTAGACCTCGTGCTTTTTAGTATTTGCATTTATGCCCCTGTATGTTTGAGCCACGTGCGTCGTCACGTGTATATCTGGTGTATTTGCAATATTAGTCCTGTAGTTCTGGGTGCTTTGTTAATGAATGAAAACTTTTTAGGAATTGCATATCTACCCCTGTGAATGTTTTAATTGCACAAGTGCGTGTATTGTAGGGTAAATTGCATCTGGGGTCCCTGGACTTTTGGTACGTGTTACCAAATAGTCCCCGGACTTTAGTTTCTTTACAAAAAGGTCCCTGAGTGCCCCAGGCACGCGCCACGCGCGTGACTTGCTGGGAAAATTGCACCTGGACCCCCAGAACTTCGGGTATTTGCACTTAAGTCCCTATGCACAGTGCCCCCTTTGGATTTTTGAATAAAATATCAAATCACCTCCAAATTCGATGAAAATTTGAAACATGGCTCCTGCCATGTTGTAGAATTTTTGAGAATTTTTGAGGACATTTTTGATTTTATTTGTTATTTTTAAAAATTCAAAAACATCTATTTTAGCTACTGTCTAGGTTTAAAAATCCCAAAAAAATATAAAAACACCCCCAAAAATTCTAAAAAAATTAGTTACTGTTCTTTGTGTGTTTCTTGATTTTCTAGCCAATTTTGGTTATTTTTCATTGCTTAAAAACCCTAAAAATTCAAAAACACCTAAAAACTTATAAAAATCATAATAAAAATATTAAAAATCCAAAAACAATAATTTTGGTGCTCAAATTTTCCTTCTTTTATCTAGTATACAGGAAAATTACCTCCAGGTCCCTCTGAGATCCTTAGATATTTTATCTTTGGGTTTTGGGCCTGGCTGGACAGTACCTTGTCTTTTTAGCACTGTTTGATTTTTAGAAAATAAAATACCTTATAAAAATCCCAAAAATTCACCAAAACACTAAAAAACCTAAAAAACATAAAAACAATTTTTCTTGAATTTTTGCTTGATTTTTGGTGCTTTTAAATAATTAGCTAAAGTGTGCTTTTATTTGCTTTCTTTTATTTTCTTCACTTTTTAAAAATCCAAAAAAATATAAAAATTATTAAAAACCACTAAAAAAATACTTTTATTTTATTTTATTTTCTTTTTACTACTTCGTAGGCCTCTGGCCAACCCGTGCTCCTTGTGTTCGACCCTGGGTGCTATACCAGGTTAATCTCATAGCTAGACCGCTCTCTTTTGTTCTTGATTGATTTTACCTGTTTTGAGTGGTTGATTTTTCTTGATATACCCATCCTCTGAGATCCGGGTCGCAACGACCCTTGTTTCATTACCTTCACCCGGGTCTTGAGGGATTTTAGGGTCATCAGAATGGCGCCGTTGCCGGGGACACTCAGGGCTTAGTAGTATTTTTGTCTTTATTTTCGTTTTTGTTTTCGTGGTTTTTCGCGGCTCTTCGGAGCTCGCGGCTTTTCGCGGTTTTTGTATCTATTTTCTTTTTGTTTTATTTTGTTTTATTTTGATTTTCTTTTATTTTTATTTTTGTTTTATATTGTGTGTTTATTTTATTTTTCATTTTTGCATATATACCCTGACTTGTATTTTCATTTCTTTTTCTTTTCATTTGACTATTTTTACTGGTCTGACCACTCTTTTCTCTGTCTTGCGAGGGCCCGAGGACCGCGGAGGCGACTTTCGAGGAGCCTGAGCAGCCGAGGAACTTGGAGGCGGCTTCTTTCTCTACGAAGCCGCAGGAGAGAGCGAGAGGGAGAGTTGAGTGGGTGAGGATAGCTTAGGACTTTATTTCATTTATTATTATTATTGTAATAATACAGGGACAGGACTTGGACTGTTTGGACTTGTGACCGTAGCGGGTCTGTTTCGCCGAGCACCGGTGTGCTCGGGGGACCCATTAGGACCTTCGGTTTTTCGCGGCTTTCTTCGCGGTTTTATTTTTCTTTCTTACTGTTTTTTCCGGTTTTTCGCGGTTTTTGCTCGAGCCCCTAGATTTAGGACTTTCTGGTGATTGTGACGTAATTAAGTAGGATCCACACACCTTAATGACATATATGTTCCTATAGACCGTAATTGGACCTACTTAAAATAAATAATAAAAATAACCGACTCGCTAGCCTCCGTAGCCTACGTGCCGTAGCCTGTCCTGTAAAGCGCTTACTCCTACCCCCGATTTGTCGGGCAGGGGAGGGACGGGCCAAGACCGGACCCTTTGGCTTGGAGGTCGGTGACCGGTTAGACGGTTCTTCGCTAGAAGTTGCTCGTCTAGGACTCGGCTTCCCGTTGCATCATTTAGCTTAGTTTTATTTCTGCCTTTTATTTTATGCGCGAATCATATTGCATGTAGAGAGCTGGAGGCAGGTACGCATTTTTGACTTTGCATGCATCATTGATTTCTCGTGCATCGGCTTTTTCGACTTCTCCCCCCGATTTTGGACTTAATAATCAGGAGAACCGAAAAATTCGTTAGGCGATTTGTTTGCTTTGAAAAATACCTAAAAAGTGAAACCATAAAATTGGGACTGCTAAGATTATTGACCTTAAAACTCGCTCACCCTAAAATTTTGTCTTGGGGAGAGCAACCCCCTCATTGCTTGGTTTGTATGCGCGAGAGAGTGACCCGCACACTAGGTAGAGCCCCCCGTTGCTAAACCCAACTGATTACCGACTCTTCCGTGCGGGCCAGTCGGTTGGGTTAGCAGCGGATATCCCAACAGGTCACGTAAGCGCTCTGATATCTTGAGTGTTCACTAAAATAAAATTGACAAGATAATTTGACCGAACTTTCACGGTCTTCAGCTCGCGTTGCGTTGGTGAACCGGGGGTTTGTTTTTAGATCATAATTTTTCCAGATCTCATCCGCCCTACTCGCCAGATCAAGATGATGGGTAGACGATCTCTTAGGCAACCTCTGGTTGCACCGCTTTCGGGCGCGTCTACCTCATCATCTAGGTTGGCTCGCGAGAGCTCAGACCCGCTCTCCGAGCCCGAGTATGACTCCACCCTGTTCCCCCTCGACCCCCTTTCTGACCTTCCTGAGAGACACGAGCCCGAGGAGAGATTGATACATTTGACAGCACCTGAGCTGGGCTCGTTTGATTTTGCAGACGTCGATATGGCCGGAGCAGGCAGTTCTGATGATCACTCCCGTCGACCAGAGCACATTGTACTAGACCAGGGAGCGATCAACTCCACCCTGATCACATCACTCGATACAGTCCAGCAGCAGCTCCGCGATCAGGGAGCATTCATGATAGAGATGAGGAGAGAGTTGGAGAGGCTCCGAGCAGAGCGAGATCAGCAGAGCGAGCCCGAGGAGATCCCGGATGCAGATGCACAAGCACGAGCCGCAGCAGCAGCAGCAGCAGCCGCGGCCGCCGCCGCAGCGACAGCAGCCGCAGGAGGAGCAGGACCACCGAGACCGATGCGGGAGTTGCACAACCCCGGATCTACACTGATGCACCATTGGGTGGTGGTTCCAGCTATCGTGGGGGACTTCAAGTTCCCCCCGAATACCTTGCAGATGCTTCCTCGGTTCCATGGACTTGCTACAGAGGAGCCCCACCTCCACCTCCAGGAGTTTCTGATGATTTGCAGTACTGTCCACGACAGGCATGTGGACCAGGATACGATCAGGATGATCGCCTTCCCCTTTTCACTGGCAGACAGAGCAGCCACCTGGCTGAAACATTTGGGGAGATTTGTCTACACCTGGGAGCAGCTCCGCACCGAGTACTTGAACAAGTACTATCCACTCAGGCGGACGAATGCAGCGAGGGCCCTGATCAGCAACTTCTCCATGTTCCCCAACGAGCAGTTTCACGAGGCTTGGGAGAGGTTCAGAGAGCTCCTGGACAGATGCCCGCACCACGACATCACGAAGCCGAACCTAGTTCAGAGCTTCTTCAGCGGGTTGTCACCAGAGCTACAGGGCCTGGTGAATGCTTCTTGCGGCGGGTCCTACTTCGCCAAGGACCACGACCAGGTCTGGGCCATTTTTGAGGAGATGGCAGAGAACTACATGGTGATGTCCCAGACCCGGCTCTATACTCAGAAGACCCAGCCACATCAGCCAGGACCCGTGCAGTACCAGTGGATGCAGGTCCATCCAGTTCGTCTGCAGCCGCAGCAGCACAGGCAGAGTCGTCAGCTGCAGACATGGGTATCATTAGCGAGAAGTTGGACCGCATGGAGCTGATCGAGAAGAAGCAGTGCCAGAGTATCACGCAGATGGAGCAGATGGCACAGGTCTTGAGCGACATGAAGACACAGCTCATGTGTCTCCAGGAGGCACAGACGGCTTCTCAGCCCCGTCTTCAGTCGCGAGGCGACACCGGTAGCAGCAGCAGCTCGTCCCAGCGCTCCAGCACTCCCGTGCAGCCTAGACAGGTTCACCTTGTACAGGCGGAGCCGTACCAGCAGCCGCAGCCCACCTACCAGTCTCCACCATCTCCAGAGATGCAGATGGTGGTCTACCAGCCGGACCAGCCTCTGGCAGTACTCCCGCCAGCCCCCTTCGATGCCGAGCCGTTGATGGATGTCAACGGGATTTGGTACGACCGTCCCCAGCCTGGGATCCGACGAGACCATCCCGGATTCAGGTGGGGGAGTGGTGGTGCCCAGCCCCAGCAGCAGCCGTCAGGACAGGGAGGGCAGTACTCCCATCAGAGAGACCAGCACCAGCCGCAGCAGCAGCCCCCAGCATATCACCAGCAGTCATCCTACGGTCCTCGTCCCTATCAGCAGCAGGGACAGTCTTGGAGACGTGAGCAGCAGGCTCACCAGGGATACCAGCAGCACCCTCCATCCTACCCCTCTTACCCACCACAGCAGTTCCAGCAGCCTCACCCACAGAGAGGCCACCCGTCGGGCTCCCACGAGAGCCCCGCCTTGGATGACATCGCCCGCCTCCTCACGGACCAGCAGGCCACATTCAGACGGGAGATGGACGAGTTCCGCCAGGAGATGCGGGACCTGGTGAGAGGGAAGGCCGCCATACCAGCCCAGATAGAGCCGAATCCAAATAGCCTCAAGAGGAAATCTGAGCAGGTAGTACATACTGAGTTAGCCACTCCTAGTGATCCATTTGATGATACTTCTTCGGATCTATTTGATGCTGATTTATCACACTTAGGAGCGGTAGGACCCCAGCAGGCGGCGGCGCCTCATCTGAGCACCATCCCGAGGCGCCACAGGAGGAGGAGGAGAGCGGTACTGAGGCCGCTCCAGATGATGACGGTGGTACTGAGGCCACCAAGGATGCTGATCCCACCGGCGGTACTGAGGCCGCCGCTTCACCAGATCTAGGAGGTGGTACTGATGCCACCCATTCAGCCGAGCCCGCCAGCGGTACTGATGCCGCACGACGTCTACCTTCAGCAGCAGCAGAGCAGCCAGCCCGTGGTGGTACTGAGGCCACCGGTGTTTGTAGAGAGAGAGATGATGTTTTTCCTCGTGTTCATGTATCTCGGAACTCTGTTATGAATAAAGGAAAAGGTTTACTTTCTTCTGGTCCCACTGTGGTGCATGATGTATGTGTGGATCCGGTCCTTGAACCGTCTAGACCTTTCCCTAGTCCTTCATCTGAGAAGGACCCAGTGATCCCCTTCCCTAGAGCCCTTCAGATGGGGAAGGGGAAGAAAAATGATCCAAAAAAGAGAGAGCTTGAGGAGTTCAGCCAGAGCATGATCGATCGATTCCATATTCAGCTGACCCTCCAGGAGGCTTTGCAGCACATCCCCCTTCTCCAGAGATCTTTGAGAGAGAGGACTACAGTCAGGAGGAGGAGGAGGAACCACACTTCAGAGATACATGTGCTAACCAAAGCCACGTGCTGTGCGATCCAGAACCGACTGCCAGCCAAGAGGCCAGATGCAGGGGCCCCGTATGTCAGATGCCAGATCAGTGAGCAGAGGTTCGACCGTACTCTTCTAGATAGTGGATCGTCGATCAACCTTCTTCCGGCAGCCCTTCTCGACCGCTTCGAGTTGGGCACTCTTCGACAGAGCAGGACAGTCCTTCAGTTTGCTGATCGATCTGTCAAGAGGCCGAAGGGGTTGTTACGAGATGTTATCGTCACTATTCAGGGTCTGCAATTCCCCGTGGACTTCGTAGTGTTGGACATGGAGATCCCTGAATCAGTGGCCGATACCCCCATCATCCTTGGTCGTCCGTTCTTGGCCACAGCCAAGGCGGTGACTGATCATGATAGCGGGAAGGTGTACTTTCGCGTCCAGGGCGAGAGTATACAAATAGAGACGGTCGAGGACTATAGAGCCAGATTCAGATCCCGCTTAGATGCGAGTACAGACTCAGAGCAGCTGACAGACGCAAAGCCAGACATCCACCAGGACTGTGATTTTGTGATCACAGATGATGAGGCAGCTTGGGCAGACTTTGAGACACAGACCACCCTCTCACTTTCAGACACAGCTGATGCAGAGATGATAGCAGAGGAGAGTCTGGAGAGCACAGACCTGGTTCAGGATACCATTGCGGCAGCAGAGCCGGTCCTCGATCGCAGCACGATGTTTGGTGATGGTGGTGCTGAGGCCACCTTGTTTTCCGGTGGTACTGATACCACCACTTCTGATACAGATCCGTCGGATTCAGAGTCTGATTGGGCCGATTGCTATGATCAGATGCCAGACCTGAGTCCATCTGAGCCTATTGATGAGGAGGAGGTAGATGCAGAGCAGAGCAGAGACAGTGCAGTAGAGCAGCCTTCTCCCGATCCAGTTTGCGAGAGTATGCTTTCACTTTTCCAGGCAGATTTGGCCGACCTTGCAGCTTTCAGTCAGTTTCTTCCACAGCCAGATTTGCCGGCACCCAGCACTCCAGAGCTGAAGCCGCTCCCTACGTCGCTGAAGTATCGATTCCTTGCGGGCGATCCAGAGATGTACCCAGTCATCATCTCCGCCGAGTTGACTGGAGAGCAAGAATCCCGTTTGATGGGGGTTCTTGAAAAGAACCGCAAGGCGATCGGATGGAGCGTAGCAGATCTCCATGGGATTAGTCCATCAGTGTGCTCCCACCATATCTATCTTGAGGAGGGAGCGAAGCCGTCGCGTGAGTTCCAGCGGCGTCTGAACCCCAACCTGAGAGAGGTTGTGATGAAGGAAATATCAAAGTGGTGGGGTGCAGGTTTTATTTATCCCATTTCCGACTCCAAGTGGGTTAGCCCCTTGCATGTGGTGCCCAAGAAGACGGGCATCACGACTGTGATCAGTGAGTCGGGAGAGGAGATCGCTACACGAGTACCCACCTCTTGGAGGGTTTGTGTTGACTACAGGAGACTCAACCAAGCCACCAAGAAGGACCATTTCCCCCTGCCTTTTATTGACCAGATCATTGAGAGACTGGCAGGGAAGAGCCATTATTGCTTCCTGGATGGGTACTCGGGCTACAACCAAGTGGCCATCGCTCCTGAGGACCAGGAGAAGACCACCTTTACCTGTCCTTTCGGCCCATACGTTTTCGACGCATGCCATTTGGGCTATGCAATGCCCCTGCGACTTTTCAGAGGTGCATGTTGTCGATCTTCTCGGACATGGTAGGGGAGTGCTTAGAGGTCTTCATGGACGATTTCTCGATCTACGGCGACGAATTTGATTCTTGTCTTGACTGCCTAGATCGAGTACTTCAGCGATGTATTGAGTATCACTTGGTGCTATCTTGGGAGAAGAGTCACTTCATGGTGACTCAAGGGACGGTGCTTGGCCACATCATCTCCAACAGGGGCATGGAGGTTGATCCGGCCAAGGTTGATGTCATTAGGAAACTCACACCGCCATCCAATTTGAGGCAGCTACGGTCATTTCTGGGGCACGTTGGATTTTATAGGAGATTCATTCAGGATTTCAGCAGGATTGCCCGACCGTTGACCGACCTCCTGACTAAAGACACCGAGTTCCTTGTCGATGACAAGTGTCTTTCGTCGTTCGCTACTCTCCAGCAGTGTGTTATTGAGGCTCCTGTCCTCCAGCCGCCTGATTGGTCTCTCCCATTCGAGATCATGACGGATGCCTCCGATTTTGCCGTAGGGGCAGTGCTGGGACAGAGGAGGGATGGAGTACCATTTGCTATACACTACGCTAGCCGCACATTGGATTCCGCCCAGCGGAATTACACGGTCACAGGGAAGGAGATGCTAGCCGTAGTGTTTGCCCTGGATAAGTTCAGATCATATATCATCGGATCTAGAGTGACTTTGTTTACAGATCACACCGCCATCAGGTACCTCATGGCAAAGAAGGATGCCAAGGCCAGACTGACTAGATGGATCCTTCTACTCCAGGAGTTCGACATTGAGATTAAGGATAAGCCTGGAGTCAAGAATGTGGTGGCGGATCATCTCTCCCGATTAGAGCAGCCTGAGGATTCTGAGCAGATTGATCCTATTAGAGATACCTTCCCAGATGAGGCGATCCTTGCTATCGCCTCACTCCCATGGTACGCCGATATTGTGAACTTTCTCGTTGCTGGGAAAGTCCTACAAGATTGGCCCAGGCAGAGGCTTGAGACCTTCCTAGCGAAGGCCAAGTCTTACCATTGGGAGGATCCCATCCTTTACCACGAAGGAGGGGATAGCGTCTGGCATCGGTGTATTCCTCAGGAGGAACACCATAGCGTCCTCACTTACTGCCACAAGCTTGAGGCAGGAGGACATCATTCTGGGAGGAGAACGGCACAGAAAGTGCTCCAATCCGGCTTATGGTGGCCTACCCTCTTCAAGGACTCAGATGAGTTCGTGAAGAGGTGTACTGACTGTCAGAGGATGGGCACTTGTGGACAGCGTGATATGATGCCGATGCAGCCCATTCACTTCTGTGAGGTTTTTGACGCATGGGGCATCGATTTCATGGGTCCATTCCCTAAGAGTCAGGGATTTGAGTACATTCTGTTGGCCGTTGATTATGTGAGTCGTTGGGTGGAGGCTATCCCCGCCCGAGCCGCTGATGCGAGGACAGTTTGCAGATTTTTGAGGAAGCATATCATCACGCGGTTTGGGGTTCCACGAGTTCTTATTTCTGATGGGGGATCTCACTTCATCAACGACCAGGTGAAGGCACTTGCTAGCGAGTTCGGCATAGATCATCGTGTTGCTACACCGTACCATCCACAGACGAATGGTCTAGCCGAAGTGTCGAACAGGGAGATCAAGACTATTCTGCAGAAAGTCGTCTGCCCTGACCGAAAGGATTGGTCACAGCTTTTGGACTCGGTCTTCTGGGCATATAGGACGTCTTTCAAGACACCTTTGGGCACATCTCCCTTTCGCCTCGTGTATGGCAAGCCATGCCATCTTCCTGTTGAGCTGAGGCACAAGTCACTTTGGGCAGTTACAGACATACTTATGGATTCAGATGGTATAGGAGACCAGAGGAGGGCAGAGCTAGCTGCCCTGGAGGAGCTTAGAGATGCAGCTTTCTCAAGCAGCCTGCATTATAAGGAGAAAGTCAAGGAGTGGCATGATTCTCATATCAGCCACAAACATTTTGAGATTGGACAGAGAGTATGGCTGTTTGATGCGAGGCTTAGATTATTTCCAGGGAAGCTACAGAGCAAATGGAAAGGACCTTATCTGGTTCGGAAGGTACACGACAACGGTAGCATCGACATATCTGAGTTGTCTTCTGAGAGTACCTTCCGAGTGAACGGCCAGCGGCTCAAACCATTTCTAGATCATGAGCCGCGGGTCGTTGATATTGCCCCTATTCATTTTGCGTGAGATGTGGTCTTTGACTCACATCTAATGCATCTCACGCCTGAGTTTCACTGATCTCCCGCTGTATATAGATCCAGATGTCCATATCACCACATTCCTTAGTCCCACATCCCTTTCCCCATCTTGTGATTATGCTATACTTAGGGTGCACTTTACCCTAAGTATAGGGGGGATGTGAGACATTTCGGGTATTTCTTTTGTTTCTGTCTACCCCTGTTTTTGCTGCCTATACTTAGGGGTATTTCACCCTAAGTATAGGGGGGGTAGACCCTGTACATTCTCCACTCGGTTTTCCCTTCGTGTACAGCCTGCTATACTTAGGATTACTTGATCCTAAGTATAGGGGGAAGACCCGAAATCCTCTTTATTTTTCATTTTCCTTTTGTATAGCCTTCCTTTTCACTTCCCTTTACATAGCACGAGTTATGTCTTCTTCATCGCTCTTGACTCCGAGGACATCGTTCGAGCTAAGTATAGGGGGGTGTGTATATATTTCATATATACTTTAGCCATAACTCGTACTTTGTGTGAGTGTGTTAATAAATAAAAATGGCTAAAAACCACAAAATTTAAAAATTTTCATGTACATAATCTTCTTTTATTTGCACATAAATAGCTAGTGTACAAATTATTTTGGTAAAAATGATTTCAAAAATCTTTTGTGTGTAAAGCTTGTGTAAATATTTTTGTATCAAAATTATGTATATAGTACAAAATTTTTCCAAAATGTTTTGAAAAATCAAAAGTTTGCAAAAATCTCGTGTAAATGTGTGTAAATATCTTTTTGCAAAACTTGCACTTCATGCATCATCATTCATGATTTCAAAACATTTTTCAAAAATTTTGCATGATTGTAAAATATTGTGTAAATATGCATCTTTCTGTACATATGTATATAGTTTTTTTTGGATGATAGTTGACATTTAAACTAGCCTGGAATCAAATTGAGAAATGGAGCTTGATTAAAATCTTAATCCACCTAATTCTAAGAGGAACCTTATAGGGCTTAGGTTTAAGGCTTTTCAGGTCCATGGTGACTTAATTCTTTGAGTCCACTAGGCTATGATCACATGTCATCTCAATGAGCCTAAGTAGAGCACTTAACAACAACACATGACTCATATAGATTATGGCTTTACTTGGACACCAGCACTATGCACCGAGCTCTCTACGGATGAGGTGGTGAGGAGGCAGTCCTCCTTGACTTGGGGTAGCATATGAGGGTAGTACTTCTAGGCGGAACCTCTCTTCTTCTTATAGTGAAGGAAGTGCGTCTCAACTTGGTCTGGTTGCCATGAGGTCTAACGACGGGAGTTGTGGGTTGCAATAAAGCTTCAAAAGAGGGATAGTCTACTGGCTCAAGAGGAAAAACTCCTTGTATATATGCTGCACATGTATATGTTTTATAGATGCACTCGAAAAAAAAATGTGCAAAAAGAAAAGAACTCCAAAAAAGTGGTGGGTCTGAGAGAAAATGATAATCCCACCGGAGTATGTATATAAGTGCAATAAGCAAAGCTTGGTTTCATGATCCACCCGTTGTAGCTTGCAGCAGGGAGACTTGGCTACACTGGTCAAGCTCCCAAGGGTACTTGGCTACACTGGCCTTGACCCATTCTCTTCTTCCCCCTCTTCTTGAGCCGGTTGTACTTGAACTTAGAAGGGAATACCCCGCTCCTCGAGGAAAGAGTGGCCAGATTGAGGACATGGAGTTACCTTGTTGGGGAGGGTTGTCAAGTTGCCATTTCTGAGGTGGGGAGCTTAGACTTCACATCCACAGGACAAGAAAAGATTCATGGTCTTCAGGGTTTGTGATTGATGACTTGTTCTGATCTGGAGCATTGAGGAGTCTTGATTATAGATTAGTGGAACTTAGAGGCTGTTAGGTTTTAAGCTTAAGTCTAAATAAGGTTCCGGCACATTAATAATCCAAAGATCTGATTGAGCTCCATACCTCAATTTAATGAAGGCAAGTTTAATAATCAACCTTGATCCATGTACATTCTCTTTTTCTTTTTCTTTCTTTCTTTTTCACTTCTTTTTCAAATAAGTGTTTGCTAAGGGACTAGCAAAGTATAGTATAGGGGGGTGATGAATACCCATTCATCACTCTTTATTCTTATATTTTAGCTACAAAAACCTATGCAAATGCATGTAGATACTTGTAAATAGGAATAATTAGCAAAAGCATGCATGTTTGTAAATATCTATAATTAGCATGTTTTTGTGCAAAAATAAAAGAATAAAGATGAAAAAGAAAAAAAAGGAAATATTTAGAATAAATATTGAGCAACCTAACCCAAGGGAGGGCTCAGCATGGGCCTGACCGCATAAAAGCCAAAGTAGAGGGAGATAGGGGCTCATGTGTAAATATTTAAAAATAAATAAAATTATATTTTCCTCACCCAAAAATATGCTTGTATATATTGTGTATATATTTAGAAACTATTAAAAACAAAATAAAAATTTAAAAATCAAAAATTCAAAAATACCCCTTCACCTTGTACATAGACCATATTCCTATATTTATTCAACCTTATAAATAAATAAAATTATTTTCAAAACTTTTTGTAAGTATTCTATGTTATATTGTAAATAAAATAAATAAAAAGAATTAAAACGAAAATCAAATAAAAATAACAAAAATTAAAAATACAAAAATATCTTGTACATGTGCCATGTACAAAGTTGTACATAACTAATTATTTCCTCTATGTATATAAATAATAAAAACCAAATAAAAATATCCTTTTATTCCTCATTTTATTCTATAAATAAATAAAATATAAAATGAGAATAAAATTGTATAAAAATAACTAATTAAAAATCAAAATTAAAAACCACATATTGTACATATACCTATACATAGCCCTAATATGTACATACCTTATTTTTATTTCCAAAAATTAATTAAAAATCACAAAAAAATAGAAAAAATTAAAATAAAAATATTTTATGTTTTGAGTTTTTCATAATTCGGCCTTTTCCTATTTTATTTCGAATTTTCAAATCAATTATGGCGTGGCCTCTCCTGATTGGTCCACGGGGGACGTTGACCCCCCGGTCAACTCCCCCCTGTGGACCACTTCACACGGGTCGTGACGCCCGACCCGACTTCCCCGATTTTTCGCGTCACGACCCGGCTTCCAAATCCGCAAATCTCGAGCTCCGATCATTCCCCGTGCATCCGGGAACCTCGCCCGACACCTTGCCTAGGGGTCCGTGCTCCATCGAGCCGGACCCGAGCCCTTCTTCCCGGACCTGCACCCATATAAAATTCCAGCTCCGCCGCATTCATTTGCTATCTTTGGCTATCCACCCTTCGTCCCGTGACCTCCATAGCAATCCCTGAGGTGACAGCTCGCGATTGCCCTTGTAGCAGTGAGGAGGGGGTGGCCGGACCACTGATCCGGCGACTTTGCGCCGCCGTGCTCCGCCCAGTGCAGGAGCTCGAGCCTCAGGCCTTGGCGACCTTCGAGGCAACGACCAGGAGCTACCTTAGATCCAGCACAGTCTTTCACACCACCCAGGTGATAAACGCGAATTTCGAGGGTCTTAAGTTCAACACAAAGCGTGAACTCAGTCGAAGTGTCGACCAATCAAAATCCGTATTTAATCAACAATGAACCCACAATCAAATATCAATCAATGAAAAATAAGTGTGGAGTCAAATTTATTTTTAACTCTGCACTAATGGTGTATAGTGTCAAGTATGCAGAGAGTTCGAACACAGGGAGCAAACAAGGTAGTTCAAGCAAAAATGCTCAAGTGTGTGTGTGATGTGTGGAGTGTCTACACTAAGCAAGCAAAGAAAGGAAATTTTTGTGGGTTTTTAATTTTAATTTTTTTTATTTTATAATTTTGTATTTTGTTTTTTTAATTTACTGATTTTTATATTTTATATTTTATATTTTTTTTCATTTCTTTTTCAATATTGGAGAATAAAGACAATATAATAAAAGGCAAGCTAAAATATTTATAAAACTAAGTAAAAATTACCAAAAATTCAGAAATAAATTTTTTTAGTCTTTTTAGGGTTTTTTACTGTTTTTGCGATTTTTGGGGATTTTTCAAGGTGTTTTTGATATTTTTAAATATTGAAATAAAGCAAAACAGTGGAAATAATGCTGGCTGTGATAAATATGGGAATTAAAAATACCAACCTGTAGCTAAAAATTCTCACACTATTTTTCGAATAAAAAGGACAAAATAAGGAACAAATAGAAGCTGAGTTTGTGATTTTTGGAGTTTTCTACTATTTTATATATTTTTTTAAAGTTTTTGAGTGTTTTTAAATTTTTAGTGTTTTTCTTTTGAGATTTTAATGATTTTTGGACTGACACTAAAATAGGATAAAATAGACACTAGGTGATTTTTTTTGGAATTTTGGAGGTGTTTTAATATTTTTTTGGTATTTTCTAAGCTAGACAGTGCACAAAAAGCAAGTTTTTGATTTTTAATAAATACGAAAATAAAATAAAATCAAAAACTAAAATGGTGGCATGAAAGAGCAAGTTAACAGGAGCTTAACCCTAATTTTGTGGAATTTTTGGGCTTGAAATGATGATTCAAATAAATACATTAAGCACGCAAAAATCAAAGGTCTGGCAGGGACCTTAATGCGAATAGTCCAAAGTTCCAGGGCACGATTGCAATTTTCACAAAAACTTTATAACTAAATATGCATATTCATGGACTAAACGCAAATTCAAAAAGCCGCAAGGGTGGACCTGCAAAAATGCCAAGGTCATGCGCACTGTGCACGTGACCTGGCAAGGACCAGACTGCAATATGACAAAGTTTTGGGGGCTATATGTAAAAAGTCCAGAATTTATATAACTGAGTTGCAAAGATTCAGGACTAAACAACAATAGTTAAACCTCTAGGTAGATCAATGCAAAAACACCACACTCACGTGCATAGAACACGTGACCTGGTGGGGACCCACTCGCAATTACCAGAAAGTGTGAGGACCTACTTAAAATTATTACAAACCTTATATGTGTGCAAATGAAAGTTTTAAACTAAACATTAAATACAAAAACGGCCGGGGAGTGATTCGCAAATTACCCAAGCCTTGGCGCTGATGGACGGTTGATCAAACCGTAGCTCCGCCAAATGCGAACCTCTCCTGATCCATAATCAATAACGACCCTCGCAGAGGCGAGGAATGGTCGTCCCAGGATGATTGGAGATGGCTCCCCTGTGGAGTTCTCCATGGGCAACACGACGAAATCTACATGGTGGCTCGTGCCCTGAACAGAAATGACGGCGTTTTCAAGGACACCCTTCGGCCTCTTGATTGATCCATCAGCAAACTGAACGATCATCCTGGTCTTCTTGAGAGGCCCTAAGTGAAGAGACTGTACCGGCGAGAAGGGTAGTATGCTAATCGAAGCACCGCCGTCCAGGAGAGTGCGATCACAAGTATGGTCAGAGATGGTGCAAGTGATGAAAGGTGTAGCTGCGTTCTTCTTCTTGGGAATGGAATGGTGTGTGATGGCGAGGGCAGTGGCCATGGTCAGAATGTGACGCTCAGATCTGCTCCTCCGCTTTCTCTTCTTGGGAAGAGGAGCAGATAATTGGGTCATGGCCTGCTGAAGTGGGGCACGGATAATCTCATGAATAGTAACCACCACTTCGGGTTCAGATAGCATTTTTTTGAATTTTTGGACTTCCTCCATACAAGGGAGGAAGTCGGAATCAGCATATACACGAGGCATGCTAAGAGCAGTCTGTACAGCGGCATCCTCGGGGTCAAAGGTGGGACTGGATGTGAATGGGTGTGTGGTCCAGGGTTCAGGCAAGTGGACTCTCTCCTCAAAATCTTGATCAACCAAGTGTCTCCCGAAATCTTTTTGGATTTTTAAATTTTTCTCATTTTTTTGTATTTTTGGCGATTGCAAGCTCCCATGATCATCTACAAGTGAAGCCGTATTCCCAACAAAAGGAGCATTAATCTGATTGTTCCTCAAGATAGCAAGATTATCATTCAACAAATCAATGCGCTTTGTCATCCGATTCAAGATATCACTCATAGAGATCAAGGGAGGTGACTCCATCAGGTCAAACTCGGGTGGATGTGAAGGTGGAGGTGGATAATATACAGGTGGAGGTGAAGGTGGGTAAAAGTCCGAGTCGTGATACTGTGGCTGAGGCGGGTATGTACAAAAATCAGAAAAAATAGGAGGAGGATCCTCCTGATAAAAGGGAGGTGGACCGGCTGGAGCGAGCGAATGATCCGCAAAGTCCGGATAGAATACGCTCCAGTCGGCCATCTCGAAAACAAAAGGAAAATGATCGGAAGAGCACGATGGTCAAGTCAAGAGAGTAGAAAAGAAGGCGCAAGTGCACAGCGGCGATCTAGGACACACAAACAATCACAGACAAAAATGAAATAAATCAAACCCTCAATTCACCTACTCAACTCGGTAGAGACCGTAAAGAGCGGTCTTTTTATCTTGTCTGTTTTAGAGTTAGGTGAGAAGTCAAAATATTGCGCAAACACTTAAGGGGCTGAATATGGGATTTGGGCTCTAACCTTAGTGTGTGCGCGAGCAAGTAAAAGCGAAGACAATGAGGGGATTACTCGCCCCAATACAAAATTTTTCTTTTTGGTGAATTTTAGGGTCAAGTAATGTTAGCAGTCCCAATTTTATTTGGTTATCACTTTTTTTGGATTTTTAATAAAAAATGCACGAGCCTATCGGGGATTCAATTCCTTTAAGATCCTAGGTTGGCAAAATCAGAGGTAGAGTCGGAAAAGCAATGCAAGCGGCAAATAATGATGGATGCTAAAGCGTAAATGCTCACCTTGCCTCCAGCACTCTACATGCAAGGATGCTCAGCAGAATTGAAACCTATCTATATGCAAATGCAAAGCCGATGAAATCGCCCTAAGTTCAAAAATTGCTATTAGCGGGAAGAACCACAAGTTGACCGTCAATCCTCAACCCTAGAGTCCGGTCTAGGCTCACCCCTCCTCTGCTCAACAAATTGAGGGTAGGAGAAAGCGCTTTGCGGGGAGAGCTCGCGGCGCGATGGATTGAAGGTGATGATCAACTGTTTAAAATTTGACTAAGTCCAAACGAGACTATAGGTTCATGCAAAATATTAGGTGTTTGGCCTTAGTCTATCGCAAGCAATCCTAGAACTAGGGGCTCAATCACACAAAAGAAATAAAATCGAAAAACAAAACAAAATAAAAAAATGCGATGAAAAGCCGTAAAAACCACGATGAGCCCCCAAGTGAACAATCACTTGGAAATTAGGCTCGAAAGTCCAAGTCCGGGGGTACCTGTATTATTACAATAATAGTGGTCTCTCTCTCACAAAAATTACAAAAATAAATACTACAAAAAGAAAATGCAACTAAGTAGAGCACGGTCTTCAAAATTCCTCTTCGTCTCCTCGATGCTCGGCTGGCAGATGCCGGCTTCACGTGGGTGCGTAGGCGCCTAGGGTGAAGCGCCTCCCTCGATCCGCGATTCCTCGCACAAAGTCAACAAAAGAGGGGGTTAGACAGCTCAACAGATATATCAAAAATAAAGAAAATAAAATAGCGAAAAATAAAAGCCGCGAAATAGACAATAAATCACAAACACAAACAAGACCCGAACTACGCGTTGTTGCTCCCCGACAACGGCGCCATTTGATAAACGTGAATTTCGAGGGTCTTAAGTTCAACACAAAGCGTGAACTCAGTCGAAGTGTCGACCAATCAAAATCCGTATTTAATCAACAATGAACCCACAATCAAATATCAATCAATGAAAAATAAGTGTGGAGTCAAATTTATTTTTAACTCTGCACTAATGGTGTATAGTGTCAAGTATGCAGAGAGTTCGAACACAGGGAGCAAACAAGGTAGTTCAAGCAAAAATGCTCAAGTGTGTGTGTGATGTGTGGAGTGTCTACACTAAGCAAGCAAAGAAAGGAAATTTTTGTGGGTTTTTAATTTCAAATTTTTTTTATTTTTTTATTTTATAATTTTGTATTTTGTTTTTTTTTAATTTACTGATTTTTATATTTTATATTTTATATTTTTTTTCATTTCTTTTTCAATATTGGAGAATAAAGACAATATAATAAAAGGCAAGCTAAAATATTTATAAAACTAAGTAAAAATTACCAAAAATTCAGAAATAAATTGTTTTTAGTCTTTTTAGGGTTTTTTACTGTTTTTTCGATTTTTGGGGATTTTTCAAGGTGTTTTTGATATTTTTAAATATTGAAATAAAGCAAAACAGTGGAAATAATGCTGGCTGTGATAAATATGGGAATTAAAAATACCAACCAGTAGCTAAAAATTCTCACACTATTTTTCGAATAAAAAGGACAAAATAAGGAACAAACAGAAGCTGAGTTTGTGATTTTTGGAGTTTTCTACTATTTTATATATTTTTTAAAGTTTTTGAGTGTTTTTAAATTTTTAGTGTTTTTCTTTTGAGATTTTTAATGATTTTTGGACTGACACTAAAATAGGATAAAATAGACACTAGGTGATTTTTTTGGAATTTTTGGAGGTGTTTTAATATTTTTTTGGTATTTTCTAAGCTAGACAGTGCATAAAAAGCAAGTTTTTGATTTTTAATAAATATGAAAATAAAATAAAATCAAAAACTAAAATGGTGGCGTGAAAGAGCAAGTTAACAGGAGCTTAACCCTAATTTTGTGGAATTTTTGGGCTTGAAATGATGATTCAAATAAATACATTAAGCACGCAAAAATCAAAGGTCTGGCAGGGACCTTAATGCGAATAGTCCAAAGTTCCAGGGCACGATTGCAATTTTCACAAAAACTTTATAACTAAATATGCATATTCATGGACTAAACGCAAATTCAAAAAGCCGCAAGGGTGGACCTGCAAAAATGCCAAGGTCACGCGCACTGTGCACGTGACCTGGCAAGGACCAGACTGCAATATGACAAAGTTTTGGGGGCTATATGTAAAAAGTCCAGAATTTATATAACTGAGTTGCAAAGATTCAGGACTAAACAACAATAGTTAAACCTCTAGGTAGATCAATGCAAAAACACCACACTCACGTGCATAGAACACGTGACCTGGTGGGGACCCACTCGCAATTACCAGAAAGTGTGAGGACCTACTTAAAATTATTACAAACCTTATATGTGTGCAAATGAAAGTTTTAAACTAAACATTAAATACAAAAACGGCCGGGGAGTGATTCGCAAATTACCCAAGCCTTGGCGCTGATGGACGGTTGATCTTGCGCCACTAATACACGTGGCAGCGCCACTGGAGTCGATACCCCTTCGGCAGCGACGGTTCAGATTAGATCGTGGGGTCGGCAATCAACGGCTGAAGAGGATTTAATCCAACGACGGCTGGCAGCGCTGGAAGAACAGGGGGTATCCAACGGCAAAGAGGGTCGGTGGAAGAACAGGGCTCCGCCTCCGGCGAGGCGAGCTTCTTCAGACACGCTCCACCTCCTCCGGCGTTCCTTCACGGCAAAAAGTAGTCTCCAACGCTCCTGGATGAGTCCCTGTCCCGCAGGTGGAGCCAAAATGGCTCGTCGAGCCTCAGCGCGCCGCCGCGAGACCTGGGAAGAAGATGGGTCCAGGTACCACGCTCCGAGCCAGATGCGAGTCCAGATGATATTCTTGACCCTGGGACCTGCAAAGAAAGCTTAATAACGACAATAAAAGGGTTCCCAGGGGTAGCTCAGATGTCTAGGGATACTGCACGAAGTAGGTCGGAGCTCGCCGGAGCAAGCTCCGGCGAGGTGGTGGCGAATGGTAAATGGCGAGGATTGAATAAAACTGGAAGGTGGAATGGGATTCTATAACTACGGAATAAGGAAAAGCAAACCAAAAATGGCCTCAGTGGCCGGAGCCACGAGAACTGGACCTCACGGCGGCGCAGCCGCCGGAGATGGATGGGAGCACGCCTAGGCACGCTTGGCACCTCAACGAGATGCTGGGATCACCCCCTGTCACCGGGGATCCCAGTCTAACACTCGGAAGTCTCCACAAATACCACAAGGCAGGTCCAAAGAGAAAAGGAAGAAGGTGGCTTCGGTTTTGAACGTGCTGGACATGGCTCGAAGATCAAAGGAGAACGGGCTGCATCGAGGTCCTCTGCCCGAGGAAGAAAGTCAGCGAGGTAGCTGGGTCATTGGGGCGCAGCTTTGCAGAAGGGCTCGACCCCAGAGGATGCAAGGGCAGCCCGCGAAAAACCCTAGAAGATGGGTGCTTGCACATGTCCAGAAGGCTAAGACCTGGGGTCAAGGAGTTGACCCCCGGTCAAAGGATGGCGTGGCCTGATTGGGCCACGTCATCCGCAAAAAGACAAACAAAGAAATGAAATTCTTATAAATTGAATAAAAAATAATAAATGATTTAATTAATTTTAGGTTATTTAATGAATAATATTTATTATTTTATAAAGTATTTAATTCCGATTTTTAATTATTTTTATGATATATATTTTTACAAGTTGCTTTTATACCCCCATATAGGTATATTATCTATATATCGTATCCTTTTATTTTTATTTTGTATATTTTGATTTTATTATTTTTGTTTATTATTTTTTTAAAATATAAAATACTTTTATACACATAAATATATTTTTATTTTATTTTATTGATGTATTTTGTATATTTAATAAAATACAAGCATGCTTTGTATAGGTATATCTATAGGTAATGTATCTATGTAGTCTTTATACAAGTATTTTTATTTTTATTTTTCTTTGCATTTTATTTAAATTTTAATGCACATATATATTATAAGTAATATTTACAAAATTATAAAAATATAAAAATGAATAAATAATGAATAAAGAATAAATTGAATATTTTATTCAGTACAAGTATACAAGGTGGGTCCAAAACTCAACTTTGAAACCGTAGCTCCGCCAAATGCGAGACCACCGTCATTGGATAGATTATTTTATTATATATACAATTAAAGGTGAGTACGCTGCATTTGGAGTTTTTATTTGTGAGATACGGGTCTGGGAAGTTGGCATTCTGGATTTTTATTCAGACCGTAACTTTTTATCTGTACATTATTTTTCGTGAAATCAATTTTGTATTTTCCTTTATAAAATTATCTACAACTTTCATGTACAAAGTTTCTTTATTTGATGTATAAAAAGTGGAACCAAAAATAGGTCCCAAAATGAATAAAGAATGAATAAAAATATAGGTATTTTCTCTGTGTTTTTGACCTTATCTCCCCCTACTTTATTCCTTGTCGACCTATTCATCAAGATGCCTAGGTCTCGGGGGTTTTGAGTCATAAAATATTTACAATATTTTATTCTTTTTCTTTTCTTTTCTTTATTCTATAATTTTGACTTTAAAAACCGCATTTTATACAATATTTACACATATATACATAGATGCTAAAATGCATGAATTAATGCTATTTTCACGCATTTACTAGGGTTTTTAAGGCCAAAATGATACAATAAAGATGATGAAACGTGGATTCATCACCAGGTAACCTTCTAGCCTTCTTGTTTAGCTTAATTTTGAGTTACCCCCAAATCATAGTACCGCCGAGTTCCGTCGATTCCGGCTATATCGCACATCCTTTCGATCATCGGAACCTACGCTCACCATCGCCATCCCTCCGTGCACATTCTTCGCCCCTTCGTTCATCCCAGCTCGCACAGGAGCTGGGGTTCGAGCTCCACCGTCCTCCGCTCGCCGGAGCTCGCTCGCCCCGACCCACAGTTCACCTTCACACCGCTTCATCGGGTCGAGGCACTTTGCCCTCGACCCGCGAAGCTTCTGGGTTACTTTGCAGGTCAGAAGGAGGCCATCTGAGGCCCCCCTCACATCCAGGCCAGGAGCTTTTCTCCGTCGACCTCGCCGGAGCCCCTCCAGGGCTCGGCTGGGCCATCGGAGGCCACCACCAGCTGCGAGACTCCAGTGCGGACCTGCTCCGATCTTCAGAGGCAGCTGAGGAGGACCACAACACGCGCACGAGGCCGGCGAACCTCGCCGGTCACCTGTTCTTCGAAGGTCTTCCACCACCGTCCGATCGCCCTCCGCTCCAGTTTCAATCGTCGCCGTTCATTCATCGAGGAGCAGACATCGTTGATCATTTCGAGGGTCGATCCGGACCGTTAGCTCAGAGGAGAGAGTCACCAGCACCTGACCCGTCCGATCTTCCACGTGGCCCCCTCTGAGCCGTAGATCAGGCTCACGTGCGGACGAAGAGAAGCGCCAGCCGTTCGAGACCGTTAGATCAGCTACGTGGCGTTCATCCAGCCGTCGACGTAATAAAGGGGTAATTTACCTTAGGCCCCCCTCGTAGTTTGTGCTTTACATTTCAGTCCTGTAAATATTTTATGCTTTTTATTTACGTTTGGATAATTGCACATTGGACCTCGTGCTTTTTAGTATTTGCATTTATGCCCCTGTATGTTTGAGCCACGTGCGTCGTCACGTGTATATCTGGTGTATTTGCAATATTAGTCCTGTAGTTCTGGGTGCTTTGTTAATGAATGAAAACTTTTTAGGAATTGCATATCTACCCCTGTGAATGTTTTAATTGCACATGTGCGTGTATTGTAGGGTAAATTGCATCTGGGGTCCCTGGACTTTTGGTACGTGTTACCAAATAGTCCCCGGACTTTAGTTTCTTTACAAAAAGGTCCCTGAGTGCCCCAGGCACGCGCCACGCGCGTGACTTGCTGGGAAAATTGCACCTGGACCCCCAGAACTTCGGGTATTTGCACTTAAGTCCCTGTGCACAGTGCCCCCTTTGGATTTTTGAATAAAATATCAAATCACCTCCAAATTCGATGAAAATTTGAAACATGGCTCCTGCCATGTTGTAGAATTTTTGAGAATTTTTGAGGACATTTTTGATTTTATTTGTTATTTTTAAAAATTCAAAAACATCTATTTTAGCTACTGTCTAGGTTTAAAAATCCCAAAAAAATATAAAAACACCCCCAAAAATTCTAAAAAAATTAGTTACTGTTCTTTGTGTGTTTCTTGATTTTCTAGCCAATTTTGGCTATTTTTCATTGCTTAAAAGCCCTAAAAATTCAAAAACACCTAAAAACTTATAAAAATCATAATAAATAAATTAAAAACCCAAAAACAATAATTTTGGTGCTCAAATTTTCCTTCTTTTATCTAGTATACAGGAAAATTACCTCCAGGTCCCTCTGAGATCCTTAGATATTTTATCTTTGGGTTTTGGGCCTGGCTAGATAGTACCTTGTCTTTTTAGCACTGTTTGATTTTTAGAAAATAAAATACACCTTATAAAAATCCCAAAAATTCACCAAAAACACTAAAAAACCTAAAAAACATAAAAACAATTTTTCTTGAATTTTTGCTTGATTTTTGGTGCTTTTAAATAATTAGCTAAAGTGTGCTTTTATTTGCTTTCTTTTATTTTCTTCACTTTTTAAAAATCCAAAAAAATATAAAAATTATTAAAAACCACTAAAAAAAATACTTTTCTTTTATTTTATTTTCTTTTTACTACTTCGTAGGCCTCTGGCCAACCCGTGCTCCTTGTGTTCGACCCTGGGTGCTATACCAGGTTAATCTCATATCTAGACCGCTCTCTTTTGTTCTTGATTGATTTTACCTGTTTTGAGTGGTTGATTTTTCTTGATATACCCATCCTCTGAGATGCGGGTCGCAACGACCCTTGTTTCATTACCTTCACCCGGGTCTTGAGGGATTTTAGGGTCATCATATTCCCATGCAGAGGACCTGCATCGAGAGGTCGGTCAGATATCAGCCTATGTGAGAAAGGATTGCCATCTCCTACTCAGGCTGGAGATCATCTCTTAATAATCATTTGACGGTGTTTGATGAGTCCTCTATCTAACCCATTAGATATTCATCCAAACACCAGCCTCTATGATTCATTTAATGAATCTACAGTTATATGATTATCAAGACGACCATGGTACATAACCCTAATTGTACAGAGGGACCTTATAGTGCATTCATTCACTTAATTTCAGAAAGGGAGTGAACAATCAATAACTTTATTGATAAAACATAATTATTACAATAACACTTATTGTAAGAATGGTTCGCCTCGGGCTCACATGGCTAACACACCTACCCATTCATCTAGATCGGTTTAAGAGAACCCTCTTTTTGAACCCGAGTTCTCTTTTCCTTCTACTCTTCTTGATTCCAATTCTTCTCTTCCATCTTCATTACCCAGATTGGTTCGCGAGAACCTTCTCTTTAAACCACCTCTATATAACAACAGTTTCAGCATCTTTACATTGACTTGTCAGAGCCTGATGTACATTCTTTTTCCATTCTAGAGGCCAACAACATGACTGGGAAGGGATAACAACCGCAGACCACTTCTGTTATCGTTGATGAGGTGGCTATCAACAACTGTTTGCTTGCTTCCTTATAGTCGATGCAGAAATAGATCAGGGAGCAGAGGCAGCTGATGACGGATGCACAGGCGGAGTTGACTCAGTTGAGAGAGATGAGAGCAGCTCCTGATGCTGAAGGAGCCGATTTACCAAATGTTGAAGAAGCCGACATACCGCAGAGATAGGAGAGACATCCACCGATACCGCAGAACAGATAATTTTAACAGTATAAGATTTGTTGTAATTTACCTTTTTTTTGGATGGAGGGCATAGGAGTATCTGTTTCTGATGAAATTTGAATGACATATTATAGGGATATAGTTATGAAAATCCATGGATGCTTTTTTCCAATAAAATAAAATAAATGAAAAAAATAAAAGTGGTAAGTTACCTACTCCCCTTCCCTCGTGTGTGTATGTGTGTGTATATATGGGAAATCCAAGAAATTTATCGAGAATTCCCCACTCTCCCATCGGAAGATAGAAGCAGTCACTTCTCCTTCCATCTGAGAAAGATTTTTACAACGAATTCATAGTTTTGAGGGGTTTATCTTTAGTCCCGATACTAGAGGGGATATTTTGAATGTGAAGTTTATGTATTTTATCTCCTCTTCCTCGTAAAGGATATAGATTAGGAGGACATTCAAAAACTGTATATTAGTGATTTTATTAGCATAGTATGTGGTTCCACATATGCGATCGAATTGTTGGAGGTGCACAAAGGCATCCTCCCCAGCATTAATGCCATAAAATGTGGGAAGTAGAGATAGGAATTATGGCTTTTACCTCAAATGGACCCGGAATAACCATGACATGGAATCTGATTGATCGTTTGTCTTGCGCTCGGGTTTTATGAAGAATCAAGCATGTTCGCCACAATCCTCGGCTCCTGCCCATGTCGTATATATCTCTTCCCTCTCTTTTGTTTCTATTATTCTTTCCATCTCTTCTCTCTCTCTTTCATCATCTCATTCAACCCAGCTCTGAAGTCGGCTTGGCCTATCAACTGAATCTGGATAGCCTGAATGGAAGGAAGTCAACGAGGTGTTGTTCACCTCCATCTAATCAACTGCAACCTGCTTGTTGTTGGATCTCATCTGAGCCGTCGGCTCTGTCTCTGAAATAGGCAGCAGGTCCTGGTTAGAATAAAGAAAGAACGGTCGTTCAAAAGAAAGCTGAACTGATATCAATAAAAGGATCTTCGGTTCGGAATATTGAACAATATTCTTATCCCATCACTGCGTACTTGCGACGGACAAGATGGAGACTTCGTGACACTCACGTCTCGTAGGCATATAAGCACGATAATTAATTATATGATGAGCTCAAACTAAACCCATCTTGACATTTCGAGACGCCTCGAACAAGAATGCAAGATATTTGGAAGCTACCATCGAAGCAATTGAAATCTGGTAAATCAATCTCAACAACTTGCTTGGTGTGTATTTTGGACGCAACGTAGATGATATAAAAATATAT
Organism: Ottelia alismoides; assembly: GCA_037367405.1. Classification (NCBI taxonomy): domain Eukaryota; kingdom Viridiplantae; phylum Streptophyta; class Magnoliopsida; order Alismatales; family Hydrocharitaceae; genus Ottelia; species Ottelia alismoides. The sequence goes on along the minus strand of JAZKJV010000738.1, from coordinate 960,807 downwards.
AGTGATTGCCTTATTATATTTGATGATGTAATTGTTTCTTGTGGAACTAAAAACCAAATTGTGCGCGTCCGCGTGCGTTTTGCTTGTTGGTGTCCTAATGACAATCACGGTGATAAAACTTGTCTAATTACATTAATGGAGAAAATAGTTCCAAGAAGAAGAACGCTAAGATTCAATTTCAATATATCCAAGATATAGAGGCAAACATTGAAGTTAGAGTAGCGTATATACATGGATAAAAGAGATCTTCTGGATAATATTTCTCATAATCAGAATTCGAACTAGCGATGCAACCGGATACGGATATATCCGTATCCGGTCGTCGTCATATCCATTTTTAAATAGATATGAATATGACTTTTATTTTAGTAGATATGAATATATATATATATATACATACGAATTTTTATTTTTTTGGAGATACAAATATTATTTTCAATTTTTTTCTAGGATACAGATACATATATGGTTACATTTTTATGGATATAGATAGGGATATCCACATTGTTGAATATGTGTGTATAGAGTAGGGATGGGCATGGGCCGGGATGGGTTGGGCCCTGAAGGGCCAAAGCCCAAGCCCATCTAAACATTTCGTGCCTTGGGCCGGGCCTAGGCCCACAAATTTTGGTGTTGTTCGGCCCAAGCCCAGGCCCGGCTCGTTTCCTTTGGGCCGGGGCGGCCCAAGCCTTGGTTCATTTCCTAATCATGAAAATCACAACACGAGAAACATGGAAATGATGGACCATGCTATACATTCAAGAGAAGGATTGCACATCCCTAAATCAAGCGCAAAAAAAGTAGTTAAAAGCATAAGAATGTCTGCATTATAGTAGTTATTAAACCATGCATAAGAATCTAAGATGTATACAAAACAACTAAGTTTGCATATATCTTGAAACTATAACAATGGCTAAATAGTAGTAATATTCCAATGAGAAAATAATGGATAACCAATAGCAACATCGGTACTTCAACAATCGTATACAGTATACCTTAGTAGGCAAAATGTCTTGGCTAAGGCCCATGCCCATGTTTGGGATGGGTCTTGGGCTTTACCCTCGGGTCAATTTCAGGCCATTCATCGGGCCCCCAAACGGGCTGGGCCTTGTCCGGGTCGGGTTGGGCCGAGCCAAGCCCGAGCCCGGTCCAAAGTATTTTTGAGTCGACATTTTAGGCCCAGACCCGGCCCAATCCTCTATTGGGCTTGGGCTGGGCCGGGCTTTTTAGGTCGGGCTTCGGGCTGGATCGAGCCGGCCCAGCCCAATAACCATCCCTAGTGTAGAGGAGTGATCCTATGAGATTCAAAACCTGTGAGAGCATGAGAGCGTGCATTCTGGACCACTAGATTCAACCAGGAGAGAGAAATGATCTAGTGGTTCAGAATGTATGCTCTCACAATTTTTTGTTCTCACATGATCACTACTCTGTGTGTATATTGTATATATACATACATCAACTTGTCTATTTATCTTCAAATATATTATACAATTAGTAGCATTATTTTGCATCCATGGTCATTTTCAAACGTGGAAGAAAAATATAGATCTCTATAATATTTAATCATGGGATAATTACATCCATAACCCTGAGTAATTCCTCAATCTCAATCATAACCCTGCATAATCGCGAATTACATGAGAAACCCCGAGTAATCTTTAACTCTTACATGACATGACCCTGGGTTATATTCCGTTTGGGATCCCCTTTAAAGTTTACGGTTTCCATTTGAAAAGACGAAAATACCCCCGATGTTTATACATATTTGCAAAACATACCATCCCCCTCTTCCCCACCGCACCACAGGCCATGCGTCGGCGTCGGCGCCCCCTTCTCTGCCGACCCCCCCCCCCCCCCCCCCCGCTGTCCCGAGCATGCCGTCGATCGAAGCCCCCTCCCCCTTCCGATCCTTCCCCTCAATCTCGGTCGCAGATTGCAGTGATGGTGAGGGACGTTCGTGTGCCATCTGATGACGAGAAATCAGATTTCAGAAAATCGCTTCTCGTCCCTTTACTGGTTTCCATGTCCTTGGGCATCAGGAAATCCGAGATGAGTCCCGGCTTCATTATCTTGAACACATCCACATTCTTCCTGCCCTCCAGCATCCTCACGATGTACGACATCGGAGGCCTCAGCTTTGCGAAATCCTGCGTGCACATAAGACCGACCTTCAGGAATCTGCAAATCTCATCAGCGTCGAACTGTCCGTCGAGGTTCGAGTCCATAACAGCAACCACCTCCTTCCCGAGCAGCTCCTCCCTCATTGCTCGCCGCCGCCAAGAAGCTCTCTACACCTCCTTCCCCGCGCCGAATCCCCCCCAGCAGCCCCCTCCCTCCCGTGCCGACCCTTCCCCTCCCTGCTCGCGACGGATGATCACCCCCCTCCCTCTTCCCGCCGACTCGCTCAAAGCCCCCACCCACCACGTCGCACCCAACCCCCCTGCTTGAAACCCAGCCCCACGCCCAGCCTCTCTGCTCCCCTTGCCTCCAGATTCTCCTCCCCTGCGACCGACCCAATCCTCCCCCTCCTCCCTCCGCGACCGACTACCCTGACACCCCCCCTCCCCCGGGACCCTGCGACCAACTCCCCCCTGCAGCCGATCCAATCTTCCACCATCGCTGAGCTGCCAAGAAAGGTGCAGGGCTTGGCTCCAGAGAGAGACAAAAAGACAAGATATTTAATTTTTTTAGATTAAATTTCAACCGTTAGATCGATTGTTGGTTAGATTAACTCAATCATCTGGTTAAGTTAACATCGTAAAGTAACGGAAGGTTATAGGTGTAAGACGGTACAATTATTCAGGGTCCTGAATGTAATTCGCGATTATGCAGGGTTATGATTGAGATTGAGAAATTACTCAGGGTTATGGGTGTAATTATCCCTTTAATCATTTATTATATTTTTGTCTTTGAAGTTTATTAATTTTGATGTAATCAGATATTAATGTCAGCTTTACAAAGACAATCCTAGTGAACCGTTTCCATTTATTAAATATATGTATTATAATGGTGAATATTTATTTCCATATCTATATCCATATTAAAGAAATGATATGCAATTTTCAATATATGTGATGTATTTGTTTTCGCATCCTTATCCAAACTTTTAAATGAATAAGAATATAGCAACACATATATTCGTATCCGAGTATGTCTGTTTGCATCCTTAGCAAGCACTGACCATGACAGTGAGAGAGTTTTGAGTTTAACTTTTCTGAAAACATAAACATACAATAAGATTTAATTAACAAAAATAGATACGGTACGACATATCTATTAGCATCTTTTGCTTCCTTCGGTTTAACGGGCCACGTCCAAAACTTAAAAGTTTACTACTTAATAAAACAATGTGATAATGTTTATATATAGTAATTATGAGAATCATTTACTTCGAGTAGTTTTTTTTATTTTACCATACGTGGTATCTGGTATGTGGCTATCTTGCGATACGGACAAAGGCTAATGCATGCAGATCCACCGAAAATTAGGATAGGTGCGAACAAATGCCGAACAAGCGAAAAGTAGACACAAAAACCTAATAATAATAATAATAATAATAATAATAATAATAATAATATAAATCTATTGCAGTGAGAGAACATTCGGATTCGGCGGAGTGATTGGTTTACGAAGGGATGCAAAAGCATAACGATACGGATATATGTAAGATATATGTATTACCGCATTTTTATTTATTTATTTAATACGAATACGGATATGGATACGAATATTGACGAATATTAAAATTATTTTAGCATATCCTTAAAAAATATATACGGATATAAAGCGGATATTGATCGGATACGAGTAATGTTAGAATACTTTATAGAATCGACTTAAATATATATGAATTGGATGAAAAATACATGATATAAATTTACTAAATATGTTTGCATCATAAATATTATACAAATATGGTAAAAGAAAGTATAGAATTATATTATATATGGTTAAAAATAAATCTATAATTATATGTATAAATGAAAACAGATACACGGATACGAATGTTTACGAATATCAAAAAAATATCCATATTCATATTTAGATGTGGATACGGATGTTAAAAATTTGCATACGAATCACATATTGATATATCCATTAACTGTTTGTATCATTACTATCAACAGATATTCTAATGACTAAAATGGAAAATGTAAGATGCCTCGTGATGATAATACGTCAGAGGAAGAAGTTCGAGAATCCAGCGGTGGGATCTAAATCCCGATTATCAATAGTTTTTTATGCCAAATCCGTGCGTGTTTCCCAACGTTTAGCGTCGTGGAGCCTCCAAGCATGTTCCGTCGATGGACGTGCAGAGTTCTGGTGGGGATAGTTTAGTGTCCACATCGCCTTCCTCGTCTCCTATTTAAGCCCTCTTGCTGTGCGTCCCAGAGACCCATTCCTTCCACTGTTCGTCAGCATCGTATCGTGTGATTGTTCGCGTTGTCCTCTTCTCCACTTGTGTTGTTATCAATTGAGGTTTGTCTTCATTGTTAATGTTCACGTGAACTCTATTAATCAACATCAATTAAATAGGCAGCGGTTTTGTATGGCATTGTTCTCATGCTGTGATCGTATGAACACAAAAATGTAGAGCAAGACGAGACGAGGAGAAATGGGCAGTGCGTGCTTGGTGCTAGTAGTAGTATCTGTTGCGGTGATGGCGGCTGCCGTCGTTGCCGGCGTCGACGATCAGGCGTATGCATCGTCCACGCGGCCCGTCACAGAGCAGACCCTGAGGAAGGTGGCCCACTCTCTTCGAATGTACGTCGACGAGCTCCCGGAGATGCCCAAGGTTTACGGCTACAGCATCAAGAAAGGCTCGCCGGTTGCAGTTCCCCTCACCATCGGCATGTATGCCAAGCTCTGGGTACGTCAAAATTATAACCCTACGTCACATTTATAGCGATGATAATGCATTGCTCTTAATTATAATTACAATGTTCATAATTTTGAGTAGAAATTCCACCGTGACCTTCCGCCGACGCCGGTGTTCGTGTACGGGACTAACGCGGCGGAGGCGACGTTCCCGGGGCCGACGATAATGGCCCGGCAGGGCGTGGCTCTTCGCGTGCGATGGGAGAACCACCTGCCGGATTACCACATACTCCCGTGGGATCCGACCGTGCCCACGGCCATACCCAAGTACGGAGGCGTCCCAACGGTCGTCCACCTCCACGGCAGCGCCCACGCGCCGGAGAGTGATGGAAGCGCCTTGGCTTGGTTCACTGCCGACTACCGGGAGACTGGACCGGCGTGGACGCAGACCACCTACACGTACCCCAATGTGCAGCCGCCGGGGAACCTGTGGTACCACGACCATGCACTTGGCCTCACGCGTGTCAACCTCCTCGCCGGCCTCCTGGGGGCTTACGTCATCCACAAGCCCGACATTGACGACGTCCTCGACCTCCCCGAAGGTCCCGAGTGCGACCGGCACCTCATCATATGCGACCGGAGCTTCAACGTCGACGGCTCCCTTTACATGAACAGGACCGGCGTCTTCCCAGAGCTCCATCCGCAGTGGCGGCCCGAGTTCTTCGGGGAGGCCATGGTGGTCAACGGCAAAGCCTGGCCTTTCATCGTCGTCACCAAGAGGAAGTACCGCTTCCGCATCCTCAACACAAGCAATGCCCGATACCTCCGCCTCCGGCTATCCAACGGCCTCCCGTTCTACGTCATCGGGTCCGACGGCTCCTACCTCTCCGCTCCGGTGGTGGCTCACCACATCCTGCTCGGGCCCGCTGAGCTCGCCGACGTAGTGGTGGACTTCTCCCAGAGCAATACCACCGCCGCCGAGCTGCTGAACGACGCCCCTTACCCTTACCCCGCGGGGGCGCCTGCGGGTTTGCGCCACGGAAAGATCATGAAGTTTGCCATCAAGCCGACCGGGGTCTACGAGCCACCGGACACGTCGAGGGTGCCTCCGAAGGAAGTCGAGTACGCAAAGGTGACCTACGACTACACGGTCACGAGGTACCTCGGGCTGTACGAGTACACGACGCCTGACAGCAAGGTGACGAACCTCTACATCAACGGGAAGAGGTTCATGGATCCAGTGACGGAGATGCCGAGGACGGGGAGCACGGAGCTGTGGAACGTGATCAACCTCACCGGGGAGAACCACCCGCTGCACCTGCACCTGGGGATGTTCCAGGCGATCAAGGTGCAGGAGCTCATCGACCTCCCCACCTTCCAGAGCTGCATGTACACCAACTACAACGCGACCCTGTGCAACGTGAAGGCCCATGCCGTTGGGAGAATCCTGCCCATCCCTGATCACGAGAAGACATGGAAGAACGTCATCAAGATCGAGCCCGGTTGCATGACTAGCATCGTCGTGAAGTTCAAGATCGTGGACAACGAGCTCCCCTATCCCTTCGATGCCACGGCCGAACCAGGCTATGTCTACCACTGCCATGTAAGCTCTATATATTCATATCCTCGTCCTTTTACCTTTGATTTCCTGATCGAAATTACGTTATTCTATCCAAGGAAAGCTGACGAATTGTTCCTTCTTCTTCTTGGTCATGTTGACACGCAGATGCTTGACCACGAGGACAATGAGATGATCAGGCCCCTCAAGCTGCTTCCACGAAAGTAAAGAGTGCCACGACATTTGCGCTCTTGCAGATCTAGTACTAGTGAGCTTATTAGGATCGTAGGCAGTCGTCGTTCCTCAAGAGAAGAGGGAGACAAAAACTAATAAGGGATGTAACTCTTTCTGATCATGGAATAAAAATCATAGCATCTTTGTTTCGTGATTATGACCCCTGAAAATCTTCTCTGATTACACCGCGACCCCTATAATCATTCCAATCACACTACGGCCCTGGTTAATTACACTGTGACCAGTGCAAAAATGATGGTAATAAATATATATATATATATATATTAACATGACACAACTATATAATACACGAAAATTGACTTAGGCTTTGTTTGGTTGTTGGAGAATAGGCCCTGGAATAAGGGGTCAATTTTCCTCTCGACACGGTTCTCAGTGGTACGACTATTCCCTATTATTCCATCTCATTTCACTCTTATTCCTATCTTTATCCCATCTTACTTACCTTTATTTCACATTATTCTCCTTATTCCTATTCTCCACCCGAACGGAGAATAGACCCTTATTCCCCTTATTCTCCATCCTTATTCCTGCTTATTCTCATACCGAACGGGCCCTTAAGGTAACGAATATTTCAATATTTGTTACCATATCTTCCTACTTAACTATACACAAATGAATATTATTCATTGCTTGATATTCAAACTTGCAACGGATATTGTATTTGTTGGTATATTCCTCGCAACAAATCATATAACAACGCTAAAATAATTGATTTTTTTCATATAATCATTATTAAATTTAACAACTGCAAAAATACAAATCTTGACATGTATATTAACGAAAAAGATCATTGTTATCAAGGCTTGACATATATACTAATGAAAAAGATCATTGTTATATCAAGCTTTAACAACAAATATGGCGGTCATTGCTAATTACAATAACAAAAGATAATTTTGCAATGAATAATATTTATTCTCATATCATCAACATTAGAAGCTACTGCAATGAATATTCAAATTATTTGTTACAATAGATCAATTTGGTTGTAGCAGTTGACACATAACTTTTCCAATTGCTTAAGCATCGAGAATGGAACTAAAATGCGATAATTGCATGAAGCGTCTAAATTTTTTTGGGATTGAGCGCTGAATGAGTATAATACAGAAAATGTCCATTGAAGAAGTAAACTTCGATTGACCTGAAATAATAACTGTTGTTTTGAAAATCGAATTTGGTCGATTCAACTGATTTTTCTCTATCGGTTCTATTTAATTAGTTTTTAAGAGTGATGACACTATCATTATCTGATTGAATCGGTTTGATTTTATGATTCAACAAGATCCACGTCGATTTTCGCATAAAAATTATTTGTTTAATTTTTACCCACATCGATTTCCGCATAAAAATTATTTGTTTAATTTGAAAGTAGAATCTATAACATATATTAAGCACGGGGTCTTGCCCCCTGCCTATTATTTTTTGCCTGTTAAATTCCACGTTTGCCCTTCTGAGGCTTACCTTCCTTCCGAGATTGCCATTTGCTTTCTCCATAATGCCGACGCCGTCCAAGATTGCTTCGCGGCCTTCGCCATCCTGTGTTGTTCACGAACCCTAAAAATCATGCACTTCTCCGCTTGGACCCCCTTCCCGATGTCCCTACTCCTCCTCCACCCTCGCTCCCTCTTCGCCATCCACCACCCACTCTTAGCCCTTGATGAATACTCATTCATCACTCTTTATTCTTATATTTTAGCTACAAAAACCTTTGCAAATGCATGTATATAGTTGTAAATAGAAATAATTACCAAAAGCATGCATTGTATAAAAACCTATAATTAGCATGTTTTTGTGCAAAAATAAAAGAATAAAGATTAAAAAGAAAAAGAGGGAAATATTTAGAATAAATATTGAGCAACCTAACCCAAGGGAGGGCTCAGCATGGGCCTGACCGCATAAAAGCCAAAGTAGAGGGAGATAGGGGCTCATGTGTGTAAATATTTATATAAATAAATAAAAGTATTTTCCTCACAAAAATAGACTCAAATTGGCTTGTAAATACTTGTAAATATTTCTAAATACAAAATCAAGATAAAAATATAAACATCAAAAAGAAGATAAAAACATAACTCACCATGTATATAGACCATCCACATCTATATTTATTTAGCTTTGTAAATAAATAAAATTAATTTTCAAAAGTCTTGTAAATACTCTATATTAAATGGTGTAAATAAAATAAAAACAATTAAAACAAAAACAAAATAAAAATAACAAAATTAAAAACACAAAAATATATTGTAAATATACCATGTATGTAAATATACATATGTATTTATTTCACCTATGTATGTAAATAATAAAAATAAAATAAAAATGTCTTTTTATTCCTCATTTTATAATATAAAATGGGAATAAAATTGTATAAAAATAACAATTAAAAATCAAAAATTAAAAACCTATATATTGTATATATACCTATATCTAACCCTACTATGTACATACCTTATTTTACTTTGGAAAATTAATTAAAAATCACTAAAAAATAGAAAAAATTAAAAGAAAAAGATTTCATGTTTTAACTTTTTACTAATTCGGCCATTTGATACCTTGAATTTCATTTTCAAATATTATCCACGTGGCCTTCACCCATTGGCCCTGGGGATTGTTGACCGCCAGGTCAACCTCCCCCCCCCCCCCAGGACCACTTCCCACGGGTTAGGCGCCCGACCCGACTTCCCCCTATTTTAGCGCCTAAACCCGATTCACCCTCGCCTAATTCACGGGTCCGATTCCTTCCTGACATATCCGAGATCCTCGCTGGAGCTACCGCATCGGGATCCGCGCTCCAGAACGCCCTACCCGCGCCCTTCTTCCCGGACCCTCCAGCGTATAAAGCTTCAGCTCCGCCTCCTCCATTCGCATCTTTGGCCATTCGCTCCACCCCCCAGTGACCTCCACTGTGTTGGCAAGAGTGACAGCTTGCTCCAGCAAGTGTCGCAGCGAGGAGAGGTGCAGTGACCCATCGATCCGGCGAGTATCGCCGCCTTGCTCCGCCATGAGGTGGAGCTCAAGCCTCGGACGTCGGCGCTCCTTGAGGCGAGGACCCAGAGCTGCGCAAGCTCGACCACAGCCCATTCCTTCACCCAGGTAGACCTGTAGTTCTTTCTTTTTCTTTGATTTTAGATTTCCCCCAAATCGCTGCTCCGCCATCCACCGGCGATTCCGATCGCACCCGACTACCATCCGACCATCGGGCTTCGCCATAGCCACCGCCTTCCTCCCGCGCACCTTCTCCATACCCCCATCCAACCCAGCTCGCACAGGAGCTGGGGTTCGAGCTCCTCCGTCTACCCCCCTCGCCGGAGCTCGCTCATATCGCACCTCCGATCACCTTCACCCCGCCTAACCGGGTCGAGGCAGTTTGCCCTCGACCCGCGAGTCTCCTGGTTTACTTTGCAGGTACTTCCTAGTCCATCTGAGTGCTTGGGTCATTCGGGCCAGGAGCTTCACCTCCGCCGACCTCGCCGGAGCCCTCCAGGGCTCGGCTGGGTCATCGGAACCCACCATCAGCTGCGGAGCGTCATTGCGGAGCTTCTCCGATCTTCTGGAGCAGCAGGGGAGGATCCCAGCGCACGCACGAGGCTGACGAAACTCGCCGACCAACTGTTCTTCCAGCATCTTCCCCGACCGTCCGATCTTCCTCGACCTCCAGTTCTCATCCTGACCGTCCACTTGAGGAGACCCAGCCACCGTCAGATCTTGGAGAGGCGATCTGGACCGTCCGTTGCACGAGGTTTAGCCACCAAGAGCCTCACCCGTTCGATCCTCCACGTGGCGTACCCTCGACTGTCCGATCGCTGCGAGGACCTCAGCGTTGGCGCGCCACCTGATCCACACCGTCAGATGTACCACGTGGCACGCATCCATCGGCCGCATTAATAAAGGGTAAATTACCCTTAGGCCCCCTCTTTTATTTTATTTCGCATTTAGTCCTGTAATTATTTAGTGTAGTTGTTTAGTTTTTGGTAAAATTGCATAGAGGACCCTGCTCTTTATTTAGTTTGCAGTTATACCCCCTGTGTGTGATGTGACACGTGCTTCGTCACGTGGTTTTCTGGTGTAATTGCACTTTCTATCCTGTAGTTCTGAATATTAATGAATGAATGAAAACTTTTGAGTTTTTGCATTTATACCCCTGTGCGTGAAATATTTGTGCATGTGCTTTAATTTGTGGGTTATTTGCAGACTACCCCCTGGACTTTTGGTACCTGTTACCAAATAGTCCTTGGGAATAGTTTTTATTACATTTGGGTCCCTGAGTGCCCCAGGCACGTGCTTTGCACGTGAATCCCTAGGTATTTTGCACCAGACCCCCCAGGACTTCGGGTATTTGCACTTAGGTCCCTATGCACAGTGCCCTCTTTTTATTTTTGAATAAAATAGCAAATCACCTCCAAATCCAACGAAAATTGGATACATGGCTCCTGCCATAGTGTAAAATTTTCGAGGATTTTTGGAGACATTTTTGTTTTATTTTGATATTTTTAAAAATTCAAAAACATCTAATTTCGTTACTGTCTAACTTTAAAAATCCCAAAAAATATTAAAATCCATCTAAAAATCACAAAAAATTACTTACTGTTTGTTTATGCTTGCTTGATTTTCTAGCCAATTTTGGCTATTTTTCATTACTTAAAACACCTAAAAATTGAAAAACACTTTAAATCTTATAAAATTCTAATAAATAAATTAAAAACCCAAAAATAATAATTTAGGTGCCCAAATTTTCCTTGTTTTCTTATCTTTACAGGAAAATTACTCCCAGCTAATTTGGGGCCTCTAGATATTTTATCTAGGTCCTTTTAGCTCGGCTGGACAGTACCTATAGTTTCAGTCCCTGTTTTATTTTTAGAAAATTAAAAAAATTTAAAAATTCCCAAAAATTCACCAAAAACAGTAAAAATTATAAAACACCTAAAAATATTTTTGTTAGAATTTTTGGTTGATTTTTAGTGCATTTAATAAATTGTTGAAGTGTGTTATTTCTTTGCTTTTATTAGTTCCTTAATACTTTAAAAATCCAAAAAAATATAAAATACTTTAAAAACCACCAAAATATTCATTTTATTTCCTTTTATTTCTTTTTGACTACTTCGTAGGCTGCGAGGCCAATTCATGCCCCTTGTGTTCGACCCTGGTCGCTATACCAGGTTAAATTAATAGCGAGACCGCTACCGTTTTTTATTTGATTTTTCATCTTGTTTGGTGGTCTATTTTTCTTGATTGAGCCATCTTGATCGCTTGGGTCGCAACGACCGTTTAGCACCTTATACCCCAGTGGTCGGGACGCTCATCAGAATGGCATCGTTGCCGGGGAGCACGGCTTAGTAGTTTTCATTTTATTTTAGTTTTGTTTTTCGCGGCTTTTCGCGGCTCTTTCAGAGCCCGCGGCTTTTCGCGGCTTTTGTTTATATTTTATTTTTGTTTTATTTTGTTTTATTTTCTTTTCTTTTATTTTTGCTTTTGTTTGATTTTGAGTGTTTATTTTATTTTGCATTTTTGCATATATACCCTCATTTTCATTTCATTTATTTTTCTTACTATTATTTGATTATTTTTATTGGTCTGACCACTCTGTTCTTTCTTGCGAGGGCCCGAGGACCGAGGCGGCCGATTTCGAGAAGCCGATGCAATCGCGAGACTCGTAGGCGGTTCCTTTCTGTACGGAGCCGTAGGAGAGAGTGAGAGAGAGCTGAGTGGGAGAGGTTTAGTTTAGACTTTTCATTTTTAGTTGATTATTATTGTAATAATACAGGGACTCAGAGACTCTTAGCTTGGTTGACTAGCGGGTCTGTTTCGCCGAGCACCGGTGTGCTCGGAGGACCCTTAGGATTTTCGCGGCTTTTTCGCGGTTTTGATTTTTAGCTGCCTTTCCGGTGTTTACGCGGTTTTTCATCGAGCCCCTAGACTTAGGATTTTCTGCTTGCTTGTGCCGTAATTAGTAGGATCCCCACACCTAATTATCTGCATGTTCCTATAGTGCGATTTAATTGGACATACTAATAATTAATTAATAAATATAACTGACTCATCTCCTTCGTAGCCTACGTGCCGCAGTCTGCCCCGTAAAGCGCTTTCTCCTACCCCCGATTTGTCGGGCAGAGGAGGGGTAGACCATGACCGGACCTTTGGCTTGGAGGTCGGTGACCAGTTAGACGGTTCTGCGAGTAGACTTGCTCATCTAGGACTCGGTTTTCATCGCTGCATCATATAGGGTAGTTTATTTTCTGTCTTTAAATTTCTGCACGGATCACTTGCATGTAGAGTGCTGGAGGTAAGGTACGCATTTCTATCTCAGCATGCATCATTGATTTCATCGCGCATCAGTTTTTTTGTCTTCTCCCCTTTGTTTTAGATTAAATAATCAGGAGAACCGAAAAATTCGTTAGGCCGTTGTTTTATTAAAAAAAATTAAAAAGAAAAACCATAAAATTGGGACTGCTAAAACTATTGACCCTAAAAGACACTCACCTTAAAAATTTGTCTTGGGGAGACCAACCCCCTCATTGTTTGGTTTGCTTGTGCGAGAGAGTGACCCGTACCCTAGGTAGAGCCCTCCGGTGCTATTTCCAGCTGACTACCGACTCTTCTATGCGGGCCAGTCGGTTGGAGTAGCATCGGGTATCCTAACAGGTCACGTAAGCGCTTTGATAGATTGTTTGTTCACCTAATAAAATTGGACAAGATAATTTGATCGAGTCTTTACGGTCTTCAGCTCGTGTTGTGTTGGTGAACAGAGGGTTTGGTTGCTCATCATAGTTTTTCCAGATCTCATCCGCCCTACTCGTCAGATCACGATGATGGGTAGACGCTCTCTTAGGCAGCCTCTGGCTGCACCGCTTTTGGGCACGTCTACCCATTCATCTAGGTTGGCCCGCGAGAGCCGAGACCAGTTCTCCGAGCCCGAGTATGATTCCGCCCTGTTCCCCCTCGACCCCCTTTCTTTCGGTTCTGAGAGATATGAGCCAGAGGAGAGACTAGCAGATTTGACAGCACCTGAGTTTGGCTCCTTTGATTTTGCAGACGCCATGGCCGGCAGTTTCGAGGATCGTTCCCGTGGTCCACAGCCTGAGCACTTTGTGCTGGACCAGGGCGCGATCAACTCCACCCTGATCACCTCCTTAGAGACAGTTCAGCAGCAGTTGAGAGATCAGGGAGCATTCATGCTCGACATGAGAAGAGAGATGGAGCAGATGCGAGCAGAGCGCGAGGAGCGCAGAGAGGGACCGAGGATCCCAGAGGATGCAGATGCAGCAGCCGCAGCAGCAGCCGCAGCAGCCGCCGCAGCCGCGGCAGGAGGACCACCGAGACCGATGCGGGAGTTGCACAACCCCGGATCGACACTGCCGCACCACTGGGTCGTACTTCCAGCCATCGTGGGGGACTTCAAGTTCCCCCCGAACACCTTGCAGCTACTCCCCCGCTTCCACGGGCTCGCGATTGAGGAGCCCCATCTCCACCTCCAGGAGTTTCTGATGATTTGCAGCACTGTCTACGACCGTCAGGTGGACCAGGACACGATCAGGATGATCGCCTTCCCCTTTTCCCTAGCAGACAGAGCAGCCACCTGGCTGAAGCACTTGGGGAAGTTCGTTTACACCTGGGAGCAGCTCCGCACCGAGTACTTGAACAAGTACTATCCACTTGGGCAGACTAATGCAACGAGAGCGCTCATCAGCAACTTCTCCATGCTCCCCAACGAGCAATTCCATGAGGCATGGGAGAGGTTTCGTGAGCTGACTGACCGATGCCCGCACCGTGATATCTCGAAGCCGAACCTTGTGCAGAGCTTTTTCAGCGGGCTGACATCAGAGCTCCAGGGCTTGGTGAATGCTTCTTGTGGCGGGTCCTATTTCGTCAAGGATCACGACCAGGTCTGGGCCATCTACGAGGAGATGGCCGAGAACTATATGGTGATGTCCCAGACCCGTTATACACTCAGGACAGACCCCAGCAGCAGCCAGGACCCGTGAAGTACCAGAGGATAGCACGGGTCGATGCCGGTCCATCCAGTTCATCAGCAGTAGCAGCAGCACAGGCAGAGTCGTCCGCTGCGGATATGGGTATCATCAGTGAGAAGTTGGATCGGATGGAGCTGATTGAGAAGAAGCAGTGCCAGGGCATCACTCAGATGGAGCAGATGGCACAGACTCTGAGCGACATGAAGACCCAGCTCATGTGTCTCCAGGAGGCACAGACGGCTTCACAGCCCCGTCTTCAGTCGCGAGGTGATTCCAGCGGCAGCAGCAGCTCGTCCCAGTGCTCCAGCTCCTTTCAGCAGCCTAGACAGGTTCAACTTATACAGGCGGAGCCGTACCAGCAGCAGCAGCCCTCTTACCAGTCCCCACCATCTCCAGACATGCAGATGGTGGTATACCAGCCGGATCAGCCTCTGGCAGTACTCCCGCCAGCTCAGTACTACGCAGAGCCGTTGATGGATGTCAACGGGATTTGGTATGACCGTCCCCAGCCTGGGATCCGACGAGACCATCCCGGATTCAGGTGGGGGAGTGGAGGTACCCAGCCCCAGCAGCAGTCATCCAGTCAGGGAGGGCAGTATAGCCAGCAGAGAGATCACCAGCAGCAACAACCCCCAGTCTACCAGTCACAGTCGCAGTCATCCTTCGTTCCTCGTCCCTATCAGCCGCAGGGACAGTCTTGGAGACGAGAGCAGCCTCACCAGCCACACCAGCAGCAGCACCCTCCTTCTTACCCCTCTCAGCAGCAGCACCAGTTCCAGCAGCCTCATCACCAGAGAGGCTACCCGTCGGGCTCTCATGGTTCACCATACGAGAGCCCCGCCTTGGACGACATAGCCCGCCTCCTCTCGGACCAGCAGGCTACTTTCAGACGGGAGATGGATGAGTTCCGCCAGGAGATGCGGGACATTGTGAGAGGGAAGGCCGCCATTCCTGCCCAGATAAAGCCGAATCCCAACAGCCTGAAGCGGAAATCTGAGCAAGCTTACACTGAGCACGCCACTCCTAGTGATCCATTTGTTGATACATCTTCAGATCTTTTGATGCTGATTTTGTTACGCTTAGGAGTGGTAGGACACCAGCAGGCGGCGGCGCCTCGTCTGAGCTACACCACGAGGACACATCCGGGGCGCCAGATGAGGACGAGGAGAGCGGTACTGAGGCCGCTCATGATGATGATGGTGGTACTGATGCCACCAAGGATGCTGATTCCACCGGTGGTACTGAGGCCGCCGCTTCACCAGTTCGAGGAGGTGGTACTGACGCCACCCGAGTAGCCGAGCCAGCACGCGGTACTGAGGCCGCGAGACGTCCAGTAGAGCCAGCCCGTGGTGGTACTGAGGCCACCGGTGTTCATTCAGAGAGAGTTGTTGTTTTTCCTTCCACTGATGTATCTCAGAACACTGTTTTGAATAAAGGAAAAGGTTTAGTTTCTTCTGGTCCCACTGTGGTGATTGATGTATGCGCGGATCCGGCTGTCGAGCCGTCTAGACCTATTCCTAGTCCTTCATCTGAGAAGGACCCTGTGATCCCCTTCCCTAGAGCCCTTCTGATGGGGAAGGGGAAGAAAAAAGAAAAAGACCCAAAAAAGAGAGAGCAGGAGGAGTTCAGCCAGAGCATGATTGATCAATTCCATATACAGCTGACCCTTCAGGAGGCTTTGCAGCACATCCCCCTTCTTCAACGATCGTTGAGAGATAGGACTACAGTCAGGAGGAGGAGGAGGAACCATCATTCAGAGATACATGTGCTGACGAAAGCCACGTGCTTCGCGATCCAGAACCATCTGCCGGCCAAGAGGCCAGATTCAGGAGCCCCGTATGTCAGATGTCAGATCAGTGAGCAGAGGTTCGACCGGACTCTATTCGATAGCGGATCGTTTATCAACCTCCTTCCGGCAGCCCTTCTCGACCGCTTCGAGTTGGGCACTCTTAGACAGAGCAGGACATTCCTTCAGTTTGCTGATCGATCTGTCAAGAGGCCGAAGGGGTTGTTGCGAGACGTTATCGTCACTATTCAGGGCCTGCAATTCCCCGTGGACTTCGTAGTATTGGACATGGAGATCCCTGATTCAGTGGCTGATACCCCCATCATCCTCGGTCGTCCGTTCTTGGCCACAGCCAAGGCGGTGACTGATCATGATAGCGGGAAGGTATACTTTCGCGTCGAGGGCGAGAGTGTATAAATAGAGACGGTCGAGGACAACATAGCCACAGAGAGAGCATGCTCAAAGACCAGCACAGATACAGAGCAGCTGGCAGATGCCGGGTTAGACATCCACCAGGACTGTGATTTTGTGATCACAGATGATGAGACAGCATGGGCATACCCTTCAGCACAGGCCATCCTCTCATTTCCAGACACCGCTGATGCTGAGATGATAGCAGAGGAGAGCTTGGAGAGCACAGCCCTGGTCCAGGATACTACAGAGGCAGCAGAGCCGGTTCTTGACCGCGACACAGAGTGTAGTGATGGTGGTACTGAGGCCACCTTGTGTGACGGTGGTACTGATGCCACCTTGTTTGATGCAGATCCCTCGGATTCAGAGTCTGATTGGGCAGATTGTGATGATCAGATGCCAGACCTGAGTCCCACAGAGCCTACAGCTGCGGAGGAGGTAGATGCATGGTAGATCAAAGACAGCACAGTTGAGCAGCCTTCTCCAGATTCAGTTTGCGAGAGATCGTTTTCATTCTCCCAGGCAGATTTGGCAGATTTAGCAGCATACACACATCTTCTTCCGAAGCCAGATTTGCCAGTACCTAGCTATCCAGAGCTGAAGCCGCTCCCTACTTCGCTGAAGTATAGATTCCTTGCGGGCGAGCCTGAGATGTACCCAGTCATCATCTCCGCCGATCTGACTGGAGAGCAAGAATCCCGTTTGATGGGGGTTCTTGAAAAGAACCGCAAGGCAATCGGATGGAGCGTAGCAGATCTCTATGGGATTAGTCCATCGTTGTGCTCCCACCATATTTATCTTGAGGAGGGGGCGAAGCCATCGCGTGAGTTCCAGCGGCGGCTGAACCCCAACCTGAGAGAGGTCGTCATGAAGGAGATTTCCAAATGGTGGAGTGCAGATTTTATTTATCCCATTTCCGACTCCAAGTGGGTCAGCCCCTTGCATGTGGTGCCCAAGAAGACGGGCATCACGACTGTGATCAGTGAGTCGGGAGAGGAGATTGCTACTCAAGTACCCACCTCTTGGCGGGTCTGTGTTGACTACAGGAGACTCAACCAGGCCACCAAGAAGGACCATTTCCCCTGCCTTTTATTGACCAGATCATTGAGAGACTGGCAGGGAAGAGCCATTATTGCTTCCTGGATGGGTACTCGGGCTACAACCAGGTGGCCATCGCTCCTGAGGATCAGGAGAAGACCACCTTTAC
This sequence comes from Ottelia alismoides, assembly GCA_037367405.1. Lineage (NCBI taxonomy): Eukaryota > Viridiplantae > Streptophyta > Magnoliopsida > Alismatales > Hydrocharitaceae > Ottelia > Ottelia alismoides. Next base: position 942,808 of record JAZKJV010000738.1, on the reverse strand, counting down.
CTGTCCCTTCGGCACATATGCTTTTCGACGCATGTCATTTGGGCTATGCAATGCCCCTGCGACTTTTCAGAGGTGCATGCTGTCAATCTTTTCGGACATGGTAGGGGAGTGTTTGGAGGTCTTCATGGACGATTTCTCGGTCTACGGCGACGGATTCGACTCATGTCTTGACTGCCTAGACCGGGTACTCCAGCGATGTATAGAGGTCCATTTGGTGCTTTCTTGGGAGAAGAGTCACTTCATGGTGACTCAAGGGACGGTGCTTGGCCATATCATCTCCAACAGGGGCATGGAGGTTGATCCGGCCAAGGTTGATGTCATTAGAAAACTCGCACCGCCGTCCAATTTGAGGCAGCTACGGTCATTCCTGGGGCACGTTAGTTTTTATCGGAGATTTATTCATGATTTCAGCATGATTGCCCGGCCGTTGACTGACCTCTTGACGAAAGACACCGAGTTTCTTGTCGATGACAAGTGTCTTTCGTCCTTTGCGACTCTCCAGCAGTGTGTGATTGAGGCTCCTTTTCTTCAGCCGCCTGATTGGTCTCTCCCATTCGAGATCTTGACGGATGCCTCCGATTTTGCCGTTGGGGCCGTGCTGGGACAGAGGAGGGATGGAGTCCCGTTTGCTATCCACTAAGCTAGCCGTACATTGGATTCCGCCCCGCGGAATTATACGGTCACAGAGAAGGAGATGCTAGCAGTAGTGTTCGCCCTAGATAAGTTCCGATCTTATATCATTGGATCTAGAGTGACCTTGTACACTGATCACACCGCCATCCGATACCTCATGGCAAAGAAGGATGCCAAGGCCAGACTTACTAGATGGATCCTTCTACTCCAGGAGTTCGACATTGAGATCAATGATAAGCCTGGAGTCAAGAATGTGGTGGCGGATCACCTCTCCCGTATAGAGCAGCCTGAGGAGTCTGAGCAGATTGATCCCATTTGTGAGACCTTCCCAGATGAGGCGATCCTTGCTATCGCCTCACTCCCGTGGTAATGTCGATATTGTGAACTTTCTCGTTGTTGGGAAAGTCCCACAAGATTGGCCCACGCAGAGGCTTGAGACCTTCCTTGCGAAGGCCAAGTCCTACCACTGGGAGGATCCCATCCTTTACCACGAAGGAGGGGATAGCGTCTGGCGTCGGTGCATTCCTTAGGAGGAACACCATAGCGTCCTCACTTACTGCCACAAGCTTGAGGCAGAAGGACATCATTCTGGGAGGAGAACGGCGCAGAAAGTGCTCCAATCCGGCTTGTGGTGGCCTACCCTCTTCAAGGACTCTGATGAGTTCGTGAAGAGGTGTACTGGCTGTCAGAGGATGGGCACTTGTGGACAGCGTGATATGATCCTGATGCAGCCCATTCACTTCTGTGAGGTTTTTGACGCATGGGCATCGATTTCATGGGTCCATTCCCTAAGAGTCAGGGATTTGAGTACATTCTGTTGGTCGTGGATTATGTTAGTCGTTGGGTTGAGGCTATCCCCGCCCGAGCCGCTGATGCGAGGACAGTTTGCAGATTTTTGAGGAAGCATATCATCACGCGGTTCGGGGTTCCTAGAGTTCTGATTTCAGATGGGGGGTCTCATTTCATCAACAACCAGGTGAAGGCCCTTGCTAGCGAGTTCGGTATAGACCATCGTGTTGCTACACCTTACCATCCACAGACGAATGGTCTAGCCGAGGTGTCGAACAGGGAGATCAAGACTATATTGCAGAAAGTCGTCCGCCCTGACCGAAAGGATTGGTCACAGCTTTTGGACTTGGTCTTGTGGGCATATAGGACGTCTTTCAAGACACCATTGGGCACATCTCCCTTTCGCCTCGTGTATGGCAAGCCGTGCCATTTGCCTGTTGAGTTGAGGCACATGTCACTATGGGCAGTTACTGATATACTTATGGATCCAGATGGTGTAGGAGACCAGAGGAGGGCAGAGTTAGCAGCCCTGGAGGAGTTGAGAGATACCGCTTTCTCAAACAGTCTACAGTATAAGGAGAAAGTGAAGGAGTGGCATGATTCTCACATCAGCCACAAGCATTTTGAGATTGGACAGAGAGTATGGCTGTTTGATGCGAGGCTTCGTTTATTTCCATGGAAGCTACAGAGCAAGTGGAAGGGACCCTACTTGGTCAGAAAGGTACACGACAACGGTAGCATTGATATATCCGAGTTGTCTTCTGAGAGTACCTTTCGAGTGAACGGCCAGCGGCTCAAGCCATTTCTAGATCATGAGCCGCGGGTCGTTGATCTTGCCCCTATTCATTTTGCGTGAGATGTGGTCTTTGACTCACATCTAATACATCTCACGCCTGAGTTTTACTGATCTTCTGCCTTGTATAGATACAGATGTCTATACCACCACATTCTTTAGTCCCACATCCCTTTCTTCATCTTGTGAGTATGCTATACTTAGGGTGCACTTTACCCTAAGTATAGGGGGGATGTAGGACCTTCGGGTATTTCTTTTGTGTCTTGCTACCCCTGTTTTTGCTGCCTATACTTAGGGATATTTCACCCTAAGTATGGGGGGGTAGACCCTGTACATTCTCCACTCGGTTTTCCCTTAGTATACAGCCTGCTATACTTAGGATTACTTGATCCTAAGTATAGGGGGAAGACCCGAGACCCTCTTGACTTTCTATTCATTCATTCGTCTTTGTATATAACCTTCCTTTTCACTTCCTAGACCTAGCACGAGTTATGTCTTCCTCATCGCTCTTGACTCTGAGGACATCGTCCGAGCTAAGTATAGGGGGTGTGTATATATTTCATATATACTTTAGCCATAACTCGTACTTTGTGTGAGTGTGTTAATAAATAAAATGACTAAAAACCCTAAAAATCACAAAAATTAAAAAATTTTCATGTACATAAACTTCTTTTATTTGCACATAAATAGCTAGTGTACAAATTATTTTTGTAAAAGAGATTTCAAAAATCTTTTGTGTAAAGCTTGTGTAAATATTTTCCTATCAAAATTATGTATATAGTACAAAATTTTTCCAAAATGTTTTGAAAATCAAAAGTTTGCAAAAATCTTGTGTAAATGTATGTAAATATCTTTTTGCAAAACTTGCACTTCATGCATCATCCATTCATGATTTCAAAACATTTTTCAAATATTTTGCATGTTTGTAAACTTCGTGTAAATAGCATCTTTTGTACATATGTATATAGTTTTTCTGGATGATAGTTGACATTTAAACTAGCCTGGATTCAAATTGAGAAATGGTGCTTAATTAAGTTCTTAATCCACCTAATTTATAAGAGGAACCTTATAGGGCTTAGGTTAAGGCTTTTCAGGTCCATGGTGACTTAATTCTTTGAGTTCACTAGGCTATGATCACATGTCATCTCAATGAGCCTAAGTAGAGCACTTAACAACAACACATGACCCATATAGGTTATGGCTTTACTTGGACACCAGCACTATGCACCGAGCTCTCCACGGTTGAGGTGGTGAGGAGGCAGTCTTCCTTGACTTGGGGTAGCATATGAGGGTAGTACTTCTAGGCGGAACCTCTCTTCTTCTTTTAGTGAAGGAAGTGCGTCTCAACTTGGTCTGGTTGCCATGAGGTCTAACGACGGGAGTTGTGGGTTGCAATAAAGCTTCAAAAGAGGGATAGCCTACTGGCTCAAGAGGAAAAACTCCTTGTATATATGCTGCACTTGTACATGTTGTATAGATGCACTTGAAAAAAATGCAAAAAGAAAATAACTCCAAAAAAGTGGTGGGTCTGATAGAAAATGATAATCTCACCGGAGTATGTATATAGAGTGCAATAAGCAAAGCTTGGTTCCATGATCCACCTGATGTAGCCTGCAGCAGGGAGACTTGGCTACACTGGTCAAGCACCCAAGGGTACTTGGCTACACTGGCCTTGACCCATTCTCTTCTTCCTCCTCTTCTTGAGCTGGTTGAACTTGAACTTAGAAGGGAATACCCCGCTCCTCGAGGAAAGAGTGGCCAGATTGAGGTCATAGAGTTACCTTGTTGGGGAGGGTTGTCAAGTTGCCATTTCTGAGGTGGAGAGCTTAGACCTCACATTCACAGGACAAGAAAAGATTCATGGTCTTCAGGGTTTGTGATTGATGACTTGTTCTGACCTGGAGCATTGAGGAGTCTTGGTTATAGAGTAGTGGAACTTAGAGGCTGTTGAGTTTTGGACTTAAGTCCAAATAAGGTCCCGACACATTAATAATCCAAAGATCTGATCGAGCTCCATACCTTAATTTAATGAAGGCAAGTTTAATAATTAACCTTGATCCTTGTACATTCTCTTTTTCTTTTGCTTTATTTCTTTTTCACTTCTTTTTCAAATAAGTGTTTGCTAAGGGACTAGCAAAGTTAAGTATATGGGGGTGATGAATACTCATTCATCACTCTTTATTCTTATATTTTAGCTACAAAAACCTTTGCAAATGCATGTATATAGTTGTAAATAGAAATAATTACCAAAAGCATGCATTGTGTAAAAACCTATAATTAGCATGTTTTTGTGCAAAAATAAAAGAATAAAGATTAAAAAGAAAAAGAGGGAAATATTTAGAATAAATATTGAGCAACCTAACCCAAGGGAGGGCTCAGCATGGGCCTGACCGCATAAAAGCCAAAGTAGAGGAGATAGGGGCTCATGTGTGTAAATATTTATATAAAAAAATAAAAGTATTTTCCTCACAAAAATAGACTCAAATTGGCTTGTAAATACTTGTAAATATTTCTAAATACAATATCAAGATAAAAATATAAAAATCAAAAAGAAGATAAAAACATAACTCACCATGTATATAGACCATCCACATCTATATTTATTTAGCTTTGTAAATAAATAAAATTAATTTTCAAAAGTCTTGTAAATACTCTATATTATATGGTGTAAATAAAATAAAAACAATTAAAACAAAAACAAAATAAAAATAACAAAATTAAAAACACAAAAATATATTGTAAATATACCATGTATGTAAATATACATATGTATTTATTTCACCTATGTATGTAAATAATAAAAATAAAATAAAAATGTCTTTTTATTCCTCATTTTATAATATAAAATGGGAATAAAATTGTATAAAAATAATAATTAAAATTTAAAAATTGAAAACCTATATATTGTATGTATACCTATATCTAACCCTACTATGTACATACCTTATTTTACTTTGAAAAATTAATTAAAAATCACTAAAAAATAGAAAAAATTAAAAGAAAAAGATTTCATGTTTTAACTTTTTACTAATTCGGCCATTTGGTACCTTGAATTTCATTTTCAAATATTATCCACGTGGCCTTCACCCATTGGCCCTGGGGATTGTTGACCGCCAGGTCAACTGCCCCCCCCAGGACCACTTCCCACGGGTTAGGCGCCCGACCCGACTTCCCCCTATTTTAGCGCCTAAACCCGATTCACCCTCGCCTAATTCCCGGGTCCGATTCCTTCCTGACATATCCGATATCCTCGCCGGAGCTACCACATCGGGATCCGCGCTCCAGAACGCCCTACCCGCGCCCTTCTTCCCGGACCCTCCAGCGTATAAAGCTTCAGCTCCGCCTCCTCCATTCGCATCTTTGGCCATTCGCTCCACCCCCCAGTGACCTCCACTGTGTTGGCAAGAGTGACAGCTTGCTCCAGCAAGTGTCGCAGCGAGGAGAGGTGCAGTGACCCATCGATCCGGCGAGTATCGCCGCCTTGCTCCGCCCTGAGGTGGAGCTCAAGCCTCAGACGTCGGCGCTCCTTGAGGCGAGGACCCAGAGCTGCGCAAGCTCGACCACAACCCATTCCTTCTCCTAGGTAGACCTGTAGTTCTTTCTTTTTCTTTGATTTTAGATTTCCCCCAAATCGCTGCTCCACCATCCACCGTCGATTCCGATCGCACCCGACTACCATCCGACCATCGGGCTTCGCCATAGCCACCGTCTTCCTCCCGCGCACCTTCTCCATACCCCCATCCAACCCAGCTCGCACAGGAGCTGGGGTTCGAGCTCCTCCGTCTACCCCCCTCGCCGGAGCTCGCCCATATCGCACCTCCGATCACCTTCACCCCGCCTAACTGGGTCGAGGCAGTTTGCCCTCGACCCACGAGTCTCTTGGTTTACTTTGCAGGTACTTCCCAGCCCATCTGAGGGCTTGGGTCATTCGGGCCAGGAGCTTCACCTCCGCCGACCTCGCCGGAGCCCTCCAGGGCTCGGCTGGGTCATCGGAACCCACCATCAGCTGCGGAGCGTCATTGCGGAGCTTCTCCGATCTTCTGGAGCAGCAGGGGAGGATCCCAGCGCACGCACGAGGCCGACGAAACTCGCCGGCCAACTGTTCTTCCAGCATCTTCCCCGACCGTCCGATCTTCCTCGACCTCCAGTTCTCATCCTGACCGTCCACTTGAGGAGACCCAGCCGGTGATCTCGACTGTCCGTTGCACGAGGTTTAGCCACCGAGAGCCTCACCTGTTCGATCCCCCACGTGGCGTACCCTCGACCGTCCGATCGCTGCGAGGACCTCAGCGTTGGCGCGCCACCTGATCCACACCGTCAGATGTACCACGTGGCGCGCATCCATCGGCCACATTAATAAAGGGTAAATTACCCTTAGGCCCCCTCTTTTATTTTATTTCGCATTTAGTCCTGTAATTATTTAGTGTAGTTGTTTAGTTTTTGGTAAAATTGCATAGAGGACCCTGTTCTTTATTTAGTTTGCAGTTATACCCCTGTGTGTGATGTGACACGTGCTTCGTCACGTGGTTTTCTGGTAATTGCACTTTCTATCATGTAGTTCTGAATGTTAATGAACGAATGAAAACTTTTGAGTATTTGCATTTATACCCCTGTGCGTGAAACATTTGTGCATGTGCTTTAATTTGTGGGTTATTTGCAGACTACCCCCTGGACTTTTGGTACCTGTTACCAAATAGTCCTTGGGAATAGTTTTTATTACATTTGGGTCCCTGAGTGCCCCAGGCACGCGCTTTGCACGTGAATCCCTGGGTATTTTGCACCAGACCCCCAGGACTTCGGGTATTTGCACTTAGGTCCCTGTGCACAGTGCCCTCTTTTTATTTTTGAATAAAATAGCAAATCACCACCAAATCCAACGAAAATTGGATACATGGCTCCTGCCATAGTGTAAAATTTTCGAGGATTTTTGGAGACATTTTTGTTTTATTTTGATATTTTTAAAAATTCAAAAACATCTAATTTCGTTACTGTCTAACTTTAAAAATCCCAAAAAATATTAAAATCCATCTAAAAATCACAAAAAATTACTTACTGTTTGTTTATGCTTGCTTGATTTTCTAGCCAATTTGGCTATTTTTCATTACTTAAAACACCTAAAAATTGAAAAACACTTAAAATCTTATAAAATTCTAATAAATAAATTAAAAACCCAAAAATAATAATTTAGGTGCCCAAATTTTCCTTGTTTTCTTATCTTTACAGGAAAATTACCTCCCAGCTAATTTAGGGCCTCTAGATATTTTATCTAGGTCCTTTTAGCTCGGCTGGATAGTACCTATAGTTTCAGTCCCTGTTTTATTTTTAGAAAATTAAATAAATATCAGAAAATTCCCAAAAATTCAACAATAAAAATTATAAAACACCTAAAAATATTTTTGTTAGAATTTTTGGTTGATTTTTAGTGCATTTAATAAATTGTTGAAGTGTGTTGTTTCTTTGCTTTTATTAGTTCATTAATACTTTAAAAATCCAAAAAAATATAAAATACTTTAAAAAACCACCAAAATATTCATTTTATTTCCTTTTATTTGTTTTTGACTACTTCGTAGGCTGCGAGGCCAATTCGTGCTCCTTGTGTTAGACCCTGGTCGCTATACCAGGTTAAATTAATAGCGAGACCGCTACTGTTTTTGATTTGATTTTTCATCTTGTTTGGTGGTCTATTTTTCTTGATTGAGCCATCTTGATCGTTTGGGTCGCAACGACCGTTTAGCACCTTATACCCTAGTGGTCGGGACGCTCATCAGCCCTCCCCTCCACCATCATCTCACCTCTTCAATCTCTCCTCCATCATCTCCATCGTCCATCCACCATACGCGTGGCTCTCTCCGACCTGGTTCCATTCGGCTGCCATGTCCCTATTCCAGTCTCGCTTATTACCCAACCCCAATAAATTGAAGACGAGGCTTGCCTTGGCAGTGCTACGAGATTGGCATTTCCAGAAACGCCATCGGCTAACGTCTTCTCCAAGTCTATGTCCTCCTCCATTACAGCACGATTCCGGATGACGAGTCATTCAATCCCAATGGATACACTGAAGAGCAAGCCAGCGAACTATCTACGAGGATTCGAAAGCTGGTGCAGCTCAGGGTAGTAAATTAGAATGAGAGTGGACTATGGGCGACATGGGATCGTGCTGTCCGACTTAGGAATGTCAAGCACACCAACTTGAATGGGAATGTGTTCTAATGGGCAGCTCGGGGTGCCTAAAGATTGAAGGTGCAGTTGCATGTTCAAGCATAGAGATCTTGCGTGACACCATGTCACATTCGTCTTACCAACTTCAACATAAACCATAGGAAGATACATGTTCTCCAAACTGGTCTCAGTACTTGTTTTTAGTTGATTTGATTCTAATATTGCTAACAACCATGTGCTTCACGATAGGCCTAACCCGTAAAGTTTAGTAGTGTCATGTTTGATTGCAACAAGATATTTTAAAAAAATTGTGGACTTTGGATGTGAACTACAATCACATCAGCAGGGAGTTGCCAGAGTTCGGCACTTTTTGAATCTTAGGATCTTTTGGTCCATGCATAATAGCCTCAGGGGATTACTCCTCCGTGAACTGTTGGGAGTTCAGTTCCGATGACAAAACTTTATATCAGAAAATCCCGCATTTTCCATTGCCCAAATTCAAAAATGATGGCTACATCCAACTAAATGCAAACATGTGTCCCCATTCTTCACAAACCCACCGCCCCTTTTGGGCCTTCTCCTCCATTGCCATGTCACTGTCCTTCCCTCCACTGCAATGGGACCATGACTTTTGTTTCGCTTGTAAGAGCATGTTTGGTCATGCCTACATGTCATGGAAGGTTTTCTTATGCTTTACCTTTGACATTGTGATTCGTGATTTTAATTTTGTAATATGTCATAATTTTGATATGATAAACTTAAGAAGGCAGTAACTAACATTATAATTATATACATTTTCAACTTGTATTAGTACCATATCGTGATTATGATGTGGTTAGTACATATGCGTATTCTGATTATAGTCACGATCAACGTTCGAAGGCAACAATATATTTTGTCAAATAATATTCCCTTGTGGGATTGTGCCTCCTTCTCCAATGTCTGGTGGCGAACTTGCCAGATCTCTCACTTCACCTCTCTATGAACGGGACAACTTCTGTTCAAAACAACCCCAATGTGACTTTAACAAAGTCTTCGTCAAAAAATGCAGTGTTGCGAAACTGAATATATATGATTATGAGCAGATATCGAATTCCCAGGTTCGTCATTATCTTGTCTATTTACTTGATATGCCAATACTAATTTTGTCACGTTTTTATCAGGAACCCTTTCCTGTACAGGAGCTATGTTTGATTGTTGATGTATTGGCATAATAGTTGATTGTTGGTGCCGCAAAACATCAATATGCACTGCGATAAGTAGTTGCTTCTTTAGCATTCCCCCTAGGGACAAGGTTAAGTAGTTGCTTCTTTAGCATTCCCCCTAGGGACAAGGTTAAGTAGTTGCTTCTTTAGCATTCCCCTTAGGGACACTGCGATAAGTTTATCATATATGTTATCTACAAAATCTTCATTAACTGTTACCAAATTGAAAGGATGCCAAAGAGAGGTTGCTCCTGACATAGGGAAATTACGGGTTGGACATGCTTCTCTATGTAACGAATTGGCTGAGATGGTACCATTTTACAAAATATTGTACATATACATGCATACGACATCTAAATCTATTTTTCCCATGGCATGCCCTGGCTACAGAGTATGAATGTCTGAATCACATGGGTTGTCAAACAAAACCTGAGATACAAAACTTCTAGCAACATTTCTGCAACCAAAGATGGGTATAGAAAAGTTAATGTAAGGAGTTCACTTACTAAAGTAGATGCATTAATTAAAAAAATCAACATCCATATCTCTATGTTATCTTTAGCGCTATGTGTTGCTCCCACCGCCATTCAAGATGGCGACATTGTGCTAGATGACAATGAAGACGGGTTCCGGGTAGCGGAGGTGTCGTTGTATGATAACTTCCATGAGTCGATGCGACTTGAGGGGATGTTGGAACCCAAATTCGATGATAATAGGAGCATGGATGCGCGGCGGAAACCTCTGCATTGTTTGTTGGAATTATGAAGCAAATAAAATGTTGCTCAACCTCTGTGATTAATGCCAGGTACTTTCATTTTGGTATTTATAGTCACTCATATTGGTATTTATACGTTTATACTTATTTATGTATCTTGATCATTATGTTATCAATTTGATTTTAAATATAACTCCAAATCTGGAGTTGGAAAGGTTTGCATTAAATTAACATTATACAATGGCATAATTTAAACATAAGTTTAGTAAGGGAACACAATGTCTGGCTTTGCCTTGCGGCCTTCTCAAGGAAGTGTACACATCTTACATACAAGTTTGCACAACAGAGCTGCTGTAGAGTTGTTCCTTCTTGGGAAGTTCGTGATGCATTGACTACATGCAGTTAAATATCAACATGGTCACAAAAGCTGAGGAAAATTATTCAAGTCTTTGCTATTTAAGATTGGCAGAAGCTTTTCTTGGGATGAATTTCATAGGGTATCTATACTAGGAGGTTGAAGTTGAAGTCAAAACCTCCGATTTTTTATTACCCTTATTTCTCTTATTAAAGTCTGCTTGGAGACCTTGACAACCGGATTTGGAAGTGCACACAACTTTCTAGATGTATGCACATCTGATAACTCTTCATCTACTATTTTCTTTCTAATATTGAGTTGATACAAGGATTCAAGTTGGTGTCGAATATATGCCTTAAACTGTCACTATTTGATGATGAGATTCAAGCTGAAGGTTTGTCGGGGTGGACGTTACTACTCAATTCAATGGTTACAATTTGAAGATTATTTGCCTGATAGATTGCCTTGGTTTGAAGACTAATGAAGTGCACACATCTACAAGATGTGCACACGTCAACTGTCTTTGAATCCCAACTTCCTATTTTCATTTGGATGAACTTTATTAAAGGCTGGTGTTTTCTATTCGGCCTTGGATTCAAGAGCAGAGCTGGATTGCAGTGAACAATATATATGAGGGAATTTCAAAGATCGTTTGTTGTTCTGGATGCTTCTCAAATTCAACTGTGGATGATTCAATTACAATATGAAATACTCAAAAAGTGAACATAAGCATGAGATGTCATGATGCTGTAGTTGGACTGTTGTAACTTGGAGACTTGGTTCTTCAGAATAAAGAAATTCGATGTGGATGATAAATGCTAATGTTATGTAGAAATAGGTGATTTATATCACAAAGATTAAAGAATTTAATAGTATGGCTTAACTTCAAGCTAACAAGATTTCCATGTCTTTTTTTCTCAGAATCTGTAGGCGAATGAGCAACTAAAATAGTAGAAAATAGTGTTGTACAATTTCTACAGTATATTCGAATATCATAGCAACGGTTTTGACGTCAGATTTTAAACTGACGATGCTAACTTTTGTTGTCTAAATAGCCATGCTTACTGATGGAGCCCTCAGTTTATAGCAAAATATATTAAGTTTATGTTCAATATGATGTTTTAATAAACTTCTCATATACATGGATATTGATTACTAACATTGAGTTTGAACAAGAGTCAATTCCATGGAAATTTAAGTTTATAAGTTGCATAATTTCAATCATCTCGGAACATAAAGAATACTTGGAAATTTCAAAAAATACACATTTTAACAGTTAGGTTTCCTCCCCGGTGCAAAGCACGGGTGGTGCACTAATTTTTATTAAATTTTGATAATTTATTACTGCACAATTCAACCCCTCACCCCTTCTTATGCTATTTGATCTGCTTTCAAACAAGGAATCTATCAACTCGGTTCATCTGCATGGAACCAGTGCACAAAGAGGCTGATGGTATACTGTAATTGCATATCGTAGACCCATCTATAGATAACGTTGAAAAGGCCATTGATTAATGAATAAGAACATGAATGTTGTTAATGGTTAAGTTGCACCGGGTCTGTTGATTTACACATGCATAGAATGATACCGTACCTGCAGATATACAGTAGATCGAATCCAGGAAGAGAATTTGGGGAGGCATTGTAGAGATGAGTAAGAACAGGGTGGTCGAGGTGCACTAGGTCCAGTAATCCATACTTGATGGAATGATTGTCGGCATTTATAAGATGGTGATTGCGCATCTTAGGTGGAACAGCAAAGCGAACCTCGGATTGAAATTCGAAAAGGCATTATATTTATGAGAAAGAACACAATCGTCAAGTTACAGTAGGAAGAGGTTCTCAATATGGGAATCGGATGTAGGCACCTGCTGGTGCAGTGGGCATCGGTTGCACACCCCCGCCTTGCACCATGCTGGACTAAACATATGATATGCGCACGGAGGGTTGCCTCCTCCTTTCCTTGCAGGAGATGGATACACTGTATGTACGTATGTAGGTCCTCCAATTAGAAATGGAAGCTGTTAGCTGGAAATGAATAATTCCCATTAAAGCGGTTTCCAAACGCTACCCTGCCCAGAGCATAGCAGCAGCTCGACGCGGCTTCTCAAATTCCCCGTGCCCTTTTGCTTCGCTGTCATTTTAAGTCGGCGGAAGGGTCATTCGTCCCTATCTTTGTCTCTGAATTCCCGAGTAAAAATAAAAACGAGTTCATGATAGATAACAAGTTTCACAAAAGTGCACATATTTTATGGTGCGGGGACGTGTGTCGCGTATAATTAACCCTCTTCCATTTATTGAAATTATTTTCTATTCCCACCACCCCCGCCGCTCCCCCCATAAACCCACCACCCCCACCTCTCTCTCTCTCTCTCTCCCTCGTGTGCGTGTGGGTCTGTGTTTGAAAATTTTTGTCCTCCTCCTCCTTCCCGCACTTAGCTTCTTTTATCTTGTTATGCGTGGGGTATATAATATACGTGATGTATAAGCCGGGGGGCCACCGTTAGATTTTTGAGTCTCCTTGCTTTGCCGTTCGCTATGGGCCACGCCGACGAGAAACGGTCGTTGTCCATGCCTCCCAGCGACGGTACTGACCTCATAATCCCCAAGGAGTTCCCCTACGACTACGCGTCGGCGGAGAGCAACGACGAAGAGTACATGACTTGCCTCACCCGCAAGATCGCCAACACCTTCGTCCTTCCTGACGACGACGACGGCAGAGGTTGTAGCTCCGTTACCAAGGTCTGCTACGCCTTATTTTTGTTTTTCTTCTCCTCTTTTGAAAATATGGTTTTTTGTCTGGTTATTCTCGCTTGATGGGTTCTGGATGGAACTGTTTTGCAGGGTTGTGTTGCTTCTAAGACGCCGCCGTATGGGGATGGTGTCTACGCTTGCGCGGGGGAGGTTGGGTTTCTCACTCGGAGAACTTCTCCTCCTCCTCCAGTGCTGCCCAACGCCTCCGAGATGGGGTATTATTGTTACGATGCGCGGCAGAAACTGCGGCTGATACATGCGAAGCAGCAGCAGTTGTTGAGGCAACAACAGCAGGCTGATTGGGCATACCTCAAGAGAAGAAGTTGCGTTCCCTTCCCTTATTTGCCTTCGTTACAGCAGCAACGGCAGCTTCCCGGGGCACTGCCAGCCGTCGGCTCCGGTATGAGGGTCGTGTTCCTTGGTGGAAGAGGCAAGGCGTGCGCTGGCACTGGAGTGTTCTTGCCAAGAAGGCCCGACGACCCCCCTGAATCCAGGAAGAAACCAGGTAGCAAATTCCTTCATCTGCCACTTTCCCCTTTGCTTTCCTGCTTCTTTTAATGCACAGTGGAATGATCAAAGCTGATTGCTTTTCCGCAAGCGTGCTCTACCGTTCTGGTGCCTGCTAACGTCGTCCAAGCTCTGAGCCTTCTCAAGCTTGGCGATGTGGGTCTTCGCCACCCTCGCAACTCCACCGCTGCTCTTAGCAATCCGAAAGGTTTGTTGCCATGTCTGTTCTGTTCTTTTCTACTACTCGTGTGCTTAAAATCCGATGTAGTAATGCTGCTCGAGTATTTCAGGAGGAGTGAACGCTCGAAAAGGATCATCCTATGCGGCTGTTGGCACCATGCATAAGGAGATCTCCCTGCCAGAACAATGGACTTACTAAACAGAGATCCTCTGAGCCGGCTTTTTTGTTCGACAAGACGAGACGACAATTTGGAAAGAATACCGGGTCTCGTGCGTTTTATTAATAATGTAGAGGGGTTTTGTCTGTTTGCCTGTGGAGCTGTAGAAAACTTTCTTCAATTAGCTCGCAATAAATTTTGACAGACCTTATGTTCCAACAACTACTTTGTTTTGTGTATTTTTAGTGTATCTTTCCCTGTTTAAGCTACAAGTAAGAACGATTTGTATGTAGTTCGCTGCTTGATTGCGGTATAAGACCACTAGTTGTATGTTCCCTATTAATTTCAAACCAAAACAATTGAAATTCCAATAAAGAACAATTTTAAACTATCTTTTAATCGTCAAATACAAATTTCACTTGTGATAGTAGCATCGAAAAGTCCCAGCAAGGAAGAAAAGTTTCAATTACATCATTGTGTATGTTAATAAAAAGTTTGAAATACAAATTTCACTTGTGATTAATAAAATGCTCTAATATAAATAAATGGCATCCTTATGATGCATAATAAAACTCCAATTGTGTTCCCATCTTGGGATACCCTAATCTAATTGCCTTATGGCAATTATGGAAGAGTTGTCGGTGATATCGGCAAAATAGAACTATGACCCCCCAGTGAGGTTCATAGGTTTTCCAAGGATCTTCTCTTACTTGCCCCGCAATGATTTTTTTCAAAGATTTTTACACCCATTACAATGTATATTATTATTACTATATATATACTCCTTTATAATCGCGAATTACATCTAGAACCTTGAATAATTCTTAACTCTTACATGACATAACCTTAACTTCTATCTATTTTTTGATGGAATATGTCAAATGCTTAAAGTTTCCACCCTTTAAGTTCACATCATTTACAAAGGATGCCACTCCTTCCTCTTCCCTTTCCATCTCTTCAACAAGAAACCCATCATCAGGTGGTGTTGTAGTGTCCAAGTTGTAGGCCATGTAAGATCCCTTGTTCGCTCCCACATTGGTTTTGCTTTGCTGCAAGGAGAGAGCGGAGGAAGGGAGCTGGAGGAGAAGGAAAAGGTGGTCAGAGGTGGAGAAAGAAGGGGGCAACAGAGGGGGTGAGCAATGCATCCTTCGTCACAGCTGTTGATTCCACGTCGTCGCAAGCTACCACGATTATCACTTCGCTCCTTCTGTTGTGAGCCATGGCACCATCACCGCACCTCCGCCACAATAGCCCTCCTCCGCTATGAGCTCTAGTCGTCATGCCCGACCATTGTGGCCAAGCACTTTCCAGAGCTCCACCCTCGTTCCCAACGTCAGTTAGGGGGCGGTGGAAATTATGGAAGAGGAGGAAAGGGTAGGACGCTTGGGTGTTATTAATAATCGTAGGATTGAATATATGTTTAATCAACTCAAAGGTTTAGTTAAGTTAATGAATTAAACTAATTGAGGGACATGTGTGTAAGACGAAGCCATTGTTTAGGGTTCTAGGTCACCATTATGGAGGGTTATATACGTAGTAATGAAAATATGTAGGATTATGTGTGTAAAATTCCCTTGAAAGCTAGGCTTCAATTGTGTTTCGGGGCTTGTTTTAATTTTTCATGCCCATGTATATTGGGCCGAACATTGTCGTCTTTGCTTTTTCTACTGTTTGGATGTGATGGGGGGGATTGAACTTACCCCATCACTTTTAGGGTCAATTTGGTAACCGGGTTGCCTCGAGGTAACCTGGTTTATCCCTCTCTATTCTTGGATTGGAATTCCATAACAAATCATAGTGACATCACATGCATTCTTTATTTTACATTCATCGGGTTTATTTTACATTCCATGCACGAAGTTTACGTCCATCCAATGCCATGTCTAATATTCTAATGAAGACTTACAATAAATAAATGTATCATTTCATTAACATATGTTACAATTGTAAATCATATTTTACATTTCTCTCATTCTTTTTACATTCGTCTCCTATTTTTCTATAGTCAATTCCAAGTTGATGACATCCTTAAGATCTGGTTGTCTCGATCCTTATCCTTCTTCTTCGCATTGAAAGTTATCCAGATGACCTACATAATGTAAAAATAGAATAAGAAATTGTAAATAGAATATGGAAGCGTGAAATAACTATAGGAAATATAAAAATAACTGGAATGTGTTTGTACATGTAGTGCATCATTCGTTTGAGTGTAAAATATATTATGACATTGTAAAAATGAGATATAAATATGTAAAATGAACATACGTATTGTAATTAGGTGTAATGCTTTGTAAACGATGTAATCAACACCACTTAACTGAAAACCTGAAGCGTATATATGGATCGTGCAATAAAAAGCACTGAACTAGAAATTAAACAATGAGGACTGGAGACATGGATTGAAAAATGAAAAGATGATGAAGACTGTAGATATGGATGGAAATACGAAATAGATGAGGAACAATGATCTTTGATCGACGATAATCGAGGACTGGAATGAGATGGAATCAAAATGAAATGTGGAAACATATATCAAATCAAATCAAACTAAACTGGAACCTTTTTTAATGGATGAATACAAAGAAAATGAAAAAAATGATTACCAATATGGAGCCTCCATGCGCAACCATCTCCTGTCGCTCCATGCATCGTCTTCTTCGTCGTCACGCACCACAACACCATTGTCACACACTTCCATCGTCGTCGTCGTCGCCGTCGTCCATTCCTCCGCCGAAAATCTTTTAGAGTTACTAAATTTAGTAATTAATATTGACATTTAATTATCAACGAGGATGGTGGTTAAAATAGGAATTCAATATTATTATTCCAGAAATAGATGACGTTGCAATGGTGCATCAAAATCGGAATTCAATGTTATTATTCCAAAAATAGACGACGTTCCAATAGTGGTATTGTGATTGATGAGTGGTTTCATTAATAGCCGTAGATTATAATCAAACGATCTAAAAAACATGTCGCACCGTAAATGTGGAAATGTGGCACCTCAATTCAAGTTTTCTATATATATATATATATATATATATAGAGAGAGAGAGAGAGAGAGAGAGATTACTTGTACTAATGTCCACGACCCTTGGATTAAGACCAATCGACAGAATGTGATCATCTTTTTTATATTACTCCTCTTTTCAGGATTTGCAAGTACGTATCTAATTTGAGTGAATTAAGCGGATATTTCATTCACCATCTCTTAGTTTTAATATTAACCTTTGAAATCGAATGTCATTAAGATAAAAGTTCACCTCTACAATCTGTTACATACATCACTTATTCTCTCTCTCTCTCTTGTTTCCATCTTGAACATTGGAGCATTTTAATGCACAAGCACATACAATATAGTTACAAAGCGCTGAAATAAGGCCAATCCAAATGGCAAAGCAAATGAGACTTGTATGTTCATGAGCATGCATCCCAATTAGTTCAGATTACCTGTTTGCCTGATATAGATTGTACTCCAAGTAACTACAATATATAAAGATCAGTTGTGTACGTAAATAACCTCTTGCTTGTTATGCTAATTAACTTTGTGTTTTTAGTAGTGTTACAATCAGTTGACTTGGGCCAACCACTCATTCTTCAAGAAGGCTTTCAGCATCTTTATCGCTTGCCTCAGCGTGGTTGACGGTACAAGATGCCCGTCTCCACGTACCGTCAAGAAAGTCAGATGATCGTACACGATCGTCCAACCTCCAACCTAAACATTGAATGGATGAAAATGAATGCATCGGCAATGTTCCTATTGAAATAACAAAGTTAAAGAAACTCATAAAAAAGTTTACCTGGTCTTCATGATACCAAGGCATCCAACTTGTCAGGTTTTTCATGCCCTCATTTACCAATAAATCCAGTGAATATCTGGTTGACAAAACGGGGATATTTGCATCCATATCACCACTGCACATAGAGAAGAATATAAACACTAAACGTGAGTCAATTACGAAAATGCAAGAAAAATATTGCAGCAAAATTTAGATGGATTTTCTTACCTGTAAATCCATA